>JAQHUG010000061.1:6006719-6099346 GCA_028555095.1 Dicrostonyx torquatus | reverse complement strand
AGAGAAGTCTTCAAATGTTGCATTACAATGCAGAAATAATATTTGATTCCCTTTAGTCATATATCTAACATATCTATAAGAAGTCTTTAGGGATAAAAATTTTGGGCAGTGGTTGGTCCTCTAAAGAACTTGCAAATAAAAAACATGTATAAAAGTTAATCAGAACCAAAGGCCATACATCTCAATGAACACAACATTGAACTGTTGTAAAGGCTGTGTCTATTGAGAACAGCCTTTACAACAGTGAGCTAAAAAAAAAAAAAAAAAAAGAAAGAAAAAGCTCTCAGCAGCCAAGTGTGGAAGGTGACGGTTTCTTGATGTGCATTAACATAGAAAACAGGATACTAAAAGATCTATACTATATTTATAATTGTATGAAAACAAGTCTGGGAAAAGAGCTTCCTAATTGGACATAAGGCCGGTTCAACAGGAGGAAAGTCATGCCTGGTATATAGACATTTACTGACTGGGCCAGCCAAGTCCTGATCTTTGAGGAGACTATATAACCTCCACTTTGATCAAGTGTGAAAGAGCTCCTGGAACAAAATTTTAAACCAAACCTTTAGATCCCCTCTGCTCCCCTCTGTCTCCTTTTCCTTACTCCTCTCAACTCTTTCCCCCTCCCTCTCCCTCCTTCTGTCCCTTTCTTCCTGCACCCCACCATCTTCTTCCTTCTTTCCCCTTCTCAGCCTTCTTTCAGATAAAGTCTCACTATGAAACCCATGTTTGCTTTAAACTTTCAAGTCCCCGGCTAAGGCTAACAAGTTTGTAATGTCATGCCAGGGGTTTTAGTTACTCAGTTTTTTTGACCACTAGAAATTTTGTTTCTTGAAAATTAAAGAAATGTAGTTTTAAAGATAAAGTTGTTGATGATTCTATCTCTATCTATCTATCTATCTATCTATCTATCTATCTATCTATCTATCTATCTATCTATCTATCATTTATACATGCATTTATATTTTACTGTATATGGATATTTTGCCCATGTGTATGTTTGTGATCCACCACATTTGTGCCTTGTATTCAAAAAAGGTAGAAGAGTATGTTGGATCCCCTGAAACTGGGTTTCAGATGATTATGAGTCACCATTTGGATACTGGAAATGGAACCCAGGTCCTCTGCTAGAGCACTAAGTGCTCTTAACTGCAGAGCCATCAGCCTCTCAGTTGCAGTTTTAAGCTGATAGATAGTACTTTGAGGAAAGTGCTCATTCATACCTTTGTGTGCCCTGCCTACATTGATCCTTAGGGTGGTGCTGCATGTTACCTTCACAGGCAGAATCGATTCCTCTCAAGATCACGCACAGTCACCTCTACTCCACCTTGATTCTCATCCTCACTCTCACTTGTCCCTTACTGTTGCTCTCACCCTCAGTCTCTCACTGTCCCCATCATTGTCCCTCTCACCTTATCTCTCTGTCTCTGTCATGCTCACCTTCATCCCCACTCATTCTCACTTTCACTTTCTCTCTTTTTTTTTTACAGAGGCTTGATGAGTTTAACAACAACAGCACAAAAGATCTACATCTTCATGATTCTGAGAATTTACACTTCATCTCTTTTATGCACAATTTTCACTATTGTGCATTTTAAAAATAGCTTATGAATTTTAATCTGAATATTATATGTAGAGCACAAGTCCATTACCCAAAGATGAACATCTCATATTAGAAATCTCCTTTTAAAGACTTGATAAAACTTGATTAGCTAGCTCTTTGATATAAATCATCCTTTGAAAGATTGCTAGAGAACTGTAGATTCTCATGACTTGACTTAGGCCATTATAGATAGAATTCCCTAGGTATGCATTTATAGGCTAAAACAGTTTCTTGTTGTGTCTTATCTTTAAAGCTATGTTTTATGCTGGACAGTGAGACTAAGCCATGAAGGCTTAACAGAGAAGCAGAGAAGTTTGGAGACAAGCATTGACATCTTAGAAGTACAAGACAAACATTTAGAAGCAGACAGCTATCTAACACAATAACTCAAACCTCTGGTTTCTTACTTTGCTATGCTGCAGAACTGAGGAAAGCAGAGGCTTGGCCTCTGTGTTATGTGTCAGTCCTTTCAATGCCTGTGACATTTTGTCAGTGTGAACTTAAGAGACCCATAGTTTTTCATGGGATTAGTTTACTGTGACTATTGGAGGTTCCCCCACCTCTATTCCAGGGCAGCTTAGTCATTGTTTTTTTGATACATCTTTAAAACACCACTCTTTTAAAAAGATGAAATCTTCCTGAGAGGCTCAGTCTGGTTTTGAACTTCCAGTTTTCCTGTCTCAGCCTCTGGAGTATTGGGATTGCAGTACTACTTTCTCACCTGTGTTTTCTCTATGAAAGGAACTATCAGATGTGGACTATTTATTTGTGATGCTACATCTAGACTTTGGAGCATTTTGGATTCAGACCTATTGTTATGCAGATCACACTGTTCATAAAATAGTTAAGCTCTTCGTATTATGTGGATAGATAGATCCTTCCATTGAAAGAAGTTTTTAATGACAATGTTAAATGGGATTTTTAAAGTGTAAGGTTTCACCAAACAACAACTCAAATGAAAGTGAAAATTACCTGTTGAGGTAGCTGCTGTGGGTGGGTCAAAGTGAAAGTAAGACAACACTTGCTGAAGATGTCATTTGAATAAGACTGCTTTGTAAAACAACTTATATTTTTTTTATCATTCTGAAATGTAAAGCTAAATCAACAAATTTAGTATAAATTGAATAGAATTAGGTAATCAGATTTGTATATCTGTTTTCTTTTTTACATATAAGTCCCCAGGTTGGACTTCAGGTTGTCAGCCTTTGTAATAAGAGCCTTTACCCATTGGGCCATCTCGCTAGCCCCGTCTATTTTATTTTTGACACAAAATTTAAAAATATTTTTTGGAAAAATTAGGGATATTTCATATCGAACATTAGTATTCTGTTTATTTATGATAGCTTTTTAATTATTTATGTGTATGAATATTTTACTTGTATGTATCTATGTGAACTGTGTACTTTCATGGTGTCTAAGGAGGTCAGAAGAAGGCATCGGAACCTCTGGGATGGAATTACAGTTATTTGTTAGCAGCCATGTTGAACTGGGAACTGAACCTGGGTCCTCTGGAAGAGCAGTGGTGCTTCTAACCACTGAGCCATCTCTCTAGTTCCTGTTTATGAAACTTTTAAAATTTCTGGGTATGACTATGTAACAGTAACAGTGAAGGACAAAAAAATTCTGCTTGAAATAAAACACACACACACACTCAAACACAAGGTTTCCTAATGTGTTGAATATCCTAAAATTGTTCATTTGCATAGTGTTGCACAGAATATTTTGATACTATTTGATTTTTTAATTTGTACAATAAGATGGTTTGAATGAAAAGACTTCAGTTTCTTCAATCTGTCTTTCTTAGCTGATTCTCTTGAGTTCTGGTCTGTCCCCAGAGTGGCAGGAACAGTGAAAGGGAAATAGAGATTGCTTCTCAAATTATTATATTTTAAACATCATTGACTTTTTCTGGTAGATTAAATTGCCTATGGGAGACACAACATGTCACATGTCTTGAAGTATGTGCACATTGTGTAATGGCTAAGACATTAATTTACATGTGTATTCCTATACAGACTTAACATGTAACACCTAGTGCCCTATATAACTGATTAAAATCAGTGGGTGTCTCTGAGAGGGGTAGGCATGCAGCTCAGTAGCATAGGTCCAGCTCTAGTATATGTGTTTTTCTCTATTTTAAGAACTTCTTCATAACTTCAGGAAGTATTATTTGTCTAGGAATGAACTTCAGATTTTTAAGTTGCCTAACATTTTTTTTCTTAGACTTGTTTCAAACAGGAAAACTTTGATAGGATGAGTTTGATTACAGTGCTTTTAATTTAGAAAAAAAATATAGCATGCAATTTGTAGTCACAAATGATATTTTATTTCCAACCTCACCTGTTTGGTACTTGATAGATTTTATTCAGTTGTTGCATTATATTTTGCTTTTTATCACTCACTATGTATGTTAGAGGGCAGGTAAGATGGGTAGTCTTACATCAAGCATGTTTTTGAAAAGTATGTTTGTATTATTTTTACTCAGAACTACTGGCCATACAGCTCTATAAAACGGTTAAATATTTTTTCATATTGAGATTAACACATTGTAACTAATTAATACTTCACAAAAGTCAAAGCTTACCAAATAGAAACTGTTGAAAATAAAATTTAAGAAGCACAAACAGTTAAATAATTACTCAATTTCTGTTTAAGTGATATCTAAATATTATGTAGGCATCTACATACCTTTGTGCAATAGTTCACCAAAGTTGGCTTTCATGTATTATGCTAGATACGTGTTTTTAGTCATGAATGAAATGAAATTTTTTTACCAGAACACACACACACACACAAATATCAAAAAACAAAAGTCAAACTGGCCGTTTGATAGAAGACACATCAGCCATCATCATTTATTCTCTTTCTAAATGAAAATATGCCATTTCAGCAGTGTAGCTTTCCTAGTCATGATTGTTTATGCCATATATATATATATATATATAATGTTAATTTTTCTTTGAAAAAAAGTTGTGTACATTTAGGACTTACAGCATATTTTGAAATAATATACACATTATAGAATGGGTAAATCAAGTTAATTTACATGCATTACTTCATAGACTTAAAATCTAATTTCAGTGACATCCTGACATGGAAAAGGATACATGCACACATGTATACATCCATGAATGCACATGTGTACACACGGACTGACTAGAATCTGCAAATAGGGCCATGGAAACCAGCTCAGTGGCATGTGCTAGGCCTTAGATTTGTTCCTCAGAACTGTAAAAACACAAAAATAGTAATAGTAAAAGATAGCAGCATGTGATACTTTTTGACAGTTTTTGTATTTGAAAGTTTTTATACTAAATATTATAAAATTATACAAATAAGTCAACAGATATTAATTACTTTACATTGGATCAGTGAACACTTGAGAGAATGAATAAGTTTTGCTATTTATACCAGAAGAAAATTTGAAAATAGATACATATATGAGATTTAGCCTGCAAAGTTTCCTGAAATAGCTGGCCTTTTAGGAACTGCTAAATTGACCATGGTGAGGGAAGGGATTCTTTAAATCTGTAGTTGCTTACGTAGAGTATATAATCCCTCTGGTAATTATTATTGTAAAGCTACCTTTCCTCATTGCATTGCTTTGTTCATTTATTAAAAGTGGTCTGGTTTGCTTGGCTCTCTTTCTGGCTTTTTGTCTGCATCACACATGTCTGGAATCTTTCTCTGCTATCTATCACACTGTCGTGATGATTTTAGCCATGTTGTAAACATCAACATTAGAAAAGTGAGAAGTGATTTCTCTCCAGTTTTATTTTTTAAAACACTATTTTCTAATAACCTGGTTTATGTCTACAAATACGTTTATGGAGATTTTGATTGAATTTAAATAAAGCTGTATATAACATCAATTTAGGGAGAACTGTCATCTTTGTTATGCTGAACTTTCTAATATATGAAAATTGGATGCCTTTGCAAATATTTGGATATCTTATTCCATTAGCATTTAACAATTTTACACTTGTGTTTTGTTAGATTATGTTAATTTCTAAATATTTTATTTTCTTTACATAAAATGTATCTTGTCTTGAATTTTTTAGACTTCCATTTCATTTTGTTCATTGTTAGTATATAGAAGAGCAACTGATTTTGTTCTTATCTTGCCACTTATTAATTCTAGCAGATTTCCTTTTATTTAAAATTCTGGGAAAATTTTAGAAAAGTAATATCATCTGAAAGTACAATTTTATTTTTCTTTTCTCAGCATTATACCCATAATTTCTCTTTCTTTGTCTCTTGTTTGTATCAGAAATCAGAATATTCAGTTTATCTTAAGTAAATGATTAAGAGGAGTGTGGAAGATGACCTGGCTTTGTCTCTTATCTTAGCCTGAAGTCTTCCTCATTATGCATGACCATAAATATGATGTCCTTGGTGGGCTTTTGGTAGACCCACCTTATAATGTTGAGGAAGTTCTTTTCTATTCCTAGTCCTAGTATGCAGTTTGTTTTTTATTATAAATGGGTGTTAAATTTTGTCTGGTGCTTCATCTGTATTGGTGTATGTGGTCATACAATTTTTCACTTTTATTTCCTTTGTTTGGTAGACTGCATTGAGTTAAGTTTGAACACTGAACTAGTCTTGCATAGCTGAAGTAAAACTATAGTGTCTTAGTTCTCTTTTTCTCTTTTTAAAAAAATACATTATAGATTTAATTTATTAAAATTTTGTTGAGAATTTTTGCATTCACGTTAGTGAAAAGAAGGTCTGTTTTTCCTTGCCTGCTGTTACGTTTATCAGTATACTACAATTTCAAAATTGTATTGAAATTAATTAATTGTTTAAAATTAATTTTGACTTTGAAATGAGTGAGGAAGCACTGGATCTTTTTTTTGTAAATCTGGAGGAGATTGTGTATAAAATTTGTATTGATATAAAAACTCAAGTTCTATTTATCTGCCATCTTTAGGTTGAAATTTCCTTTCTCATGGAAAAGTATTTTTGATTCATTTTCTTGGGTATTTTATGTCTCAGGAGTCCTGTTTGTAGTTTTATCTTTTTCCCTAGTGGTAAAGAGATGAAGCAGTTAGCGCTAGTCATCATTACAAGTACTCTATACAGAAATATTACATAAGTTACCCAGATAGTTGATTGTAACTAGAGTTCCTGATTTACCATAATTAGACTGAATTATGGATCTGGAGAAAATTTCGACCCAGAATGAGCCTGCTTCATTTTATAGATGTAGAAAGAGGTAGTGAAGGATTTGTTTGCTTGTTCAAAGTCACAGAAGAGATTGTAGGTTCAGGCCACTCTTTAAGCTAGGGGTTGTTAAGATCATTAGATCTTCCCTGAGTATTTGCAGAAGAAAAAGAAAAGAAGCACATACATGGTTATATAAATATATAGTATGCATGTTTGTATACATATGTGTGTGCAATATGTGTACATATGTATATATCCCCTAAATACACTGTTTAGCTATTTCTTTTATAGGATATAAAAAGTAACACTGAGTTACAAGAATGAAAGAAACAGGATTCAAGAATGTGCCTTACGTGCAGACTTTTATACCTACTTAATTTTTTGAAATGATAATTTTAAGTATTTAGAATTATTTTGGTAGAATAAACTTGGCTATAAAGGTTTAGTGTTTGAGAAAGCTTTAGACTAGACTATAGCATCTGAACAATAGCATCTTTTCATAGAACTACACTTTTGAAGTCACAGTGTGAACTTTAGAGTGTAAGAACATACATTTAGATACATTTAGTTTATTTCTGTAAGTATCATGTTATTTTATTTATTGTTTAGTTATGGAATGTATGAGACAGAGGCTAATTACAGACCAACTTTAGGACGAGTGAGGAAGATTGCCACAAGTTTCCTCATAAGCAATTTTCTTTACCTCTGAAAAAAATAAATGATAATCTTGATCTAGAAAATTACACAGAAAATTATTTAACTTTAAAAGATAAATTTTGGAAGTACTTTAAAGTGATTAAAGTGATCATTAGTTTGTCTTTTGTCTATGCTAGGAGGAACAAATATTTCCCCTTTCTTGTCATTTCTTTTGTACTAAAATCCTCTTCAGAAAATCTTCAGACTCTCTCTCAGCAGAATAGTTAAGGAAGCCTCTTTCATTGATTGGAAACCAAAGGTGTAGCCCATTTGTTACTAAGGCTACAAGCAATGTTTGTTTTGGTCATATTTAGTTTAAGATATTCCTGTGCTACAGTGGTTTCTTCCTTTGAAGACTGAAAATAGTTACACAGTGCTCATTCATCTATCTATTCATCCATCCATGCATCCATTCATCTATCTATCCATCCATCTATTTATTAAATGCCTGAGTTAAATGGACAGAAATACGTAGGACACTCATCTCTAGCAAAACAAAGGCAAATTAGCCAGCCTGTTGGAATAGTAATGGCAATGCTTTAAGAGGGAGTTGCTGATAACACAACCTGTGGGCCAGATGTATCCCAGAATGAATTTCTACATTTAAGTATTTGGAGAAAATATGAAGGATAATATTTTTTGAGATGCATAAATTGCAAAAAGTTTAGTTTTTAATTTGCATAAATAAAGTTTTATTGGAACACAAACTATGTTCATTCAATTACTGTCTATGGATACTTTTGTACTTCACAAGCAGAGTAGTTGCAACAGACCATATGGCCTGCAAAGCCTAAAATACACACTGTCTGGACCTTTACAAAAAAGTTTCCCATCCCTGTTTTAAGATAAGAGTGTGGGCAGTACATGCTTTTAGAATATTTTGTACAAGAGAAACTTGGTTTGCTCATGTTTTGAAGAAGTTTCAGAAAAGAAGTAGCTTAGAAAATGGCTGCTAATGTGTACAGATAAATAGTAGTAGCAGTCCTTGTATAGAATACAGATGACATAATTGTCAGTATAGTTTGCAGTATGCCATCTCATGACAGCATTTCTGCACATAGACACTACAAACGCATAAGTACATCTCTTAGTAATTGTAGAACAGCTGTTCTCAAGACTTAGGCTCATAAAATTAAGAAACTTGTGTTAGTTTATTGTTGATAGGACAGCATACGACCATCAGTGACTTAAAAGACTTATGTTGGATCCCAGTTTCAGTGTGTCAGTCACTTGAGGGTTGGTTTCATTGCTATGGACCTGAGTACAGATGTGAACATCATAACTGTGCAGTCAAACCCCCACCTCCTGGTAGACAGGAAATAGGGTGAGGACTGGGGAGAAGGGATATTGTACTTCAAGTGATCTACTTCCTACAACTAGGCCCCTGGGGATATTCTAAAAATTCCATTATGGAATTAACTCATTGATTAGATCAGAAACCTCAATACCTAGTCAGTTCTCAATAATGCCTCCAGTTGGGAACCAAATCTTCAACATATGAGCATTTTGGACTAATATTTTCTGTTCATAACACAACTACTCCAGGGAATTTCTTTTTTTTTGTTTTTGAATGTAGATTGTATGTTTTCCATGTTAGAAATGTCAATTTGTTTAAAAATAGCAAGTGTTTTTATTCTATGTTAGTAAAAGAAATCTTTAGGAAAAATGTTTTCTAAAGCAAAAAGAAATGTGACTTTTTTGTAACTTTGGTTATTGGCTTAGTAGAAACAGTGGGAATCTTTATCTGTTTCTTCATTCAGCTGCTGTTGTATGTTACTTCAGTTGTTGCATTATTTTCATCTAGCCATACAGAGTTATGTAGTTAGAGAAGAGAAATAATTTATTTAGATGTTTGTATATTTTTCTTTGATATAATACCAAAATTCAAGAAGTGTAGTCTCTTATTTTGGTGAGCTGCCTTTCACCTTGAATAGGTTTTTTACACATGAGTGCTTTTGTAACATCACATTAATTCTTTTAGAAACTATTGATTCTTTGAATTATATGTATCTTCTGGATGTTGGTTCACTTCACTATTTAAATTCAATGGCCACATTTGTTAATATTACCACTGATCTCACTATGACATTGTTATCCTAATGTTGTACAGGTACAGGTCTTCCACAACACCTGTTTTTACCAACAGATTAAAATTTTACCCTTGGTGATGCATACTAATGCAAATTGTTTTACTTAAGAGACTCACTTTTGAGAGCATGTCTGCCAGATTCCAAAGTCTCCAAGGCCCTGCTTTGTTTTAGTCTACAGAGTTGAGGGAACTACAGCCTCACTATACAGGAGAATTGTTTGCTTAGATTGTCTTTTGTCATACAAAATATTAAAAAAATGTCTGTGGGAGGGTTGAAAACAATTTTTGCTATTTTTTTGTGTTTTTGAATTAAATGAAGCTGACATTGTCAAGAGAAATCCTGTAATATATATGGCTCATTCAGATAATTGTGGTGTTTTTATATTTAAAGTATGGGGATTAACCTAGCAACATAAATGCAAAGTTACAACACCAGGGGACAGTAAGCTATTGACCTTGCAAGAGTGCCTTAGGTGGCTGCCTTATTCAGAGCATAGATAGTAAGAGCTGTATAGTTACACTAAGATGTTCTGTTATCTTACAGGTGCTATACTCGGTAGATCAGAAACTCAGGAGTGTCTTTTCTTTAATGCTAATTGGGAAAGAGACAGAACCAATCAGACTGGCGTTGAGCCTTGTTACGGTGATAAAGATAAACGGCGACATTGTTTTGCTACCTGGAAGAATATTTCTGGTTCTATCGAAATAGTGAAGCAAGGTTGTTGGCTGGATGACATCAACTGCTATGACAGGTAAGAATGTATGAATTTTAATGATGGAACTCAGTGACTTTCCCATCTGTCCACCTTGAAAAAGAAAAGATCAATGCACTGATTTTTACTTAAGTGTTTCTTGCTGTTTACGAAAACCATGATAACATGAACCAATGACATCTTTCTTTCAAATTAATAAACATGACATGTTTATGCTTTATCCTTGATATATTTTAAATAAATCTACAGGTAGTGAGAGCCCTTATATGAATAATTTTTCACTATCATATTAGCATTATAACCTTTAATGTCAATTTAGAAATCACATTGAACGAAAGTATGTGTGTTGAAAATCTGTCCTCTGAGAGGAATAATGCTAGACTGCAGTATTTAATTTCCATTTACTTCCTTCTTTATATCTCTGGAAGAAATTGCTCTTCTCCCTCACCCCTTTTTGTCTTGCAAAGTAGGCAGACTTTTGTTTTTTACCCCAAGAGGCATTTAATTTGATATTCAGAGCTAAATTGTATCAGAACTAAAAACTAAATATAGAAAGCTATATTTTCCAGATCTTGTTTAAATTGTTTTCTACTGGAAATAAGATAAATGGCCATGTTATTGAGTACTTTTGATTTTTCTATAGGAAGGGACATCAGTATTGGACTGATAACCATTTTTCTGCCTGGGCCACAGTTTTTCCACTGTAGAGGTCTTCAGAGGCCTAGTAACCTACTTTTGGACTCAAAAAGTTGTGCTGTATCTGCTGACCACTATATCTGTTTCTTTCTTTCTTTTTTTTTTTTTTAGATTTATTTATTATTTATACAACATTCTGCCTCCATGTATGCCTGCACGCCAGAAGAGGGCACCAGATCTCATTACAGATGGTTGTGAGCCACCATGTGGTTGCTGGGAATTGAACTCAGGACCTCTGAAAGAGCAGCCAATGCTCTTAACCACTGAGCCATCTCTCCAGCCCCCACTATATCTGTTTCTAGGTGCTCAGTTATCTGGAATTGATTGCTTAGGCATATGTAATCTTGGGCATGCATTGAATAAATTGTGAAAATTAAATTAGCTCCACTTCATGAGGTATTGAAATATAATCATTAAATATATATTTAATATTTGGGTTATGCTTCTAAGTTTTCCAAGAATTATCTATACTTTCATTCTTTACCAGCATTTTGCTGACTCTCATTGTCTCTATTAATAGAGGTGTATAACCAAATGATAATTTGGTATTATAAAAAGATTGGGAAAATAGTAGAAAAAATGTAGGGTCATCTTTATTTTAACTGATCTTTTATTAGTTCATATCAAGAAGCTGTGTATGTGTGTGTATGTGAATACACATCCATATACACGTTTGGGTAGTGACCTCTAAACCTCGTGTTTTACTTATGTGAGAACCAGGCGATGGTGAAATGCTTAGTGAATCGTTTATTGGAGCCTCACTGAGTGCATTACCCAGTGTAAAGTGATTATTATGAGTGATAACTACACCTGTTTTGATTCTAGGGATCAAATGCTAATATAGAAACCCATGAATACTAACAAATAAGGATAGTAAGAAAAGAGAAAGGAAATTTTCTTGAATTAGGCTAAGTGTTTTTCTTTTCTGTTCTTAGGGCATAACTAAATATTAATTTTTGAATCACACATTTCTTCTAAATTATAAAATCAACTTTCATTTACCTCTTAAGTTATTCTAAGTAGACATTAATAGATTCTATTTAGAGTTTGGTGCTGGTAAATCCACAAGCATCTTCAATTCTTCTCTGGAGTTGCCTCAGCCATATTGTTGCTGAATGCCACACAAAACCTTGGTGCAGTTGTGTGCTGTGTCTTTAGGTTCATTGATATTTAAAGTTGATTTTAAAAGGACAGATGGATATAGCTGTTTCTTAGAGGTTGAATGGAACTTGTTTCTCAATGCTAACTCCATGTCTTTTCAATGACTTAGTTCCTGTGTAGAAAGCCGCTGCTTTGTATTTTAATTTAGTCAGCCTGATTGTGATCAGTCCGCGGTATAAGGCCCTATGTGTTTATTGTTCATATTCTCTGCATTTTATTTTTAAAATCACAACCTTGCTTAACTGTTCAGGAATTGTGAATCTACTACTTTGAAAAAAAAAATGACACTCCCAAAGCTAGTTTGGGTCTCTGATGTTAAAATATGTTCCATTCATGAGATACAAGCTTATATCACGTAGTGTATGTGTGCGTTTATTTAGCTTTATATCTAGGTTTCAGTTTTTAATATTCACAAAATGGGGAAGTTTCATTTCCCATGAGCAAAGGCAACTCCTAAACTAAATTGCCTCACTGGCTTTATGTTCTTCTCAAGCTTCTCTAATAATTGAAAAGAACAAAGAAGATAGTTATCTTAGATTGCTCGTTACAAACCACATTAAAGTAGTCGGTGTGATCTTCTTAAACTCAGTAGCTCACTGGTTTGTTTGTTTATTTTCTGCTGATGTTTTGTACCAGAAGTGAAGAATTTTTTTACTTTTAAGAATTGCTAACTGGATACTGAACAAATATCTTCAATTTGAATGTGTGTCTCAGAAGAAACACATCTGTTGTAGGGTCAGTATAATAATGTTGGTGTTAATTATTCTGTTTCTTTTTTCTTTCTTTCTTTTTTGTTTTTCAAACAGGACTGATTGTATAGAAAAAAAAGACAGCCCTGAAGTGTACTTCTGTTGCTGTGAGGGCAATATGTGTAATGAAAAGTTCTCTTATTTTCCAGAAATGGAAGTCACACAGCGTAAGTAAAAAATTACATGCTTGTTTTACTACTACTTTCTTATATTTTATTTTTCTCCAAATCTGACTCTATGCTTACTACGTATGATAGAATTGTAGACCAAATCCAAACCATTTCCTCTTCCCTCTTCCACAGCCACTTCAAATCCTGTTACCCCGAAGCCACCCTATTACAACATCTTGCTGTATTCCTTGGTACCACTTATGTTAATTGCAGGGATTGTCATTTGTGCATTTTGGGTGTATAGACATCACAAGATGGCCTACCCTCCAGTACTTGTTCCTACTCAAGTAAGTTATTGTCTTATATTCTCTATTGTACATTTTTTATTTTAAAGAAGTGTTAAATGAGGTTATATATAACACAGTAACATGTTAGCCAGTTATTTCCTTTTGAGTTCATTTTGGAGTGTTTATTGTTGTGGTAACTGTAACTAATTGCAGACTTCATAATTTTGAATGTCATAAACTTCTCAAACGCTGAGGTCCCTAGTCTCCTCTGCAGCCATACTGTTCTTCCAGTGCTCTAAGTATGGAATGGCCTCTACTTGCATCTTGAAGTAATTAATGATGAAGAAGTAGTCTCTGAACCTCCTTTATCTTTTCCTTACTATTCTCTATTCATATTTGATGCCTTTTAAAACACCCTTTGACTGTTAGAACTGATCCAGAAAGTTAACCTAGAAAGTGTGGAAACGGGAGGCTATATATAGGATATATATATTTGTAAAGCTCTTCTAGGTAAATTTAAGTAAAATTTGTATGTAATTTAGTAGAATTTTGGCTAAAGGAAGGTTTGAACAGTAATACAATGTTATCGCTAGAACGTTGAGGTATATCCAGTGCTGTTATGAGAGAGTAGTTAAAATGTTTTTAAAAATGCGTGTGTGCATGTGTGTTTGTGTGTGTGTTATATTAGTCCATACATTAGATGATTCTCAAAGGAAGTACTAATTAATTGAAGGGTTTAACACTTTTTTTTTTAAAGAAGAAAAGACACTGTTACTATTTATAAATAATAACCCAAGATAAGTGTTCTCCTCTGGGTTTTAGATGTTTGTTGCTGTTGATACTATCGTATGTGTTTAGGAATGCTGAAAAATAAGGGATCAGTTTTGTGGTTGAGCAACTTGGCTTAGACTAGTTTTTATAAAAAAATACAACACAGAACTAATTTTAAACTGTTGTTGAGTTTTCAGTTGTGTGCAAAATGGCATTGTCTTTTATGTGGAATCTCACTCTGATCACCTCCGAATTTCTCTTAAACGGTATAGCTGTATACTTTATTTTTAGTGAGAGGTTTATGCAAATTTTGTAATCGTTTTTCAAAAGACTCTTTAAATTTCAAAGTAATTGATAATTACATCAGACATTTGCTGAACATTTAAATGCTTGTTCTAGGGTGCTCATATGAATAATTATGCACAAACACACCAGGATATGTGTGTATATATATGGCTTTTTTCCAGTGACTCTCAATTGGGATATTGGTATGTAAGGATAATCCTTGGGATTTGTTAAGACATTCATGTTCCTGGACCATACTCCTGAACGTTTAGAATGGGGCCGTGGATAAATTGTATTTGATAAGCACTGACTTTAATTTTATCTCACAGGACTTAGCATGTAGTATTAGATTATAGATAAACTGTGACATAGAAAAGCTCAACAATTGTCAGAGCTGGAATCTAAACCACGATGTTCTTCGTTTGCTCCATTTACTTTTCTGTTTTGCTCCTTTCTTCAGAAAGCAGATACTTCTGAATACTGTAAAGGGAATTTAGTAATATTAGTGGCATCTCTATATTGTGTTACTGTCTGATTTACCCTTCTGCTTTAGGTATTGAGTAGCATGTGTACCTAGTCAGGTGAGCACTTAACCGTCATTTATTAGCCTCTTATGAAGATGAACGATCATACATGACAGCAGTATGAAAACACATATTTCTGTGCTTTCCTTTAGATGCTGTTTGAAAATGAAGAATACATTTTTGAACATGTGTTTGAGTCATAGGCAGAAATTCCTGTCTAGTGGTTTTATTCTACCAGCATGCACTCATTGTTTAAGATGTTTTCAAGTAGAAATGAGTGAGTAGGTGAGATACATTGCACATTTAACGTCTTGAGGACATGTCTGCATGTCCTCAAAGTGCCTACCTTCTCAGTTAACAGAACCTATTAGGAAAAGATCTTGTAATCTTGCCAAGGGTACCTGGAACATTTTCTTTGCACCTTGTTTAATTGCTTTAAGAAAATGGCATAGTATTTTTTAGTACTTAGAGAACCTTTCAAATCTTTGGCTAATGGCCTGTTTATGAATAACCTGGTATCTTTGGCCATGTCAAGATCAGTAAGTGGGTTCTGTCAATTAAGTAATGGGAGTCATGATAAAGACACCATTTATTTAGAGTATTTTCATCTTTATTATAAGTATTTTAAGTCATATAGGACATACTTTAAAATCTGGTTCTTTTTATTTTTATTTTTTTGTTTTTTTTTTTTAAGATAGGATTTCTCTGTGTAGCTTTAGAGCCTGTCCTTAACTCGCTCTGTAGACCAACCTGACCTCGAACTCACAGAGATCCACCTACCTCTGCCTCCCGAGTGCTGGGATTAAAGACGTGCACCACCACCTCATGGCAAAATCCAGTTCTTTTTAATTATGATTCTTTATAATGAACAAAAACATTTATTCTAAAATAATTTAACATGATTAAGGATTCAAAAAGTCAGATCTGTTTTTTTTTTTAATAATTGAAGCTGTAGATGTTTCTTTTTAAGTCATAGCTACAATGTTTCTAAGTTTCATAGTATCACTGCTCTCACAGTCATCTGGGATGAAAGTTTTGGGGAAACTACTGTTTTTAGTCCTGCTATTTCCCAGGCCCCATTCACCACCTTTTATTCTGATGGTATTGTATTCAGAATGTTACTGCCCCAGAGGCTGATCTCTCTACAATCTTACAGCTGTTCTACTTGTTTTCATGCTCTCCTTTTACCTCTGCTATTGCTAGAGCAATATTTTACATGTTGGATTATGTTGCTTCTGCGATTAAAAGTACTTAAGAACTGTTATTGTTTTGCACCCTATGTCGTGTGGTCCACTGTACACCATCTTACACTTCTTTCTCCATAGAATACCATAGTATATGAAACCATCCAGCATATGCATCTAGAGTTGTATTTATTTGCTACTTGAGATGATTGAGAAGATACCACTCTATTTTCTCTTCTCTGTGATTCAGATAAATAATCCCAGGAGAGGAAAGCTTATAGTATTCTGTATACATCCTATATCATAGTTCATTATTCCACTAGTTTGTAAGCTCTTGAAGACAGAGTGTTTCCAGTGTTTGTGAGGACTGATCATCCTGTAAGTACTGAATGCTAAATTGAATTTGTTTTATGTAGAGACATATTGAGACAATAACATTATTCTAGGGAATTCCTTTAATAAACAGTCAGATAGTTTTAGGGGTTTGCCTTGATATAAGTCTTGAGGCTGTAGTTTTGGAAGATGTACAATAAGTTGAAGTATCCTAGCTTTTATAAAACAGTGACATGATCAGATTCAAGAAGAAAGAGCCTCTCGCTTTTTATTATATAGGTCATGTTTCTTTTGCTTATGCTGAAACTCTTTCCACACATAGGAAGCTCACACACTGAGTAAACTGAATGCAAACTGGTTTTTCTGGTGATAGTGAGTCATGAATATGAGACACTTGGTGTACTCCTATTAAGCCTTATTGTGGCAAAGAGTTAATGTGGTTTCAGTAAACTGTGTGTGAACTTCAGTTTTCTATTGAAGATTCATATTCATGCTGATAAAACCTGCCACCATATCAAGTGAATATTAGAGTTCAGAGATGACTTACCTTAAATGAGTTATGAGGTTAGATTTTTGCCCACTTTAAAAGATTATATAACTTAAACTTTAGTATTGCATTATTGTTCTTTTTAAACTGACATCAGCTTCTTTGTTCATATTATCATGACGTTTTGTCTAGTTGGTTTGAGGTGGAGTAAGGACCTTCAGATGTTGGGGATCCCCAAGTTGAGCATGCAAAGTAATCCCATTGACCTTAATTATTAAAGTAATAATAGGTTGTCATTTCATGCTGTGCCAAATTACTATCCACTGAGAAACCAAGTCATCTGTGAAAATGCCTTGTTGTAGGGTTTTCCTCTTGATCATGAGCCTATATATGACTCCATTGAAAAGTAGTGAGAAACCAAATTATGGGGTAATATATTCAAGTCAATTTAGGAAACTGTTCTCCTTTCTTTCTTGGTAAAGATGTAGGGGAAACTTACTAAGTTTTATTGATAATGTTTAGCATGCTAATATTAAATTATACTTATAGGATAAGTCTAATATTTATAGAAGCATACTTTCTAAAATGCAATTTTAGTTAAAATATAATTACATCATCACTTTTCCCCTTTTCCCTCCTTCCTGCAGTCTAGTTTCCCTTCCTCCAGTTTTTTACATATCTCCTTCTTCACTCTCTCATTAACTTAAGCTTCCTTAAACTATTTTTTGTTACATGCATGTATGCATAAATATAAAGATAATAACCTGCTAAGTCTAATTTTGTTGTTTGTGTATATGATTTTAGGGCTGATCCCTTTACATTGGATAACCAGTTAGGGGATTTAGCCATGGGAAAGGCTAATTTTTCCTTCTTTCTGCACCCATTAATTGCCTGTGCTTTTTTATCTAGGGGTGGAATCCTGTGAGAGTTCCCTTTCTTAGTCCTCTGACTCTTAAAATTTTTCTACCCCATCTTCTGTACTGTTCCCTGAGCCATAGATACAGGAACTGTGATGTAGATTTATGTATTGGGTCTGGGCTCCCATAGTCTATTGATTCTGAATTGTGTCCATTTGTGGTGTTTTGTGATGCTCTCCATTTGCTGTAAAAACAAAGCTTCTTTGATGGTAGTTGATAGCTTTGCCTATCTGTGCGTATAAGGATACGATTTTGAATATAGTAAGGAATTATGCTGATCTAACAAAATAGTGTTAATAGATTCTTTTCTAAGGTCCATGGCCTTATTAGCCTTGGGAATCTACATATATTTTCAGGCATTATTTCCTCCCTTTTAGGGGGCCGTAAGTCCAATCAGACAGCTGTTGGTTATCACTGACATGTGAGTGCCACTTATTACATCTTTATGGATATCTCATCATTCTTGTCATTATGGTTCATAGGTGTCACAGCTTCCCTCTCTTGGTGATTTGTATAGGATTTTTCTGGTCCCATGGAAGCTGGACCACATAAAGGAGGATTTTAGGTCTGATCCAGTTTGAATTAGCATTGTGTGGTAAAATTTTTCCTGGGAAGATGCGACACACTTATCTACACACCCCAAATAGGATTACCATAACAGACCAAAGTCATGGATATCACCAAAGTCCAGCCTGATAACCATGAGTTTTATTGGGGTTACTTACTATATGGGTGACATGTTATATAACAGGAGCAAAAATGACTCAATGATAGCTGAATCACCAAAGCCCACCCCAGTATGGGTGACAGTTTACAAAAGCTGAGAACCTGGAGTGTACTACACAGCCTGCAGGCAGATCCTGGCGGCTCAATTCTAAATCTCTTCCAGGCAGCTTCACTGATTTCTGCTTCCTCTATGAAGCTGGTTAAGGCTTGGCTTGTTAGGTCTGCAAGGGTTCTCAGCTTTTATTGTGTATTCTGCCTGCAAAGAGGCCTGATGAATCTGGTCAGTTGTAGGGACTTCCTGAAACTGTTATGAGTTGTTTATCTTTCTGTTTAAGGAGTTTCCTTCAGGATGGTGTGTTTCAATTACCGAGGAAGCTGTTGCACACAACTAGGTTGATTGATTAGTGGCTAGAGTTTATTATGACATGATTTTTTTCCCATTTTTTCTCTTCTGCTTAAAACAGGGCTATGTTTGTTGTATGGACACAAATTATTTAGAAAGAGTTCTATCAAAAAGGAAAAGTCATCTGCACTTCTTTTTATCACTTTCTGAAAATAATTTTAAGATTGGTGTGCATCCTTGATACATTTCTCTAGCTCAATCTATTGCTTTTTCTTTTTCTTTTTTAAGACAGGGTTTGTCTGGCAAGAGATGTATTTTTAAGTGAAACTTAGAGTGTTATTGTACGCTTAGGAAATACTATAGTATAATGTGTGTTCATATAAATTATGTACATTTAAGGTATACAGTGTGATTTTTTTTCAGTTTAGTAAAGTTCATGTGAGATTTCTGATAGGAGAATCTACATTTCATAAGTATTCTAAACATATTGCTTTAACATGCTTAAATGCCATTTTATACTTGTACATCTTTGTATACATGTATTCTTAAGAATGGTGCAAGGCTGCTATAGATATTTTTCCTGTGTTCCACTATGGTATATAATTGTTTTTGTATCAGCAATTAAAATTAACTTCATTTAAAATGTACTTCTAAGCAAAATTTTAGACATTACTGATACATAGCTTGAAAAAATTACCCTCACCAAGCACACAGATTTTTTTTCTAGTTACAATTTCTATATAGTCATGTGGAGATTTTCTAAATCTTACTTAAATATAGTCAGGTGGAGATTTTCTAAAATTTCTGTATCCAAAAGCAAAAAAGGGTAAGAGGAAGACAAAAACCATGGAGATAAACCTAATTAGAGTAGAGCTGTATATTACACTTATTTGTTAACACCAGTTCTTTGAGTGCTTTGGCAACACACACACTACTGCAGGTGCCCGCCCACCTGCCATTCAGTTCTTAGCATCGGGGTTGCAGCTTTCCTTTTGTCAGCCTAGAATTGGGCTCATAAGTGTAGACCAGAACATGCTTTGTCTTTTATCTGGAGAGCAGGAAGTAGCCAGGAGGAGGCAAAACTTTTCCCGCACCCTCCTTGTTACTTGAACTCTAGCCTAGACGTCTTCCTTTATTCCTTGCTCATCTAGAACCCTTTTCTATTAATTTGAAATAGTAGAAGTAGAAGAGTTCATTTGTTAATAAAATAAATACTTTGGGCTGCTGTTCTGTTTTTGGTGAACCTTTCTCTTGGTGCTTGTGTACCTGCTCTGAGCCCTTCACTAAGCATGCTACGTAGTACAGGTGCAGGAGGGGCCCTGCTTGCCCTCTTGTGGCTCACAATTACATGAAGGTAAGATGAAAATTGGCTATTTATTTAACTTTGCCACTTGAAAATGAAAGTAAAGAAATTATGAAGGGTGTATCCAGTGGAAGATAGATTTGATTGACATTCAGTAGTGCTGAGAGAACTGTGTTTGAGGTGTTGGCCAGTATTAAAATGCTCAGTAATTGTCTGCTGTCATTATCCTCTCTGTTGCAGCTTCAACTCAGAAGAAATAATTTTCAGTGTAACTCTTACTGATATAATACTCTGAAATACCTGTTTCAGAAAGTTCATTTTATTGATGAAAGAATATCAGGGTACTCACAGGTGAAATGACACTTACAATCCCGTCCTGAGTGACAGTGCCTGGGTTTATTATCCATTGAATGGCTTATTTCAGTAATTAGATGGAGTCCATAGAAAATTGATTAGAGTTTGCTGCTTCCTATTGAATATAGGTCTTATCTGTGCCTAGATAGTCTGGTCATTAAATATTTTCTCACATCGATTTTCATTCTTTCATCTTCACTTAGAGGTTATAAATGTTAAAATAAATAAAAGTAGGGTTTCTTAATAGCTAGTCATAACCCTCATGCTTTTGGACAGCAGCTGAGAGGAGAATGGGCTTTCCCTCCATCTCTTAGGATTCTGTATCCCAGTGCTGGCTGCCCTGTGCTGCTAACGGCCTCGGGAGTCTGTCCAGAGTTTGTATTATCTACATTGCTTCCCGTTTGCTTTCAGGAAATGTACGATGAGAGAAACTATAAGGACTCTTGGGATCCAATTAATAGAGCCATGGCTGAACATTCAACAGTATCAGATTTATTCATTTATTAATCTCTATGCCTGCCTTTTTCTAGCTCAGAAACATTGTTACTGTTTTACTTCACGAATTTTATTTCTGTTCTTGCTTGTTGATAGTCTAAAGAATGAATTGTGACATTTCTAAGAATATATGATAATTAGATGAATGACACATTGGAAATTTGTCAGTTTTCACATAGTATGGACACTTGATAGTCATAAGAAGAGGTTGTTGAGTGTGGTGTCAAAAATGATAACTACTTATCTATCTAACTAGATACACTTAAAACTGTATGTGTGTGTGTGTGTGTGTGTGTGTGTGTGTGTGTGTGGTTAAACCGTAAAGTTGTAGTACATGTTATATGTGTATTTATGGATAGTATATCAAAGTCTCTACTTCTAGCATGATTTCTTTGAATTTTAGATGTGCATAGTTAACTGCCTTCCACATAGCTCCACTTGGATATCTCTTACATTACCCATTCAAGGATAATGATTGTCTTTTCCAAACTCGGTTTTCAGTAAATGCAGCACTCGTCCATGTGGTTATGTAATCTAAAATCTAAGATGAGTCCCAGTGTTTTTCATTCCCAATCATCCCCTCTACTGCTTCATTTTTTTCAGGGTGCTCTCCTCAGGGAAAACTAGTCAGATGTCTTAAAGGTGCTCAAGCTCATGACTTCCTTCCTATTGATTTTAGTGCTTGATTATGCATTTGTTAGTGCAAATCATCAATTAGTCCATCTGCTGTGAAGTTCATGAGAGCCTGAGTAGTTAGTATTTGACACAAACAGTGCATTTAGGAAGCTTGTTTGAATGAATGAATAAATGAATGGGTGAAGTTCTATATTCTTTTCTGATGTCTGACGGTAATTTCATTCCTTTTTAATAAGCAGCAAGTCTATTTCTAATCTGGAAACCTCATTACTTGGCATTGATGTGCTGATTTGATTTTTAGTTACTTACAGTTACAGTTCAGAGTACTCAAAGCTACCTTTCCATTTTGTGAATCCAGACTGTTTTGTTTGGTGAGCTGTTATCTGTTTGTATAATCAGTGATTTCTTTTGCATGTTTTGACTGCATATACTGTAACAATTCTTCCTTTGAAGAAGCTTGTTGTTGGTGCTTCTCGTTTACCTTGTGTCTTTTGTTTGTTCTAATGTTCATTTATGGAGAAGTATATCCAAAGAGATATACTTAAAATCTGTTTATGTCTTTTAGTTAATTTTTTTTGGGTTTTTGTCTTGCCGATTCTTACCACATTAAAGTTTGTTTTTATCTTCATTATTTTTTGACTTGTGTATTTTATAGCTTATTTTGATGTTCATTAGAAAGTTTACTGAGTAAGCATACTTTTTAAGATAAAAGTAACATCTACTTGCACTGACGTCTTTATCTCTGAAAGTTAATGTGTTTAAACAAGATCTCAGTGATTCTTGTGTCTTTGCATTCCCTGTAAGAGAGGAACCATATTCTGGAGTGTTTAGGTTAACTCATGGTATAGTAGGATTAAGCTAGTTTTTTGATGGATCATGAATAGTCCTGGAGGATTATCACAGGATGAAAATCCAGCAAACACATCATATAGATATAGATAATGGAATATATATAGGTATATAATGGATTGTCATTTCTTTTTGTTAGTGGCACTGTTCTCTGTAGAAATAGTGGCATGTGGGGAACGTGGTCATCTGTTTGGAGTTTTCAAGCTCCCTAGTAGTGGCTAGTGTGCATTTTATTTAATTTAAAATTCAAGCAGTTATCTTTTTAGGGGCGACTTGTTCTCTATTATTGTCCGACTGTCCTCAGGCTGTGAGAAAAGTGTCTGGATACTCATTTCCAGGGCACTGCTACTTACTCAGTTGCTACATACCTTCTAAATTTAAAGTTACTGTAATACTAAAATTGTACTTTAACTGCTAAGAAATGCTCAATTTGAAGTATGAACCATTCTCATTGCTACAGCTGGGCAGGGAGGTTTACAGTGGGCCTAGTTTGTCACCAGGTTTTGTTGGTTTCTGGCCATTGTTCTTTCTCGTATGTTTATTTCCTAGTTTGTGTTTCATGAGCATACACATAGCCACCAAAAGCATTATTTTGTGTTTCATCATATGATTTTATTGCCTTCCAGAGAGGTGAGTTATGGTCACTCACTGAAAGTAGGAAATTTCAGAGGTTCTTATGAAAGCTGTAAAAAAAACAAAACAAAACAAATAACAATAACAAAAAAACAAACTAGAGCTGAGAGACATTGCAACTCCCAAAGGGTTTACAAGCATGAAGATGTAAGTTTGATTCCTAGAATCCATATAAAAGAAAAGAGAGATAGAAAAGAAAAGAGGGGTGGGAGAGGACAGGGAGACTTGGGTGATGATTCATGCTTGCAATCCCAGCGCTTGGAGCAATTGAGGCAACTGGGTTCTGGGGCTTTCTGGCCAGCCTAGCCATCTCAAGAAGTTCCAGGCCAGTGGGAAATGGCACTTAAGAATGACTGCCCCGGTTGTCCCATAACCTCCATGCACACACCCATGAAAGCTAGTCTGAGAGAATTGGACTCCTTGGGGCTGTTTGGTGGTGTTTGTGAAAGGCAACACTGCCCTCTGCTGTTCAGAAGACAGTTTCAGCTTTTGTTCACCTCCGTTCAACTGCCTGTTTACTCCTGCATTTAGACTTTAAAACCTTTCAAGTAATAAGTAATGCTTACAATTTATTTTAGTTCCTGGCTTGAAGCCCATTGGGTCGGGTAATTTGAAGTTATTTTAACATAAAAATTTATCACCACCCTGATAGGTGATATTCAAGGACTTTTCCTTTATGATTTTTTATAATACTACTTTCCTCTGGATAAAAGGAAAGTGCTCTTAATTCTTACCTTAAAAATATAATCCATTGAGTCACTGTCAACTTTTAAAAAACTAATTTATTCTCTCTTTCACCTTTGTAACTGATGTGTCATTTTTCATTTCATTCTAAATATAAATCGTAATTTCTTTTGCCTGTGTTTTTTCTTCACAAGCACGCCTTTCATATAATGATAGAGGTAAGATGCATTGATGTTTGCTTATGGCTCTGAAAGCGTTTGTGGATGCCCACAGAACATTTGTTGTTACTGTTGCTGTGCTTTGTAGCCTTTATAGTTTATTTACATTTTTGTCATAAAAATTCCTCCTTTTGTATACAAATATGATTCACTCGGCATAGTCAAAGGTTTTGAAGAATTGTTGGCAGTATTTGTACTTATCTAAGGTAGAATGTAGAAAGAGCTATTTTAGCTGAACAGAAGGTAAAACCTAAGGAGGTCATTAGACCTAGAAACCTAGTATTTATATTTTTTTTTAGATAAATTTCATATATTTAAATGTCAGTGTTCTCATTTAAATAAGAGATGATTTTTTTATTCTAGCTCATTACCTTTTAACTTAAAATCTGTATTTTCCAATGGCATCTCTAGCAAATGAATTAGCTGCAGAAATAGCAGCACCTTTGATAAATTGCCACCTGGAAGGTTGAAGCTGTTTGGATTACAATATATACTTAATTGAGAAATAAGCAGAATTGATCACAGATGGCTTTGCTGCTCCTCTTGAATAGTGTCCCAGCATTGGGCATAGTTATGTCACTGGGTAAGGTGCTCTGGGCAGTGGGGTTTTACCAGTAGCTTCATTTTTAACATATCTTTTGATGTCTTAAGAAGGAATACATAGTCAGAGCCACTTCTGATGTTTTATGCATTGAATGATTGTTGAAGGAGCACTGGGAACTCAAGGGGGAGAGTCTCAGAAATTCTGTAGTCCTTAGAGTTGCTGCCCTCCGAGTGTTTCTGTGCAGCAAGGCAAAAACCATGCTTTTCGGATGCCATCATTTTATGACATGTTAAGTTCCCATTTGTCTCCTCAAGGGTTCACACGTCTAATGATACAGTCCTCATCCATAGAAACAAATACTGAGTTTTTCTGATCAAACAGCTGTAATGATGCTAATAAACTGAGAATCATTTTTAATATATTATACAATAAATGAAACAGATTCTAGGGGTGATTTAAAACTTCATTCTAGTAACTTCTTAAGAAAGAAAAAAGGTATATCGATGATATTATGTACTGTGTAGTTATCTTATTATGAAGCTGCTTATTAGCCTAATCTTGAAGTATTTGAGAATATTAAAGTATACTTAAGACTACATATCAAAAGGTTTTGATGTTGATAAGAATAAACCTTTGAAGAATTTTCTTACCTTTTGAAAATTGGCCAGTGTTTGTTTAATTTTTCATATTGCTGGGAAATTTTGATAGTTGTATGTTTTGTAGCAATTAATAGTAGAACTTTGGGTAAAATTGTAATATTAAAGCTTGATTCAAGATTTCTCTATGAAATAAAAGTACATTAAGAAATTTACTAAGGAACGCCTTGTAAGCCTATAGGAATTTTGAAGTTTATTTTACATCTGGAAAACATTTAACATACTTTGAGCCACTGTTATATTATTGAGATGTTAAAGAAATCATCTCAATTCTTTGTCATTAACTGGACTCATATCTATGGTTGGTGCCCCTTTAAACACAGTACAAATATGTGTTAGTGATCTCTAGAAACACCATTGGTCAGTGTATAAAAGGTCTGTCAGATGAGAGTGTTATAGTTGTGTTACCCTCTTTTTTTTTTTCAGTTATTACCTGAAGTTTTAGTCACACTGCTTTGAAAAACTGATCCTTGTCATTTCTATTTAGTTATTTGTGTATAAACCTGTATACTCACTCTTGGGCCTTGTGGACTAGATTATTTTATTGCCTTTGAAAGAGCAGTATTTACCTTTCCTCTCCAGTTGCCTCAGTCAGCCTTTTCCTGTCAGTAGAATCTTTAAAAGGCAGAATACAGTTAAGGACTGGTAAGGAAGGACATGATCCTCATAGCAACTTTCCAGAGAAGACAAAGGCTCCCCTCCCTGAGACTCATTGTGAGCCTGGCCTTCATGTAGGCTTTGGAGACAACCTCTTAGGTCCATCCCTCTGCTAAAGAGAGGCACTTCAATTTTTTAACCTTTGATATTTTTAGGTAGAAACAACAATGTTGGTAGGCATTCAAAAACAGACATGACTTGACAATCAGTCACAGGAAGTCTTCTGTCTTACTTTTTAAAATAGGAGTTTTCAAGCCTTTAAATAAGGATTATCTGGAAGCTGTGGTCGTTTCCCATGTAATACTTTGTATTATTTCTCTGCTTGGGTCATTGTAATGCTTGATAGAATTTTTTTAGATTCACAAACAGACTAGTCTGAAGGATGGCTACAGGGAGTACTAACAGTCTTGAACATTATGGAGTTGTAAAAAGGGAGAAGAAAGTTAGGGTGAGATGCAGTGATCTAGGATACAGTGCCATTCTCAAGTATCTGAGGCACCACCAGGAGTATTAGTTCTCACAGAACTTTAATCCCTTGAAACACTTCTGTTGCTTTGTCGGTTATTTTCCAGACGCTTCTTACATCTTGCTTTAGGTGCAGAAAGTAAATTGATTGAATACTTTCAGCAAAGGGTTGCCATTCTATTGGTGTAGGGAGTTCTCCTTGTAGTCCTCCTATTTATGTATTATACTGGCCTTATTTTTAAAATCCATCATAGTATCACTCTTGTCCTTTATTCATCATTACAAGTTTCCAACTATGACTACCACATTCCTAGATTTTTATTTGTTCTTTGTTTTCTATTTCTCTTCAGTTATCATGATTTTTATTTCTAGTCAGTTTTGGGAAACAGTTAAAGGGATGAACTGGTAGTGTTGTGAAGAATCAGAATGAATGAACAAAATGTCTATAGAATCATTTCTTAAGTGCTTTTGTATTTTATATACTTGTTTAAGTGACTGGGCAACAAAAATCAATAAAGAGAAAGTTAATATTAAACAGCCACTGGAAAAAGTAGAAGATTTTGAGATTTTTCTTTGAGAAACGGTTATACTTGCTGTTTTGAATCTTTTCAAATCTGAATCCTTTAAGAGAGTGTGAGCTGAACAAAGCCAATGGTGTACTTTTGAGAGTGTTCTGAAGTTCCCAGAAAGCCTTGGGAAAAGTGGTTAGACTGGGTTTCCAGTTTTTTTCACCTGCTATTCCTAAGTAGCAACAGTGGTAATGTTGTTAGACATTGCCTGCTTATTGGTTCCCACTAACCTCCAGAAGCCCAGTTCTCGCAGGCTGAAAGCTAAGGTCACACTGACATTCAGTCACTTACATGTTCACAGTTTCTGTCGGTAGCTTCTTCAGTCTGCTTATTTTTCTCATTTCACAATCGATGTTTCATGTTCTGTTTATATACAGTGTTATTGTTATTTACCTGTAGGACCCAGGACCACCCCCGCCTTCCCCATTACTGGGTTTGAAGCCATTGCAGCTGTTAGAAGTGAAAGCAAGGGGAAGATTTGGTTGCGTCTGGAAAGCCCAGTTGCTTAATGAATATGTGGCTGTCAAAATATTTCCAATACAGGTATGTTTAGTATGTTTATTAGAATTCTCTATCTACCTATGTGGTGTTTTTGTTTTTGTTTTTTTTTTTTTGGTTTTTCGAGACAGGGTTTTTCTGTAGCTTTGGAGCCTGTCCTGGAACTAGCTCTTGTAGACCAGGTTGGTCTTGAACTCACAAAGACCCACCTGCCTCTGCCTCCCGAGTGCTGGGATTAAAGGCGTGCGCCACCACCGCCCGGCTCCTTTGTGTTTTTAAAGCTGTAACTATTTAGAACGTTATAGCTCATAAACAGCCTGAAAACACAAGCTATGTATTCTAAAGTGATTGTGTTAGTGGTGAAAGCAGTCTAGCCTTTCTGTGCTGCACTCACATCTGAGAAAGGGAATGATCTCAATAAATGAACATATAGTCAATCTTTTATTAATAAACACTATAGTATACTAGTCACAAAAATAACCTGTCTGAGTAGTTGTCCTAATATACCCTTGACAAGAAAGAACAACAGATTGTGTGATTTGTTTTAGAATGGCTGTTTGAGCTACATGATCAGACTTGGAGTCCTTTTCATTGTACTTGTAGTGTTCATATGTAATTATTTCAGTTTTTGTTGGTAATTTTTCAGAGGCAGAGAATCACATTTCCTAAGTATTTGTTTTTTCTTGAAATGCAGCTGAATTTCCTATGAATGCTGGCCTAAGGCAGTCTGTACTGCTGCTGCTTTGCTCCATTGCTGGTTGACTTTAGGGCTTCCATCTTCCCTTTTCTCTGGCTGATGGCACCCTTGGTATTGGAGTCTTGGCTACATGTCCTCAACCTCCATCACCCCAAAGCTACTACAGAAACAGTTTCCTTAACTACCTAGGTTTTCGCCTCTCACCTCCTCTAAAGCCTGTCCCACAGAGTCTTTCTCTAGCTTGGCAGCAGTATAGCTCTTTCAAAAGAGAAGCAAATTGTTGTGCTAAGATTTGTAGTAAGCTCTGGGAAGTCACTTAATGTATGAGGAATCTTAACAATTATAAAATAATGCAGATATTAGGAATAGAAATAACAGTAGCAGCTATTTTATCACATGCTTTTATAGACAAAGTAATGATTTACATATTATATGTTCATATATTATGTCTGTATACATGTGTATATAAATTTTAGCAACCAAGAGCACAACCATTCTTTTACTTCACTGGAAAAATGATTGATTTTATAAAAGTCAGGGGAAAAGAAAGAATTTCATCTTGGATCCAGAGATTTCCTTACCCTTACATTATAGTGTAACTCACTTTCACTGACCTTTTGTAGTGAAGAGAAACTAATATTTTGTCAGTATACAATAGACATACATAACCTGCAGGAATGAGTAATTGATAGTCTTTAAAAAAATAGGTATTGTTAGCTTGGTATGGGAATGAGGGAGGAGCAGACTGAAGAGAGACTTTACCTAATTAAGGTGGTTGTTCTACCTAAATTTGCCTTCCAGGGAGATGACTGTGAATAGTAGCATAAATAGTTGCCCACCATATAGTTCTTGCAGAACTTGTAAGCAGAATGTATTGCTGTGTGGCATACAAAAATGCAGTGGTTTTTGATGAATGTCTGTGTTTGTAAACGTAGCAACTCAGAAAAATAGATTTTGAGGGAATGGGGTAGGATTCCATAAATAACAAGGATTTATTATGGATTATCGTTATTACCTGTTACAGATTTCTTTTATAAAAAAAATGAAAGGTCACTTGTATTTAGCTCATTTTGTTGTTGTATCACTTGTACTTAGCTTATTTTGTCACTGCTTCAGAACTTACTCCATCTGTCTCAGTGTGATTTATTTTCTTGTACTTTCTGTGTTCTTACCATGATTTTTTTTTCTTTTTTCTTAACTGTAGGACAAACAGTCCTGGCAGAATGAATATGAAGTCTATAGTTTACCTGGAATGAAGCATGAGAACATACTACAGTTCATTGGTGCAGAAAAACGAGGCACCAGCGTTGATGTGGACCTGTGGCTAATCACAGCATTTCATGAAAAGGTAAAACAACTTAATACTTAAGTTTTGTTAAGCTGGACTTGGCCTACCTACCTAATGTTAACTGTTGTATTTCAAGAGAAGAGTATGTTATCACAGTTGATTAATATTTGATCATATATCACTTATGAATAAAAAATATTACAAAATTACTTTAAGTAAAGAACAATTTTGTACCTAACCCAATAATCACAGAGCTGTGCTGCTGGAATTATTTCTCCTTAGGGGTACTTTAGAATAGACAGTGTTTATTGTTTTCCATGCAATACAGTTTGATTTTATGAATCCTGCTTTTTTCCGTTTTTATTTTTTGCCTTATAATTCTTTAATGATGAACCCTGAGTCATTAACTTGGAATTAGTGCCAAAGTACATGTGTTTTTCCCTCATTTTTCAGTTAAATTTTTTTCAAGAAAATTCTTTTGTGTAGCACCGGCTGGCCTCGTCTTTTTGCCTTAACAGCCTCCCAAGTGCTGGAATTATGGTTTTACATTACCATTGCCGGCTAAGACACTTGGTTTCTACAATAAGTGTCATCTTTGTTAAGTGTAACTGGCTTTGTATCTCACTTAGTATGATCATGAGGATCATATCTTTAGAGAAGATTTTGTGTGTGTGTGTGCGCACACGTGCACACACACGCGAATACATATAAGGTCCTTATGTAGAGGTTGATGTTTTGGATGTCTTCCTCAGTTTCCTTTTTTGTTTTGTTTTGAAGCAGGTTCTTTCACTGATCCTGTAGCTCACTGATTTGGCTGGCCAGTGAGTTTCCAGGGACCTGTATGTCTCTGTGTCCTCCCAGCACTGGGCTTAGAGACTAGTGTGGATCTGAGGGTCTGAACTCAGGTCTTGATGGTTGCGTGACAGGTCCTTTATCAACCAACTTATTTCCTTAGAAATATTCTGCAGATTAGTGGTGGTTTATGTTTTCAGTGTGGTCCTATAATGTTTTACTTTTAAGGTTAATTTTTTCTAAGACTTTCAGCTAGTCTTTTCTTTTTTTAAACCTTCTAAAGTCATGGAAATTAACTTATTTTGGTAATAAGCTTTTAAAAATAAGTCTCTTGGGGTTTAATATTCATTAATGTGAGTTGAAAGAAAATTTGAGCAACTCTATAGTTATTGAGTGATTAATTGATTAATTATATACTGAGAGGAACGCACTGCCTCCATATCCAAAGAAGTTTCCATCTATGTAAAACTTTCATCAAGAGCTTATGTGTTTCCCCCCTTCTCTTTTCTTTAGGGTTCGCTGTCTGACTTCCTTAAGGCTAACGTGGTCTCTTGGAATGAACTTTGCCACATTGCAGAAACCATGGCTAGAGGATTGGCATACTTACATGAGGATATACCTGGCTTAAAAGATGGCCACAAGCCTGCAATATCTCACAGGTAAAGCAATATTTGCATTTTCTTTTCTTTAAACTCACATGCGTATTATTTAAACTTAATTCAGGGTAAAATTTATTTTTGCCTTGATTATCCAATAGTACTTGAAGAGGCAAAGATTTTCATTTTTTAAAATTAGGTTTGAGATTGACTAGGATATATTTTGGGTAATGTACATACATGTTCATCTCATTAGTAAAGTTTAATGATCTGATGTTTTAATTTGTTTAATTTCTGAAACCGTATTTGAGAATAAAGTTGTATTTTCTCTATGTTAAAGGAAAATGATTTTAATTCAAAATTTTGATTTACTTTAAATGGACTTTTTAATAGGTACACAGTGATGAAATTAAGGATGGACTGTTTGTTTTGTTTTGGATGAATATACATTTATTCTTTGAGTTAAAGTAGAAGGAGAGATCATTGAGAGGAGACAGCTGTCCAGTGAAGAAGTATACATGTCTAATGAAGAAGCTGTTACCATATCTTAACAAGTGTTTGGCCGGGCGGTGGTGGCGCACGCCTTTAATCCCAGCACTCGGTAGGCAGAGGCAGGCGGATCTTTGTGAGTTCGAGGCCAGCCTGGTCTACAAGAGCTAGTTCCAGGACAGGCTCCAAAGCCACAGAGAAACCCTGTCTCGAAAAACCAAAAAAAAAAAAAAAACAAAAAACCGAAACAAAAAAGACAAGTGTTTGTTCCTGGAAGATAGATTTAGTTTGCCATTATTTAATTTCCTTGGCAGACAAGTGATGGAGTTGTCACCTTCTATTCAGTTTTAAAAAGGTGTTTTAAAAGTAGCCATTAAGAGAGTGATTTAGCAAAGGTATAGCTGAATGTCACCAGATTCTGATTTTGCAAACCATAAATGACTTCTTCAGAAAGGGCTGTGCTTTCTTTCTTCTTCCTCATGAATCTGCCTTATATTAATATATTCAGACTAATCATTCAGACCTCCCCAAAGTTGTTATATGGACCCTGAAAATGTTTTGATTTCTGGAGCATTTGATTCTACCTCCATCTTTTTGGGTCAATATGATGACTTCTAAGTATAACTGTTGGTCCCAGCATAGACTTGTTTGCTAAAGTTGTCTTTAAGTACGAACCAGATGAGGCAGATGTGTAGAAAGAATATCTTCCTGCATTACAGCTGATAGACTTTCCAAAGTACCGAGCTATGTTTTTTCTGTGTGTTCTGTGTTCCCATAGCTGCTTTCCTACAGTAGGGCCCATGCAGTGCAAGGGCCACAGCACTGAGGGGCCATTCTGATGTGGAATTTTTTCCCAAATGCTATTTTCAAAATTTTCTTATTTTTCTGAAGTTTCAGTTTCCTTCAAAGTTTGTAACTACAGAATCTGAAGTGTTCCCATTACCTTTCTTTGCTTCTCATAGTTTTAAGAAACTATTTTTGTAGCATATTCTCCTCATGTTCAATAGAAGTTTTTAAAAGATAACTTATTTAAAATACTTTTTTTTCTACTTGAAGGGACATCAAAAGTAAGAATGTGCTACTGAAAAACAATCTGACAGCTTGCATTGCTGACTTTGGGTTGGCATTAAAGTTTGAGGCTGGCAAGTCTGCAGGTGACACCCATGGACAGGTAAGAACGCCACTATAAAATGTGAGTAGAAAATGATAAGCACATCTCGTCCTTTAGATCAGTACCGACTTGATCTGAGGTTGTTGGGCTAGGGACCAAGTCACCATCTGAGGAAGAGTGATGCAGCATTTTCACACTGTGTCCTCCAGGTAGGCAAGCACAGAACATTTATCTGTGACAGAATTGTTTTTTTTTAAAATAATTAATCACAGAAGAACCCCGTTTTCAATAATTTCATCTTTAGGGAATTCTTCACATTAACTCAGTTTTGATTGGTTGATTCATCACCCTAACAGTGGAGGATAATGGGTCACTTCTCACTACAGTGTACCAAGTTCTCCTTCCCGTTTCTTTCTACATAATACTTTCTTGCTTCTGGCTCTTCATTGATTCATTAACTCTTTAATGAATTGAATGTTTTTTTTCTTTGAATTTTTTTCTAGAGTTCAGATCTCCTAAAAAAGTAGGAGTGAGGTGTCTCACTCCAGTTATGGTTTACACAAATAGATTTAGTGTCTGTTAGGAAGGCTAAGGAGAGGAGAGCACCAGTGCATTATTCTCAGAAGAATGTGAGGCTAGGAAAGGTGTTACACTTGTATAGAATCACCTTTTTTATACAAGGTCAGTTTAGGGGCAGGAGAGATGGCCCAGGAATTAAGAGTTCTTCCTACCTTTGCAGAAGATCAAGTTCATTTCCTGACTCAAGCTACTCAGAAATGCCCGTAAGTTCAGCTTGAGGGTACCCAACACCCTTTTCTGGACTCTGTAGGCACCCACAATCATATGTGCATAAAAAAAAAAAAACCTCCCTGTAGGCAGATTTTCTTTGGGCCCCCGACTTGCAAAAAGTGACTTGGAAACTTATTAATTATTGAAGCTCGGCTTTAGCTTCTTGTTCTCAACTAGTTCTTAAATTAACCCATCTTAAACTCTATGCTCTTTTACGTGACTCAGTTACCCTTACTCCGTACTGTCCATCCTGCTTTCTCTTCACTTGACTGGCGATCCCCCTTTCTTCTTTCCAGAGCTCTCTGCCACCAATGGTCCCACCTAACCTCTTCCTGCCCAGCTAAAGACCATTCAGCTCTTTAGTAAGCCAGTCACAGTGACATGTCTTCACGTAGTGTAAAGGAATATTCCACAACATTTCCCTGTCTCTACATTAAGAATAAAATATTTGCTTAAAATAGTTTGAAATATGACATTTCTTACAAAGCCAAATGATTTTCAAGGCTTGCGCTTATTAGTTTTCTGTCTTTCAAGTCATTTGAATTATTTGGCTGTTTCTGAGTTTTCTTACTCCTTCCGTATCTTGATTCCCAGGAACAAGCTTGGGCAGTCATGGCACACTAAATTCTGTCAGCAGGAATGAACAGTTTCAGATTTGGTTCAAGGTTATGTCAGCAGTTGCAAAATAGTAGGAAAGCTGACAAGATTGAGAATAGGGGCAGTTTTAGGGAGAATATTACAAAAATGGAGTAGGAAGCATAGAGAAAAATTTCTGTCCTTATTGTATGATTGGCAGCCATAGAATAGTTTCATCTTTTGGTATCATAGCAAACCTAATAATGTTTTTTTTAATAATTTATATTTTATGTATGAGCGCTCTGCATATATACCTCCTTGTTGGATCTTAAATATAGATGGTTGTGAGCCACCATGTGGTTGCTGAGAATTGAACTCAGGACGTCTTGAAGAGCGGCCAGTGCTTTTAACCACTGAGCCATCTTTCCAGCCTCTTAACATTTTCTTTTAAACCTCATTCATGTCATCTTTTAATGTCCTTACAGTTGGGTTACAAGATTAGGCAAAATAAGTTATTACCTACATGGGTAAAGAATTTCTCTACTATCATACCACCTTTCATTTATAAAATAGACTATCTTAGACTAAAATAGATAAACTATAATCTCCTTATAAAAGAATTTATGTTGGATGGTACATTTACCTGTAAATGAAAAAGTAGACTTTGAAAGATAGTCAGAACACAGTCAAAATGTTTAGGCTGAACAGCGAGGGCCAGAGAGCTACTTTATATTCTGATAAAATCAGTTAAAAATGGAACTTCAGAGTTTTACTGATCTGTCCTTATTTATTAAAAAACTATTGCTAAATATGCAAATAACCACCAAAGTCTTGACCATAGATCACTCGCCATTCATAACCTAACACCAGTGTCTAAGCTGCTTCTTAGATGTACGTAAGTGTCCTGTGGTCTACGTAGATAGTTCCTAACATCTCCTAAGCATTCACATAAAGATGCAGTCACAATCCACAGTTACAGTACTAAAAATGTATACAAAATACCAGACTGTTTGGGATAAATGTAAATAAAGAGGAATTCATGAATAAATAGATTTTTTACAAGTAGAATTTTTTAAAAAATGTGTCTCTGGTTAATTATTTTTACATCACCTTAATTGTTTATTAGTGAAACCCTAAAAAGGTGCTCTCTAAAATGTACCTCAGACAATATGCAGAGTGCCTCTTTTCCTCCTTTCCATCCTTCTCGAAGCAAAGTGTTATTCAGTTCTTTGTGATTTGATCCTGAAGGGGGGCAAGCTCTTTAAGCCTCTGTGGTGAGAATACCCAGAAACCATCTTACCAAATAGACCTGTGGTATTACAATCATAATTCAGTTACTTTACCCTGGATAAATAGACAATAAAAAATCATTAGTTCCTAAACAAACACAAACAAAAACATTATTAGTTCATAAAGTCAATGAGTACTCTTTGCTTTCAAAATCTTTTTCAGGTTGGTACTCGGAGGTATATGGCTCCAGAGGTGTTAGAGGGCGCTATAAACTTCCAAAGGGATGCATTTTTGAGGATAGATATGTACGCCATGGGATTAGTCCTGTGGGAACTGGCTTCTCGTTGTACTGCTGCAGATGGTAAGGGAAAAAAGCTTTTTTTTTTTTTTTTTTTAAAAAAAGTATTTATACCACATTTATGAAAGGGATTACACAAAAGGTAAATAACTACATTTTCTTTTATGGACGCCAAACGGTGGCTGAAGATGAAGGAGGCAGTGTGAATTTTGGGGTGCTGGGCATGAAAGGAACTGACATTGACACTGTGGATATAGTAGTAGATCAGATAGCACATACTCCAAGAAAACACATTGCTTAAGCACTTCAGTGTGAGTCCTTATATCAAACTATGACTTAGTGTCCTGGTGATGCAGGCCCTATTGTTAAGTAATTCACGGTTAAGGTGATAAAATACCTTCTGGAGAGAGGACTCCAAAGTGAGATTAGTGTGAACCGTCTGTTCCAGGACCTGTCTGTAAGGCGTTTAGTGACTATCATGGGGTGCAGTCATACCTGAGAAATGTAAGTTGATGGTATCAAAATTAGGAAGATTTATTTAGTGGGGCTTGGGGTTACTGAGGCATTTTTATGGCAAAGAAAAGGTTAGATGCTGATTTTCTTAAATGCCTGTGTGTGCTCTAAAATATTTAAAAGAGAACTCTGGTCACTTTACCTTTGGCCTTTAAAATCAGGGCCAAAGGGAAAGTGTACCACATTGATGAAGTGAGTGCTTTAAAATTTGTGTATAGTTAGTTAAAGTCCAGCATTTCTCAAACTTTAGTGTGCACATGAAATTCATAGAAATGTTGTTAAAAATAAGCTGCTGGAGGCTGGGAAGAGGGCTTTTGTTATTAAGAACATTGGTTGCTCTTCCTTCATGGGCGTCAGTCATGGCTATAGTGCAAACATGCAGGCAAAAACAATCATCCACATTTTTTAAAAAAAAGCTGGGCTAAGTCCTAAGAAATCTGTGCATTTTACAAGCCACCAGTTTATTGATGCCAGTGTTATTGACCTGTGAGCCAAAGTTTGAAATTTTAAGATGTTAGTACTAGGTCACTAGAAGTTCTAAGTAGTCCTTTATCTATCACAAGTTTCCCACAAGGCTGGGGAAATGGTTCAGTGGGCAATCCTCATGACCTGATTTTGGTCCCAGCTCTCAAGCCTAGCCTACATTTCCTTGTAAGTTGTCCTCTGACCTCTGTATTGCATGTTGTAGCATGCACACGCAGGTACACAGACACAGTAAGTGTACTACTAATAAAAGACAGTTCCTAAAGCACCTGTACAGGGCTGAGTCAGTTTCTTTTGCAGTTCATAACACTATGTTTGAAGTATTTGATACATTTTTATACTTTGCACAAAGCTCATCTATGAACATCTAATTCTCTCTGGTCAGTGACACAGCCAAGAAAATATAGATTAAAAGCACATTTGCAGATAAGATTCCAATTTCAACTCTATAATAGTCAAATACCTCTGTGCAAAATCTCATAACTCTCTGAGCTATCTTATTTACAAAATAGAGCAAATACCACCTTTACTTTGAGATAAAATAACAGTGAAAATGTAAGTGTGTCTAGTCTGAATAAGAATCTATAGAACATCAGTTATTAACTCTTAAGTGCACATTCCTGTCTATTTGAGATCCAAGAAAAACAAGTTGTTTGTTAACTTAATTTTGTCATGAGGGTACATTTTGACTTGATTGGAATTCTGGGTGAAGTATGCTTGTGATTTGAACATAAAAATAAACAGCATTACTTATAAATATTATAAAGATGCTTGTGAGAGAAAACAAAATAATGCAAAGTACATTAGTTTCTCATGTAGGATGTTTGAGTATGCCATAGATAAGTATAACAGCTGGAGTGCTGAGCCTCCAGAGGCGCTAATAACTTAGTGTTAACATTCTGATATGAATGGCTGGATTTATAGCTTTGATTTCTTAAGTCCTGACAGATTTTTGTCATATATCAACATGGGAACTCAGCCTATGTGTTCCAAAACAGCCTGTTGAGGCTGAATATGAAGATCAAGAGTTCGGAGCCAGCCAAAACTATTTACCCAGATCCTGTTCTAAACAAAACTTCTAAAAACAGACGTTTTGATTTTACAAATATAGTTTGGGTCCATCTCTCTGCTCATTATAGAGTGCAGAATTAGAGGAGCTTGTACTCCTGAGGAAGAATTAAAATGGTTTTCCTCTTCTTACATTTCAGGACCTGTAGATGAGTACATGTTGCCATTTGAGGAGGAAATTGGCCAGCATCCATCTCTTGAAGATATGCAGGAAGTGGTTGTGCATAAAAAGAAGAGGCCTGTTTTAAGAGATTATTGGCAGAAACATGCAGTAAGTTTATTCACTTTTTCATTTGAAATTTCAAGAAAACATTTTTCAGGGGAATAGTGTATCAGTTCCGTGCACATTTCTCTTCTGGTGGGAAGGTGATCTTCACACAGATAGATGTTTTTGTACTGAGTTCAGAGGCTTTGTCTGAAGTCAGAGAACCTTGCATAGAAGGCTCTTCCCTGAGCTGCCTAGTTAAGGTCAAGCAAGTTATTTCCTGCTTTGAAAGCTCCATGAGGAAACAAATGCCTGGCCTGTAGAAAGCTGGATAGTCATGCTGAACATTACCTTCTAATGGACGGCATTTTAACACTAAGCACCAAGTTTTCTCTGCTCCATGAAGTCTTCATTTCATTCAGGCTTTCAAGACTTCACTTTACAGTTAGAACAGCATAGAATTGTGTTGGTCATTTGGTGTTAATATAACTAAAAACCCAAGTAGAAATAAGTAACTACACCCTGAAGACAGAGATGGATTCAAGGGTGGCCTTTTAATTTTAACTTCAAGGGAGAAATGCTGGTATCACCTAAGAAAATGGTAAAAACTGGTACTCACATTAGGCTTGGTTGTGAGTCTACTTGAAAAGGTCAGGCATTGAAATGATCAGATTTATGGACACTGTATTTTGGAAATTTCATGTTGTGGATCCCTAATGCTTGGAAAAGTGACTTATTTTGCTGGCACATAAGATGACATTCAATAAAACTGAGTTTTGCTCTAGCCATGGTATTTCACATGCTTGAGACAGAAGGATCAAGAGTTTGAGGCCAAATATAATGAGTTCATTAAAAAGAGCCAAAGAGTCACACTTGGCTGATCTTGAAACTGTGACCCATGAGGTAGTTATATTTCTTTATTACAGTGTTAGCCTGTTTCCTATCAGGAAACAATAGCTATTATGTTTGACTGTTCTTCTCCTTTTAGGGAATGGCAATGCTCTGTGAAACCATAGAAGAATGCTGGGATCATGATGCAGAAGCCAGGTTATCAGCTGGATGTGTAGGTGAAAGAATTACCCAGATGCAAAGACTAACAAATATCATTACTACAGAGGACATTGTAACAGTGGTCACGATGGTAACAAACGTTGACTTTCCTCCCAAAGAATCTAGTCTATGATGGTGGTACCATCTCTGTACACACTGAGAATTGGGACTCTGAACTGGAGCTGCTAAGCTACGGAAACTGCTTAGTGTATTTTCTGTGTGAAATGAGTAGGATGCCTCCAGGACATGTACGCAAGCAGCCCCTTGTGGAAAGCATGGCTCTGGGAGACTTACTGCGTCGTCTGCAGCACACAGATGAAGGGGAGTCTAAGGGAAAAGCTGCAAACTGTAAAGAACTTCGGAAAAATGTACACGAAGAATGTGGCTCTCTCCAAATCAAGGGTTTTTGGACCTGGCTAATCAAGTATTTGAAAACTGACATCAGATTTCTTAATGTCTGTCAGAAGACACTAATTCCTTAAATGAACTACTGCTATTTTTTTTAAATCAAAAACTTTTCATTTCAGATTTTAAAAGGGTAACTTTTTATTGCATTTGCTGTTGTTTCTATAAATGATATTGTAATGCCAACATGACACAGCTTGTGAATGTGTAGTGTGCTGCTGTTCTGTGTACATAAAGTCATCAAAGTGGGGTACAGTAAAGAGGCTTCCAAGCATTACTTTAACCTCCCTCAACAAGGTATACCTCAGTTCCACGGTTGCTAAATTATAAAATTGAAAACACTAACAAAATTTGAATAAATCAATTCATGTTTTATAACAAGGTATTACAAACTCACTGTGTTATTTAAGAAAAAATGGTAAGCTATGCTTAGTGCCAATAGTAAGTGGCTATTTGTAAAGCAGTGTTTTAGCTTTTCTTGTACTGGCTTGTAATTTAGGGAAAACAAAGTGCTGTTTTTGAAATAGAAAAAAAAAAAAACTGGTGTCATTTCCCTTCCTTCCTTTCACCTTATATCCAGGTCCCAAAGTATTGCATACTTAAGTAGTACTCTTTTCTTTAAGGTGTGCTGTGTTTGGGAAATATTTGAAAACAAAAAGCATGATTTAAAAAAAAAAACATTAACGTGAGCTGTGACACTGGAAAGCTCTTCATTTTATCTTTTAAAATAATTTTTTTTCCTATTTATATATGTAAAATTGTGGTGTATTTCTTTTACCAAACAGTGTGTGGGATATTCTTATCACTGTTTTAGGATCACCTCAGGAAGTGTCATTACTCAGAATTCCTCACTCTGCTTTGAGACGTGTAACTATCACTATACTGTGTGGTGCCATCTTGTCAGAGTAATATTTGATGTCTGTGATATGAAGAGAATTACCTTAGGATAGAGATACTGACCGTTAAACACAGATTTCAGATATTACTGCTTTAAATCAAATCAGGGATAACAAGTCGAACCTATAACTTAAAATATGCAATGACATTTAGAGGTAACCAGTGGTGGTATAAGGAACACAGCCTAGACTCCCCCAAGTTACTTTACAGCTAACTCTAGATAGTTCATGCCTTATCGTTCTAAGAAAATGGAATTGGTGGCAAGTAGGTGCCAGAATACTTTTAAAAACAATGAAACATTAGAATATAATTGGCTTCTTCCTCAAACTTATATAAGCCCAAGTGAAAGATTTAATTCCCTGAAGTTTTAGATTACCAGCAAATAGCCAGTATTATGTTATATACATTTTTGTTGAGTCACTTTAACATCCATACATTAATTTTATAAACTTTTTACATTACTACTATCAGGAGCTCACTGTGAATGCATTATCTTCAGATGGCTAAGACATCATACACTACATTTTACACAAAATGTGCATTAATCTCTGGGAAGACTAAATTAAGTATAAACAATACATAGGTCAACAGACTCTAAGTAGGGAGGGAAGAGTAATAGCATTTGTCTGTATGCCACACCCCATAGAGAATTGTGCTGTCTGTGTACCCAAGGTCTCACTGTAATCCTAAGATCGCCCAATTCAGTGTTCTTGTTCTGATTTCTACATATTTGGCCTCTCAAGTTCTTGATTTAGGCTTGCTTCCACATGTAAACTAATCAAGGAAAACCATAAGAGAATGTGCATACAAGGAAATATTAAATCTCCATAAACAAATTTCTACTGATTGTAGACATTCAACCTTTTTAAAAGTGATAACTGAGGGCTACGTGAGTGTCTGGCTTAGGAGAGCACTGCAGATAAGATGTTGTCAAGACTGGTTCACGAGAGAAAATGCTGTCCTCAAGCGAGGAAAGCTTTAAGAAATCTTGGGTATTGTACTTAAATCTAGCTTATCAATTTTAAAACCTGTATCCTCTTGAGAACTACATTTACAGAAAGCCTTTTTTTTTTTTTATAAGCAGTAAAGTAAGAATGTTCCAGTGACTACCTATCCTTATACCGTCTTGTTAAAACTTTCTTTTGCAGGGCATTTTAGTGTTTGGTTTACAGTAAGTGTAGAGTGGGCAGATAAAAAGTTTGAACTAGGGACACTGAAAAAGGAAGATCAAAGACTGAAAAGATTTTTTTTTTTTTTTGAGGGAGATGGCAAACTTAGACCCCTGTAACTTTGTGTATGGTGCTCCTCATGATGTCTTGTACTTTGCCTTTCTGATACCCACCAGAACTGCTGCTCTTACTTACTCTACCTTGCCCAGATCTCCTGTGAGAAATGCTTTATGATCAACTGCCATAGGACTGATGGATTAACCAGTGTTTGAATTTATTTGAAGTTTATCTATGCCCTGCACAGATCTTGTATGTAATTTAGATGCTAGGAGTTTTAGCATGTGATTTGTGATTCTTGTTTGGACGTTTTATTACAGGTACCTTGTGAATTCCAGAACAGAGACTGTGCCTCAATGATTGGTCCCATGAGTTTGCACTATCTTTTGTGGTGATACTCTGAAAATACAACCAGGAAAACCAAAATCCAACACCTTTGAAATTAGAATAATATATCACAAAATTATGAAAACATTGCTTCTGTCCCCTTTTTTAGTCCTTAAGTAATAGTCACATTTAAGTAAAATTCTAATGGTTGGGAACTAACCTTTACCAGATAGATGGTAGTTTAGTGGAATAGACTGGTTACTGTTTTTTTTTAAAAAAAAAAAAATGCTTCATCAGATATTTTCCAGTTTCTCTTTTTTACTTTTTTGAAAAATTACTTTTTAGGAACATTTGGTATAATGTGCATAAAATTATTTACAATTTATGGACAAAGATACAAGTAGCATCTTGATTAAACATCATTTACCTCAGATATTCAACCAGCAGTACGTTTTTTATGCAGTCTCAACCCGTATCTCCCTATTTGTTACCTCTCAAAATATTGGTAAACAATTATTTTAGCTTTACTCTGTATTTCTTGTCAGTGTTTTGGGCACAGGTTGTTGTACTACTGTCATATTGTACTTGCTATTTTTTTTTCTGCAAGTATTTAACAGAAAGCTAAAAACAAAAAAAATCCCCAGAAAATCCCACCTTGAATAAGTGATTGTTAAATATTGTACAAATAAAATGTATGCTATCCCCATTCCATCCCTATGTTAAATAAAAAATGAATATGGTATTATTTTGCATATGCCATTTTTCTTTAGCTATGTACATTCTTAAAGAGGGTAATAGTTTTACACTGAGGCTTCTGCATAGAGAAATTCAAGGGTAGTGTTATAAAAGCAGGGTTTTTGTGAATTAGGGCATTTTCTTGCTACTTCTTTCTAATCAGACTGCATTTCTACTGAAGTGTCTGTGTTGTTCCTTACTGCCCATGGGAGGAATCCAGAGGCTTATTAGTAAAGTCAGTGCATTTCATGAGATTCTGTGCTCTCAGGACAAAGGTGAAGACAACTTAGATTACTGGTTTGAAAGGATCCACACTGTCATCTAAGTTAAATCAAAAGGCAATGGTGGAATATACACACAACTGCTACAGAAACTCGTATTTTCCACAGCATATTCTGCAGTGTCTAATTCTTTAGATAAGTACTTATCTAAAAGAATAAAAAAGTAGGTACTTTAGATAAGTAGATACTTATCTAAAGAATTAGACACTGCAGAATATAAGGTTACCATATAAGACATTACCATATGGAAGTTTAAACGACAGATTTTAATTTCTCAGACACTTGTGTCTGCATATAAATCAGATACACCTTTTAAACAAGATCCACATTTCAGTAGGCCACATGGAAGAAGTCTAAGTCCTTTTGGGTAGTTCTTCCATCTGTTGGCCCAGGGGAATCTTGAGTTCTTGATTTTCACTATTTTTCTTCATTGCAGAGAATCTTCAAGTCATACCTTATGTTACCATTCCTCAGGGTGCTCACCTCTGAAGCTGTGGAGTCGTACATTACAGATACACACTTCCATGCCAAACATCATTATTTTTAAAAACTAAGTTTTATTAGATTTAAGAATGTAGTTTAAACAAGGTATGAAGTGAAACTAGCTAAACTTGCAATATATGCCTATACTTTTATGGCCTTCATAGTTCATTTTTAATCACAATTCAAAATTTTATTAAAAATAAAAATTCACCTTGTCTGTTTAAAAGTTGAATACATTGTTCAACTAGAGCTTCTCTAGTTGTTACCCAGTCAGGAAAGCAGAGGACTCACCTTTTAAGCAGCATCTAAATAAGTTTGAAATTCTGATGTCATTTTATTAGGGTCTTTAAAGAGGGACTTTTGTTGTTTCTAGACAGGCTCTCACAATGTAGTCTAGGCTGGTCACAAATGCTTGATTCTCTTTTAACAAATCTACATGGTGGGACTACAGACACCTTGTCCTGCTGCTACTATTTTTTTAAAGGAAAAAATTTGCTTTTATAAAGGTAATATTGCTAATATTACCATGTTAAATATTTTGAGAAAAAAAATCACCACTGAAAATGTGTGGACTATGTATGTTATCAAACTATTACGCAAGCCTGGACTTAATGAGATATGCCTGTGGAAAAAAGTCTTAAGACATAGAAAGTTATCCATATTTTACTGTAGGAAAGGCTATGTCTGAAGAAAATGGGGTTTTTAACTATGAGGTGGTACTTTGATGCACAGAAATCAGCCAAATTATATCTTAAAGTGTCCTGTAAAATAGTAAGGAATGTGCAGGTGAGCTGGTTTTTCTGTAGCTTTTGGAGCCTGTCCTGGAACTAGCTCTTGTAGACCAGGTTGGCCTCAAACCTCCCAAGTGCTGGGATTAAAGGTGTGCACCACCGCCGGGCTAAGCTTCAGTTTTTAATAACATGGGTTTTAGTCACACCACACATTCCCTTGATGCGATCCTGGACATACTGCTGGTGTGCTAGTTTTCTAGTCTGTGAACACTATTCAGTTCCGCAGTTAAATACTTTATAAATTGCACACAGATGGGCTATGTATTTTATAAAACCTCACTATGACCAAATATGCAATCAAATGTTCTTGAACAAATGAAGCCACTGGACGATTAAAGTTCCATTTTTAAATTTTAACCTGTTACTTTTAGGTCTGAATTTATGATATGGACCTTTGACTGACATTGTATGTTCTTAGGAAATCCCTTTTTGAAGCACACTGCTAACACTTCTCATTTGTAGAAGCAGCTTCCCAGGAATCCTTTAAGGTATATGTTAAATAGCAAATTCTGATTCTTTCTGAACTAAAGTAGACCCAGAATGTACACTTAAAAAATTTCTACAGGAGATTCTAATAAGATACTCAGAAGAAAAATTTTCAACCCCTTCCACACACAAACTTTCTTCAGCCCAAGTGGGCCAGTCTACCGGAATTTGGATAGGACTTAAAATCCCAATGTATACAGCAAAACCAAACGCAATCCCAATCTTGAGAGGTTCCTACTGTAGCTGAAATAATCATTTAATTTCTGCTCCTTGTTGTCTCCTGACTGCTTAGGATTACATTTGGTAAACCTAGTACTTAGTTGAAACCACCTTTTCCAAAGGACCACATACATTCTACAAGAGTATCAAATCATGTAGACTATCCCTAAAATAATCACATTTTATTCTTTTGAATTGCTACTAATGTAGTGCAGTTTAAATAAATGGAATTTTGTGTATGTGCAGTCATGATTCAACAAATAGGCAAGATAGTAAGGTCAAGTTTCTCATAAACAATATTTATAAACAAAGGAATGTAATAATATATCTCTTTTAAAAGGCAGTTCTAGCTTTTAGTTTTTTACACAAATGTACATAAAATATTCACAGCCAGCTTAGTGAGGATGTTGCCCACTGCCTGACATCTGTAGGGCAGTTGGAGTACTTTTGTAGAGCATTCATAATTTGAGTATTATCCAAAAGTAGTTTCACTAGCTGGTATTCTCTCTGTGAACTGACTGAAGTTTTTTCCATGGGTTTTATTAATTCCAATTGTTGTAAATGCTCAAATGCCTGTAAAATAAAAGACAGAGCTTAGAGGAAAGGGGAAAACTGTTAAATTCAGGACAGATATGGTTAAAAAGAAGAAAGTCAGCACATTTAAAGCATCTTTTCCCCAAGTACACCTCTCCATACCTTTTATGTTATTTATTTTTTATTTCATTTTTAACTATTTTTTAAGACAGGATTTCTCTATGTAGCCCCAGCTGTCCTAGGACTCAGAGATCTGCCTACTTCTGCATTAAAGTGCTGGTATTAAAGGTGTGGGCCACAACACCTGGGCTCTATAATCTTTTTCTTAATTAACTAAAACTTTGTTCATGACGGGAGGAAGAAAGTAAGAAAGAGAACAGATACCAATTTTTAGTGATGGGAATTTGGCTCAGCAGTATGAAGTGCTGGCCTAGCACCACTAAACAGAAATGGTAGTCCCTAAACCCCAAGCCTAATCAAATCCATACAACTATACTGTTAATTTTATCTGAATCTTAACAAGGTTTTGTTTCTGGACTGATTCTATATCACAGCTTTCTTTTTTCTACTGTACCCAAATTCTATTCACGTTCAGCACATTCTGCTTCTGAGCTTATCCTTTGTCTACTACTTTGATACTAAAAACTGAAGAAACTGATAAGACTCTAAACAGATTACTAAAATTTGCAGTTTTGCTTCAGTCTCAATAAAGCTTTATTGTACGTTAAAGTTAAACAGCTGTATACCAATAGATCAGTGTCATACTTAGCCACCATAAGAGAAGTTTTCTCCTGCAGTAGATGGGAACCAATAAAGACCCACATCTGGACAATGTACAGACCCTGCCCTAAATAAGATTTTTTCCATCAAACCCCTCACCTTAGGGCTCTGTGGTAAAAGAGGCAAAAAGATTGTAAGAGCCAGAGGGAATGGATACCAAGGCAACAGTGTCTTCCACACAACAGGTCTGAGGAGCAAGAACTTCGAGAGGCTGTGACAAACACAGCATGCACAGGTCCAAGTGCTGAGATGGGGAAGTAAACTTGACCTCCCATCCAAACCAAGAAGCTATCCCCAATTAACAAGCTCTCATAAAGGAAAAATTAGTTTCTCCAAGGAAGTCTCTCTGGGTAATCAATCAAACCACACTTAAGGGCAGAGCTCGTGCACAATAGTAGATGGCCAACACAAAATGAACTCAAAGGTACTTGGGACATTTTTTGGTCTCAATATGGCTTTGCTTTGGCACGTCCCATTCTCCTCCCTCCCCCGCCCAAACTGGTCTTTTGTTTGTATATTATGGTTTCAGCTTTTGTTTTTATGAGTGCTGTTTGTGTCTCTGCCTGTGTATGTGCTTTCCCCTGCAATTTTGTTGGTTTTTTTTTTTGTCAGTTTGTTCATTTTGTTTTATTCTTGTCTATTTGCTTGATTGTTTTCTTGATGGAGTTGGAAAGGTAAGGCGGGAAGGATCTGAGGGAGGGGATTAGGATATATTATATGAAAATAATTCCTTTCATGAAACATAAGTAAAAATTAAAGAACAAAAAGTTACACAACTGTAACACAGGGAGAGATTAAGAAAGGTCCAGAGTACAATAAGGCTATCGGGTGGGTCCTGTAAGCAAAGGGCCTGTAAGGCGGCACAGCTCTGGAATGAAGTTCCCGTCCATGCTCCTCTTGGTTACCTTAACAGAAATCTGAACTGTTTGCTTCCTCTTATGCTACAACTCATATAGCACTTTTAGAACTTTGACACCACACTCTGATGACATACTAAAACAGTGACACATGGAAGTAGAAGTAGATTCTTTTTTTCCCCCCTCCCAGGGGAGAGTGCGAATCCAGTCACCCACTTTCACAAATTATAGAGTTGAATTTCCTGCATCTGGGGATATTGCAGGGGTCAACACATCTGGAGTGCAATGGCTAAGCCTGCTCCTGAGAAAACCACCATCCTGGTCATGGTATCTCTTTGGCCTGTAAGTACTGAAGTAGATTCTTGAGCATTTTTTTTTTAAAGTTCACTGTGAAGAGTATCACTAGAATATAATTCTGTCTGTCTTGAAAGTTCTTTTAGGAAGAGGAAAGGCTCGGATATCAACCATTTTATAAAATGAGAAAATATTAGATTCTTCAGGTGTAAATAAACAAAACTGAAAAAAAATTTCCAAGTTGCAAAATATACCCTATTTTAAAATGTACACAAACTTGTGGTTTGGAAAAGGATAGGGTCATTACAGCAATGTACTTCCTTTGCAGTATGAAAGTACAAAGAACAGACAGTAGAGGGCAATATATCTTCACAAACTCTAAAACAGGCTGCCTAAAGAATTTTTGAAGTATTTTTTCATTTAACCAAATTTTGCTTTGAAAGAGTTCCTATAATAAAATACTAAGGATTCAAATAGGTATGAAATATATAAAATATCAATTTGGATCTGGTGAAAACTACAAACAAACTAAACCATACCTTCATGACCACAGGTTTCTCAAAGTTATAAACAGAATGGGCCTTTCTTTGAACAAATTTCTGAAACTCTGCAAAGTAAGCAATAAGAATATTAGTATTCCCAATAAGGGGCAGAGAAGAAATCTGGAAGAAAATGGCGAACTTTTCATCTCACCATTATAGACCATTTGAAAATTAAAGGGCTCCTCTTCATATATGTCATTTAAATGTTTCATTGCTATTATAAGACAGATTTCCAAGACTGACAGACCTATAATAAAAGAGAGATGGACTCTTGAGTTGCTTGACACTGAAATGACTGTCCTCTAGAAAATAACTACTGTTTAGTCAAGGCTTTGAAGGGTAGAGAAGGTTGGGATGCCCTGTATTTAAAAGTATTCCAACCACTATTTTCTACAAAAACACAAATAAGTCTTTTAACTTCCCCAAACATAGTTGTTACTAGCTTTTTTTTTTTGAGTGGGGGGGGGGATCTGCAAAATAAAGATTTTTGTAAACTTAAAGGGGTGTACTATAAGATGAAAAAAATTTATGCTATATGTCCACAACAAACAACAGAAATTGTGATTATCATGCAATTTCAAATAACATGCTTTTGGGAGGCATTTATGCAGGGAAGTTCTGGGAATTATATCTAAAACTGTGTGCATAGCCCCTGCTTCCCCCCAACACACTGGAGAGAAAAATGTTCCATTCTCAAAAGGGAGAGTGAAGCTCATATGAACAAATACCACCAAGTATAGTAGCACTTAGAGGACGGATGAGAACACTGTCAATAGCCTTACCTAGAATTCCTGTTGGCATGGGAGGCAGAACAGTTTCTTTTACTCTAGACAACAGTGATAGTGCACTGCACAGTACTGATTCAAAGCTGCTATGTATATACTCTGTATACAATGCACCATGCTCCATACTGATTATAATTTTGAAAAATATCTAAATCCAAACTTTAAAAATCTAAAAGTTAAAAGAAAGACTAACAAAGCAGTTTCTCACCATGTACAATACTTGCTTTAGAATCCAAGTTACACAAATGCTGTGCCTCCATCAGATCTGCTGAAGTCATAAATGGGCGTGATACTGTTACTCGATTTAAAGCAAACATCTAAAAAGAAGGGTGTATTAAAAATTACTTACTTGAATATTCTGGTGATATTAAAGAACAATTTTTAAAAATTGGTATAGTTTATTCTTATAAGAAAGAAACTAGAGAGTTAGCCTCAAACTCTGCTCCATGAAAATGTAGCAGAGACTTACTTCGGATACTGCTGTCCCTATTGTGCACTTGAATCTTATTTACTTGTCAAAAAAAATTTAAAATGTCCGACAAGAAACTGAAAGAACACAATTCAAAACTCAGATGTTCACAAATAAATATGTAAAGGTAAGTAAGTAATTACAGTTTAGAAGTAAGCCATTTTGAAAACAATTATAACCTTAGACATAACTATCCTCTTCATTTAGTTCTCTACTAAGCAAATATCAGCTTCTGGGACTAAGTTTTCACCTCAACTAACAATTTCACTGTATTAATTTGTATACTGAGTAGAAATATCTGAGGTTTGTCAATGTAGCAGACACAAACCACAGTATCAGGTTAGATGTACACTTCAGATACTCAATAGTTAAGGGTAAGAGACCGGAAGTCCTTGAACTTCTTCTACAAGTTGGGATTCTATATTTTTCTGCTTATTATATTTCTCAAATATAAAGGGAACAGAAAAATCTATCTATATAATATATCATAGTTTTATATTTTATAAAATATACATTTTAGATTCGAGGACATTATGTTCCTAATTGTACTGCATCTTTTGTCAAAAAAAAAGCCATGAATATATAAATATGTTATAAACTTTGCACTTCTTTACTGAAAGTATTACTAGATAACACAATTTAATTTTCAAACTTTCTATAAAGAATGCAATCCAGTTTCAGAACTCATCTTCTAATGAAAATCTATTATGAAAACTTATCCATATTGATTTTAATTCTGGTTCAACCATTGTCTATTGAACGCCTTTGTATATACCTACAATTATTCATTTCCTGTTGGTAAACATCTATCATTTTCACTTTTTGTAATGATAAGCAAGGCTGGAGAAAGAAATCTCATACATGTTGTTTTATACATCTTTATGTATGTGTGGATGGATGGTGTCTTAGGGTTTCTATTGCTGTGAAGAGATACCATGACTCTTATAAAGGAAAACATTTAATTGGGTAGCTAGTTTACAGTCCAAAGTTTAGTCCATTATCAACATGGTGGGAAGCAAGGCAGCATCTAGCAGACATGGTGCTAGAGAAAGAGCTGAGAGTTCTTACATCTTGACTCACAGGCAACAGGAAGTGATCTGAGCTACAGAGTAGTGCATGCACATATATGAGATCTAAAAGCCTACCTCTACAGTGACACACTTCCTCCAACAAGGCCACACCCACTCCAACAAAGCCACACCTCCGAACAGTCCACTACCTATGAGCTTATGGGAGCAATTATGTTCAAACTACCACAGATGAATTCACAGGTTATAATCCACAACTTTATTATAGCTAAGTTACTAGAAATGATAGGATATTTTTGATGGGTAGGAGGGAATTAAACTAATGAAATAAGTTTATATGGAGAAATACAACTTTATTCATTAAAGACAAGAAAGAGGAAGAAGAATCAGTAATTACAATGTGGTAGAAACACATGAAGCATGCCATAAGCTTCAAATAGCCCAAGAGGCATAGAACTGAGCCCAAGCTTTGCCATCTACTAGCTGTGAAAAAACTATTTAACTCAAGCGTTTCAATTTTTTTTTTTTCAAGGGGAAGAAGAAACACCTGAGGATAAAGGGAAATGTTTATTGTGAAAAGGCTAGAGATAATGTAGAAAACTAACTTGTTACCGGGCAGATGTGCTACATAGGAAATGGTCGCTATTTCTCATTTTCATTACCAAAAATAAGCGGAAACAAGTGGACCAAGAAATGCTTTTTTCTGAAAGGTACATACTGTAACATTCTAGAAATATCAGACTAAGTTCAAATACTAATTAATATTCACAGCAATTAAGTATTTGATTGGCTTTGACCTGACCCCCCAAAAGATAAATAAAATAAGAAACAAGAAAACAAAACACCTTAAAAAGAAAAAAACCAATGTAATACCTAAAATGTTATTCACTAAAGAAAAGCATATGATCATAGCCACTGATTTAGCACTTGACAAAAATCTAAGACACAGTCATAATAAACTCAACAAACTAAGCATAAAAAAGAGGTTAGCAATGACCACATACAAGAAACCTTACATCTAAAATTTGTATCGTATTAAAATACTGACTGTTTTCCTCTTAAAACTGGCAACAAAGAAAGATGACCAATCTCAACACTCTAAGCCAACAAGTCGTGGCAAAACATAAGTAAAGACAAAGATTAGAAAGGGAAGAAGAAAATGTACCTATTTGTGGATAATTTGAGTATGTCTACGCAGAAAATCCCAAAGAACTTATTTTTAAAAGCCTGAGAGTTCAGCAAGACTGAACATACTAAAATTTACAAATACCATTTACAACTGTTTAAAAGAAAGTGAAACATTTAAGTATTTATACACTTAAAATATGTACTGAGTCTGTGTTAGAGAAGTATCAATGATAATAAACAATAACTAAATTAAGTAAGATGCATACTATATGTAAATATCAGCATAGTCAATGTAATGAGTATGACATTTCGTCCTAAATGCACCTATAAGTTTAAAAATTTCACATCACGATGCAAGCAGTACTCTTGACTTATCTACTCCACTGGTAGGAATGTAGAAATATTATAGCTATATTTGAAAACAGTTTGAAGGCACTTCAAAATGTTAAAAATACAGATTATCCATGTATGAATATATGAAACATAAGGCACACGATTAACATATAATTTTTTGTTTTCACAGATCATGCAAAATAAATGTACTTAAAAAATACAAACCAATAGCATATGTAATGACCGCAAGTTTTTGTTGACATTGAAATGTTTCTGTAAAACTTCATGCACAGTTGAGTCTTCTGAGAGACACTAAAAAACAAACAAAAAAACAAAACAATAAATCAAAATTAAGGATAATGTAGCTTAATCCCAAATTTCCAATCTAATAAGAGGAAACAATAGTCAAGCTAGTGGGATGGTTGAACAGAAGTAGTACAAACCAGAGAATCAAGAGATATTATACTTGAAAAAAGGGAAGTATTAAAAGAATATAATGGGAAAATTACAACGAGCTATAAGAACATGGGCAGAAGTAAGACCATGGCACAGTGACAAGAGGAATTCTTCCTATCCCTTAAGCACACAGAAGGGGCAACATAGAAAAAGAAAGCCTAACGGGAACCAAGTACAACTGTGGGGAGGATGTAGACATTTACAAGAAGACTTGCCTGATGAAGCCTTCATTGATAAGGAAAAGCATTTAACAAGAAGAACATAAAGATGAACTATTATGGGGGAGGGTGGGAAGCACAGGATGCCTGTGAAGACTATGTAGTCAAGAAGTGAGCTTTTAGTTATAAATACTAAAGTAGCAGATGAAAAAAGGAGTAATGAAAAAAGAGACACCAGATCCCAAAAGAATGTATAAGAGCAATCTGGAAAACGAGGTGCATTTGTTATTATTCTTCTTGCTGAGAAAAAAATATACCTTACCTAAAAACTGCCTACAGGGTGGGTTTCTTGTGGCCCTACTTTTGAATGGTACAATTCAACATGGAGTATAAGGCATGGTGGCAGGAGCTTCAGGAGCACACACCAGTGTTGAAGCATTGTAGCAGGAAGGAGGAGGTGATGAATGCTATTTCTTAGCTCATGTTCTCCTTTCTTCTCCTTTCCATTTCATATGGGACTACAGCACATGGAATGGTAGCACCCACATTCACAATTGGTCTTCCCTTTGTAGTTAAAATTTTTCTCGGAACTCCCTCATAGATACACACAGAATGTGTTTCCATGATGATCTAAACCTGAAGTGTATTTCCATGGTGACATGAAGATTAACTATCACACAAGGGAAGAAACTTCAGGAGGGAAGTAATAATCAACAATTCGATACAAACTACTTTGTAAAACTAAACTGAGGTACATTATAAGATGCCAATGAATGTAGAAATATGGAGGTCAATTAGGGTCTTTGCTCAAGCAAGATTATAAAAGAATCAAATAATTCTAGAGAACTGAGATTCAAAGGAAGGTAAGGAAACAGCATTGAATAAAACATTAGATGAAAAGAAGTAAACTCAAAGTGACAGAGCAAGGATAGATGCAGCAACACTTGGCATAATTTTTCACAAGTAATCTGCTTAGTATAAAGGTTCCTTTTCCTTAAACAAGTCAAAACAAAAACAGTAACAAAATAATGACCAAAATAGCAAGTTATGACCATGGGAGCCATAGGGGCACAAATATTACAGACTAAGAGGCACATGCCTAGTACTGTAAATACAGCCAAGTACCTATGGTTGGGGAGCTCTATTTCTACTATTCTGCTGTATGGATACTGTGTCCTCTAAATTCCTCTCTGACAATTACTACAGCACTCAGACCTCATCAGAAAAGTTTCTTTGTGTAGCAGATGGTGGTTAATGGAGAAACTCACAACTGGCCACAGTGCAGATGCTAAGAGAATGGTCGGTGTACAGCCAGAAATGGGACATCTATAAACAACAACTCCTCCAAAGTTCAGAGACCATCTCAGAAGAAGGCATGAAAAGATTCTAAGATCCAGGGGGCAAGAGATGACAAGAACAGAACTACTATATTCATGAATGATGTGGGATTCCCCTCTGTATGCTGTGAATACCATTGGTTAATAAAGAAACTAGCTTTATTAACCTGATAGGGTAGAACAGAGCTAGTCAGGAAAAACTAAACTGAATGCTGGGAGATGGAAGGCAGAGTCAGGGGAGAAGCCATGGAGCAGCTGCTGGAGACAGATGTGCTGAATCTTTGCTGGTAGGCCACGACCTTGTGGTGATGCACAGATTAATGGAGATGGGTTAAAATAAGATGTAAGAGTTAGCCAATAAGAGCTAGAGCAATTAGGCCAAGCAGTGATTTAAATAATATAGTTTCTGTGTGGAGCTGAGCAGCTGGGGACAAACAAGCGGGCTCTCATAACACATGAACTCATGGAAGCTGAGGTTACCTAACAAGATCAAGCCAGTTAGCATTCTAGCGCAGGATAGGAAGGGGTTCATGAGCCCCAGCTCTGGTTGAGAAGCTAGGGCAGCTGACAGATTCTAGGAGAGATAGAATCATTTGTTCCTAGCAGGTTGGCCAGTCTCCAGCAGATGGCCCTACAACCAAGGGTATATGGACAGCAAAACATGACAGAGTGGGTTATAAAAACAAGAACATACTACCAAAAGAAACTACATGACACTGTAGAAAAAAATTACTGAAGATCTCTAAAAAAGGGAGTCATTTTAGGATTGGCAAGGGACTTGTCTCTAGAGGGGATCCCAGGTGTCCACAGGGATGGCCCCTGCTGGGTATTTGGGCAGCAGAGGAGAGGGTGCCTGAACCAGCCTTGTCCCATAGTCACATTGATGAATATCTTGATCATCACCATAGAAATTTTGCCTGATGGATGGAGATAGAGTCAGAGACCCACGTTCACATCAGAACAACGAACTAAGCTCCCAAGGTCCAGTCGAAGAGCAGAAGGGGGTAGAAGATGAGCAAGGAAGTCAGGACCGAGAGGGACTTGTCCATCAACTGAGACAGTGTGCCTGATCTATTGGGAGCTCATCAAATCCAGCTGGGCAAGGACTGAAGGAGCATATGACCAAACCGGAATCTCTGAAAGTGGCTACCAATGGGGGCTGACTGAGAAACCAATGATAATGGCACGGGGATCTATCTCTTCTTCATGTATTGGCTTTTTGGGAACCTAGTCTATATGGATGCACACCTTCTTAGGCTGGGATGGAGGGAGGAGGGCCTTGGGCATCCCACAGGGCATGATATCCTGCCCCCTCTTAGGGAAGCAGGGGAAGGAAGGAAGGGGTGGGAGGGGGAGGGCCTGGGACAAGGGGAGTAAATGTAAATTTCTCTTTTAACAATAAATACAAAAAAATCCCAACAAATATAAATACTGAACTCCCCAAACAATAATGAAAGCCACAGATAAACTAAATGTTTATATCTGTATTAGAGATGTTTTGCTTCTTTCACCTCAAAAATATCTAAATTTCAGAAATAAACTTTTGATTCTCTCTTGAAATTACATGCTCTCAGTAAATGTATTTTTCTAGTTAAATCTTCACTTCCTAGTACTTTTAAAAAGCTTGTAAGAACTACAGGTGTATCTTAAACAAGCATGTCAGCACTGAAGTAGTGGTTAGCTCCCAAAGCACCTTTACCACACTCCCACCCAGAAGGGGACTCTGGCCATGGTGCTGACAGAGTTTCCAAGTACATTTTAGTAACACACTCAAGGAAGCAGCAAAAGATGATGATACTAAGAGCTGCAAGCCTTAAAAGTACCAGCTCTCCCTTAAACACCGAGAAAAGAGATCATCACCTGCCATGTGCCACTTAAGTTTGATTGGGGGCAATAAAACTTGAATACAAAACAGCAAAACAAACTAGAAAGCTGAGAGCTTCAGGCAGTCACGCCTGAGAGTAACAAGAAAAACTACAGCTGTACCTAAGGGGTTGGTATCCTGCTTAGATACAGCTTGGCATGAGGAAATGAAGGAAACTGTAGGTATGTCTTGATAAGTGTGTTTCCCAATGGACAAATGCCTCTCTGTGGCTGTTTAAACATTCTTTTTTTTTTCGAGACAGGGTTTCTCTGTGGCTTTGAAGCTTATACTGGAACTAGCTCTTGTAGACCAGGCTGGTCTTGAACTCACAGAGATCCGCCTGCCTCTGCCTCCCGAGTGCTGGGATTAAAGGCGGGCACCACCACCGCCCGGCCCTGTTTAAACATTCTTCAAGTTGAAATTTGTTCTTATCAGAAACTAAGGTGCCAGGAAACTTCCATATGCTACTTAAGGGCCTGCATCCTCAAAAGAGCCTGGTGGCTGTTTAAAAAGGATCATAGGAAATAACCTAAAAGGGAGATCTGGTTCAGCATGATTTGCCAGGAGGAAGAGAGTAACTCTACCTCATGATCATACCATCCATAAATATTCACAAAATTGGAAAGGATTCAATGAGTTGCCACCTCATTTTTCTGTTTGAGTCTCTCTCTGTACTGGACTACGCTTTGCTTTACTTTGTTAAATAAGTGTCTGCCTAAACTGCATGTCACTTCACCTTTACCTGATAAAAACTAGAGGTGAGTCATCCTGTCATCAAATTGTATCCACTTTTTAAATCATCTAGACTAGTGCTTCACCAGAAACTCCTATCATTCTCTAATTAGATTCATTACTGTGTCTGTAGGAGACTGAGTCAAGGAAATACCTTACACAAACAAAATATGGGGAAATCCTATTCTCTGATATGAAAAGGTCAATAGTTTGGGTATGTAACCACCAAGGCATATTTCTGTATATCTCTGGATTACTTATATTGTATCGCCCAACACAATGTAAATGCTATGCAAATAGCTATGCGTATGTGTAGAGGTTAGTTTTTTTTTTTTTTTTTTTGCCAACCAGACACAAATAAGAGTCATTTTGGAAGATAGGCGCTCAACTGAGGACTACCTCAATCAAATTGGTCTGTTAGCATGTCTGGAGGGTGTTTTTTTTGATTAATGATTGAAGTGAGAGGGCTTAGCTCAATGTGGGTTGAGCCATGTCTGGGCAGGTAGTTCTGAGATGTCTAAGAAGGCAAACTGTACAAAATAGTAAGCAGCATTCTTTCATGGCTTCCGTTTCACTTCCTGCCTTCCTGTTGCTGTCTTGGCTTCCCAATGATGAACTCTAACCTGTAAGCCATATCTCTAGTTGCTTTTAATCAGAACATTTTATTATAGCAACAGAATTAGACCATTATTATACTGCATTGTTAAGGGAATAAATAAAAGCCTATATATGTTCAGTATAAATGCCATTGTTTTCTGTTTAATTTTCATTTGTGGTTGTATCTCAGGATGTAGAACCCATGGCTTTAAAACCATACAGTGATAGATACCTACAATGCAACATAGTTAGGTGGACAATGGTTTTGGCTGCAAAGTTACCTTAGGAAAAGAGAGTAATACGGCATGAAAATACAAAATTCCTGGAAAAGAAGACATTTAAATATGAACAACTGCATTCAAATCTCTCAAAAACATGATGGAATAAGACTATTAGCTCAAGAGCTATATAAGGGGAATGTCTGTGAGGCATTGAGAAGTAAAGCAAAATGGTCAGATGTTAAAATCCAGAACAGAGTAAGAAAATGAATAATGTAGATTACCAATGACAAAGAACATCTTCCTATAGAAAGAGATCTTAAATCAAACACAGCATCAGAGAAAACTTGCCTAGTACCATGTAAGATTAGTCTGCTAGAAAGGAAGATCCAAAACTAAGTATTTGTAAAATTAAGATATTATACATCTTAATTTAAAGTGTGTTGCATTACATATAATAGCTGTGATGGTCAATACTGACTGTCAACTTATTAATGGGAGATTATCTAGATTAGGTTAGCCTTTGAGTGCAGTACACAATGGTCTTGTATCCTGTAGATATTTGTCACTTGTACTGGTTTAATAAAATGTTGATTGGCCAGTAGCCAGGCAGGAAGTATAAGGCGGGGTGACCAGAACAGGAGAATTCTGGGAAGATAAAAGGCTCAGTCTGCAGTCGTCACTCAGATGCGAAGAACGCAAGATGAGACTGCCTCACTAATAAAAGGTACCAAGCCGTGTGGCTAACACAGACAAGAGTTATGGGTTAATGTAAGATGTAAGAGTTAATTAATAAGAAGCCTGAGCTAATAAGCCAACCAGTTTAAAACTAATGTAGGCCTCTGTGTTTTCTTCAGGACTGTTCAGGCTGCGGAACCGAACATATTTGCGCATGCCTGTAAAGGATTATCTATATTAGTTTACTGAGGTAGGACACCCGTGGTGGTTTGAATAAGAATGGCTGCCGTAGGCTCACGTATTTAGTCATCAAGGAATGAAACTGTTTGAAATATTAAAAGGATTAGGAGGCAAGGCCTTGTGGGAGGAAGTATGTCACTGGAGTGGGCTTGGAGGTTTCAAAAGTCCATGCTAGGTCTAGTCTCTTCCAACTCTGCGGAAAGATCAGGACGTATCATTCAGATACTCATCTAGTACCATGCCTGTCTGATGTCACACTCTGTGTAATAATGACAATGGTATAAGCCTCTGAGATGATAAGCCAGACACTAAGTGTTTTCTTTTATGAGTTGTCTTGGTTATGGTGTCTCCTCACATCTATAGAATAGTGACTAAGACAACACTCATCTCAATCACCATTTCACTGGGTTTGGGTCCTGGATCGAAAGAGGGAGAGAGAGAGAGAGAGAGAGAGAGAGAGAGAGAGAGAGAGAGAGAGAGAGAGAGAGAGAGAGAGGAGAGGGAGAGAGATATTTGAACAGCTCTGGCCTTCATGCCTTTCCCACCACTATATCCTCAAACTCAAACTCAACTACATACTCTCAAAATAAACCCTTCCTACCTTAAATTGATTTTATTATATTTTGTTACATCAATAATTGCTATAAGTGGGGAAGTATGAATCAGAACAAAATTAAGATTAAGAAAAATCATGTAAGCACTGAACTCTTGGTATAAAACAAAATTTTGCTTACAAATGAGGTTTGAAATGGTACAAAGTAAGTAGGGCTAGAATATAGTGTAGTGGTAGTCTCATTGCCCAGTATACTCATAAGAGGTGCCACAGCCTGTACAGTGTCGTAATAAACTAATGAAACACAACTGAAGTTGTCTATGAGAACTGGAATGAAAAACACATGTGTAGGATAACAGTGAACTTTCAATACAGTCTTTTGTCAAATTTGCAAAATATATAAAATAAAATCTAAAGTATATAAATTCACTAAAAAAATTACCTAAAATGTAAATCAAATATAGATTAAAAATTTTAGCTACTGAGGAGTGCTAAAGCTTAACCTGAAGTTTTTTGAGAAGATATAATTTAGGACACAAGTTATGTCTATTGCCCTTAAGTAAGAAAAAGTTTCAACTTTCATTCCTCTAGTAACATGAAAAGACACACATTTCTTTGCCATTACTGCCTTCAACTTACCTGAGTATTCTCATTCCACCTCTCAGCAAACACTTTATCTGGAAATTCTGCAGGCAGAGACAACTGTTCTTTAAATATATTCACAAACTGTGGGAAACCAAATGAATTCATTAAATGTATCTGCCGGTGAGAAAACCGTGACTTCACTCTTTTCTCCAAGAGTTCCAAAATATCCTTTGAAAACAAAAAGACATCCGTGTAAGAAGCATGTTGAAAATACACTGTAAGAGAATAAGCAAACACTAACATTTATTTATAATCTATAAGTAAGCATTTTAATTTGAGGAGAACTAAACCAGTGGTTCTCAACCTTCCTAATGCTTCAAACTTCTAATATATTACTTCATATGGTGACTCCCAACCATGAAATTATTTTTGTTGCTACTTTATAACTGTAATTTTGCTACTGTTATGAATTGTAATGTAAATATCTGATATCTAGGATGGTCTTAGGCAACCCCTGTGGTCGTATGACCCCTAAAGGAGTTGTTACCAACAAGTTGAGAACCACAGAACTAAATAATTCTTTTCTAGGTACCAGTTACTTGGCCTCTGGCCCTGATATCAAGTGCTAACATCCCAAATCTACTAAGGACCTCAAACGATAACTATTTCTGAACCCAGACTGACAGGAACACAAGCACATCAGTGCAGTATTCTGCACACTATAAAAAAAGTTCACTTAAGAGTCAAGAAGCTGGGTGGGGTAGCACATTCCTTTAATGCCAGCACTCATGACCTACCTATTGAGTTCCAGGACAGCCAGATATCCACAGAGAAACCCTGTCTCGAAAAACTAAAACTCTTAAGTCATGAATATCTCTGAATTTTTGTTACCTTAGATTTTTATGTGAACCTTTTTTATGGTGTGCAGAATACCGCACTGATGTGCTTGTGTTCCTGTCAGTCTGGGTTCAGAAATAGTCATTGTTTGAGGTCCTTAGTAGATTTGGGATGTTAGCACTTGTCTCAAGAAACAAGATTAATAACAGAGCAAAGCTCTATTTGCCGAGCTACTAGAATTCAGCTGCTATGATCAGTGGAACCAGTGCTGGAACGTGAACTCTCACTCTAATAGCAGCAAGTTCTCTTAACGGCTGATCCATTCTCCATGCAATTAGTATTTTTAAGGTATAATTACTTGATAGAAATAGTTTGAAAAGTTATCATCTTCTTAAAATAACTAAGTAATTAATTACAAAATGACATTATTTTTTGCCACAATATTTTACAAAGAAAGAAGAGGTAAATATAGATTAAGCTATCATGTGATAATTATTAAAATTACACAATCAATGCATAAACGTGGAAGAGTCAGAACTCATTATATTGTTATCTCCAATAAGATTTGGTATTTTTGTTTTTTGTTTTTTGAGACAGGGTTTCTCTGTGGCTTTGGAGTCTGTCCTGGAACTAGCTCTTGTAGACCAGGCTGGCCTCGAACTCACAGAGATCCGCCTGCCTCTGCCTCCCTAGTGCTGGGATTAAAGGCGTGTGCCACCACCGCTCAGGGTAAGATTTAGTATTTTCTACAACGAATTTTTCACTTTTAAAAAGAGGACAGTAGCTCCAGAAAATGTGCATTTTTAAAAGCCAAATGATCTTCATAATAGAAAACAAACAAAAAGGTTAATAAGCTATGATATGTAGGAAAAATTTTAAATAATTATGGGTCATCTAGGAAGCAAACAGCAATGACTAATAGTGGGGTGGGTTCAAGAGGGGAAGTATAAGTACCTGAAATGTTTTTAAATAGTTTTATAGTGACAACAGCTGAATTAATACAGGTAATATTCAAAAATACAAATATTATACTCATAATTGTTTCCTACTAAGGAGAAATAAAAAAGTTATTTGTATAAGTAGCAGAAAGGCAATGAAAATAATATTCTCTGCAAAGATTAAGACACTACTTGGAAGCTGGAAAGATGGCTCAGTGAGAAGGCCCCTATTGCTAAGGTTGAAGACTTGTGTTCAGTTCCTGGAACCCATATAATAGGGGAGAATCAACTTCTACAAGTCGTCATCTGACCTTCACATGTCTGCTATGCACGCACACTTCACCCCCAAAGAAGGAATTGCAAGAAAGAAAAAAAATCTTGCATCTGAGAATGGAAGGAGTGAAAACAGAATTGTTTTTGTGGAGGTCAGTAATGACAGAAAGGAAGATAAAGCAAAAGCAAATACTAAAGGAATGATTTCCACAAAGAAGGGTTTCTTGCTTACAAAGCAACTGTTTACAACTATGCTTTAGTTTTCTTCCTGTAAATATGCATGAGCACAATTCTATACAAAAGAAACACAGAATTAGAGAAATATGCAGAAATAAGAATCAAAATCATTCTAAAGGCCTAAGGTAGTAATGAATGTTTGTATGTAAAGGACAAGGTTTAAACTGAGTGTCTTCTTCGACTGCTCTCCACTTTAGTTTTGAAGACAGGATTCCTTAGGGACAGTGGTCTGGCTCAGTCTATAAAGGAACTCACTGCCAAGAATGAAAACCAGAGTTTGATCCCCAGGACTCACATTGTAGGAGAAAATGGACTCCTGAAAGTTATCTTCTGACCTCCACATGCATGTCCATATGTATTAACATCATATACACATACACAAAAATAAAAAAAATAAAAATAAAAAAAAGGTGAGACTTTCTCAGTGAACCTGAGGCTTGCCTATTTAGTTAGATTGGCTGGTTAACAAGGCACAGGAATTCTCCTGTCTCCACCTCTGCAGGGATGGATTACAGTGGCCCATCATCACATCCAGTTTTTTATATGGGTGTAGAGACTGAACTTAAATCTTCATGCTTATGGAGAAAGTCATTCCTACTTTTACATAAATTTTTTTTCATACATATATGTTGTATGTTTTGTATACATGTGCCTGTGTATGTGTAGAGGCCTGAGTCTGATGTCAAGAGAATTCATCACAGCTTTCCATCTTTCTTGTTCAATTGAACCCAGAAGTCCATCAATAAGGCTACTCTGGTCAGGTAGCTTGCTCCAAAGTTACTTTGTAGGCCTTCAGTTCTACAACTACAGGTGGGCTGCCACACCCTACCCATCAGGAATATATATATGGGTTCTGGGTGTTTGAACTTTGTTCCTCACACTTACCCAGCAGGTGATATAACCACTAAGCCCTCTGCCCAGCCCCACTTCCTGTCCCTTTCTTTAAAGCAAGAAGGTATTTCTTTTAGCTTGGTGATAGTTCCTGGCTTGGAGGTGTGGATAAATAGAGTATCAAGGATAAAGACAAACTATCAGTCAGTTCTTCTCTGTTGGAAGAATGATCTGAAAGCACACAAAGTATACTAGGTATGAGAGGCATTAAACACAGAAATTTCACAGAAAAGCAATAAAAACAACACTAGAAAATTTATGTAGAAAAGTAGGAGGACTATTGGAAGATTAATTAATTGAAAAAAAGTAAGTTTTATGAAAAAGACAGAGCTGTAAGAAAGAAAAATAAGTAAATGAGCCAGCCTGATGTAAACTTAAGAAGAAAGAAGATGGGTGGTGGGGTGCATCAAGAAATCTGCAGAGACATGGCAGTTATAGTAAATTAGAGAAAAGGTGATTCTCACATGGCTTTACATGTATACAAGAACAACCACAGTAGACACACACAGCCCTGCTAGAATAAACTGGTAACTTGTGCCACTCAAGAGGATCATAAACAAGTCCAAGGTCTGCCTAAGATTCATAATGAGTTCAAGGACAGTCTAAGAAACCCAGGAGTGAGATTATCTAGCAGAACAGTAAATAAATTCAGTGCTAAGAGTGTTTATCTACTAAGGTCCTAGGTTTCAGTTCTCAGGACAGGCGGGAAAAGGCTAAGCACAAAGGATTAATATAGCTGTCAAAAATTTTAAATCTTAGAATCCAGGTTAGATCATTCTAAAACCAACCCCAAACAAAGAATCATTCTACTGATGTAAAAGATGAATAGAATTCCCGGAGATATATTCAAATTATGGAAATAATCTTGTATGATAAAATAAAAACTAACAATCTTTATAAAATACTATTGGTATTACTTAACCGTTTCTTTACTCAATACAGTAGAAATTTCAGTAATTAGTATTTGTAGGTTTTATACCATGATTTCATTGGGAGGACTAACGCACAACTTATAATATAGGTAGCAACTCTTTTCTTGTTTTCCACAAGTGGAAAGCAAGACCAAGTTATACAGAACTGAGGAAAGATAATTTTCAAAATACCCTAAAACTTACTTTAAGTCAAATGGATTATGACAGAAATTAAGTTTGCATTTTCTATATCTAAAAAATGGTGCGGGACAATTCTGTCAATCATGTTTTAAATAAACACTGATTGGCCAGGCAGGAAGTATAGGTGGGAAAACCAGACAGGAAGTAGAGGTGGAGCAAGGAGAACAGGAGAAATTGGGAAGCAGGAAGCTTCCCTGGCATTCCTGCGCAGATCTCCAACAAGGCAACATGTAGCAGCCCAGCTGAGAGAAGGTACTGGCTATGTGGCTGACAGTGGGTTAATATAACTTATGGGAGCTAGTAAGAAGCCTGAGATAATGGGCCAATCAGTTAATAATCTAATGTAGACTCTCTGTGTGATTTTCTTTGGGGCGTGCTGGCTGTGGGGTACTGGGTAGGACAGTAACCCCAACGAGCCAGCCCTCATGTTACAAAAAAATATGCCTTCTTTTTTTTTTAAAAAAATAAAAAGACTTACCAATCTACATGTAAGACCAATAACTGCTACTGGCGTCTGTGCAGATTGAGAAATGTCAAAAAGATTATAAAGGAGTGTCTGGTTTTTCTGATGAGCAAAAAGATCAAATTCATCCAGGATGAAGATTACTGGGCAACTGCTTGCCCTGTCACCTAAGAAAAAAATGAGCTTCAAATTAATAAGAAAATACATCAAATAATTTTTATTCCCAAATTGCTATACTTGAGTTAAAAATTCACCTCAACGAGAACTAATAAGTTACTCTGGGCAGGCCATTTACAAATGCAGTTTATTCATGCATTAAAAGTTATCTGCTGGGCAAATATAGCCATTTTTGTTCTAAACTAGTTTCCATTTAGTTATAGGAGTTTGATTAAAAAAATTGAGAAAGTCATTTGCAAAACAGCTTTATAATTATATAAGTGTAGTTCCTTAATAATTACAAAGATGACTTTTCAATACCATCAAAACACTTCTCGAATATAAAAGTAGTCAACAATGAATAAAAACTGCTATTTCAAGAAAGACATATTTAGCTAATAGAGAACTTATTTAAAATCTTCTCTTAAAACACCCAATTAGAATTTGTGGTGCAATAAAAAAATAAAATTTCTTTAACTAATATTTCAATCAGGTAATGTTCAATAGAACTCAATACATTTTATCTCTATATGAATAGAAACTACTTTAGTAAAAAAAAAATCATTATAACTTTAGGAATAATTTATGTTTATGTACTACTAAAGCCTAGCAGAATTAGGAAATAGTACAGAAAAAAAGTATTTGTAAAATATGGCCAGTATCTCAGTATAGGGAAAACGGTTTATTCAAAGTCAAATCACTGCATATAAAAATAAATCTGTGGCCTTGCTGGCATAAGTAAGTCATGCTGGAGAATAAGGAGTTTAAGAATCAGCCTCAGCTATAAAGTGCACTTAAGGACAGCCTGGGATACATGAGCTACTATCTTTAGAAAAAGAAACCCAATCAAATTAACAATTAGAAATATGTGTATTAAAAGGAAATACTGGTGAACGTTTTTATAATTTGAAGGAGATAAAGGTATCTTCTAGATAAAATAGTCATGCAGAAATTTAAAACTTCTATTCAGTGAACAAATACAAATTTAAGAAAATAAAGCGTAAAAAGTTCTATAGAAAGGTATGAAACAAAATGGGATGAGGATCAACAAGAAACAATGGTCAGTCAAAATATCAAATGAATAGCCATCATCACATATCAGTGAATGCAAATTAGAAAAATACAAATGAAACTGACATTCGCTACTTTTCTACAAGCTATCTAAATATGAAAATTAGTAACTTTTTGAACTCTGGGAAGAAAAAGTATTTTTAAACATATTTCAAAGACAGGTAAGCAATATTCTTTTCAACATGATACCTTTTAATCTAAATTTCTACCCATTATAACCTATCCAGACAAAGACAGATGGATAATCATTTATAGTATCTTTATATAACAGAATGTAAGACAACCATAATTATCAAATAACAGGAAAAATGATTTTATTCTTGCTTGTCAGAGACATGGTCTCACTCATACTGTCCTTGAGCACATATTCTTCCTATCTCATCTCCCAAGTGCTATGATTAGAGGTGAATAATTTTAGTTTTTTTTAATTTTATTATTAGTGTGTCAGGATGATATCTCTGTGTGAAGGCTCTGGTGTGTTATGGTGAATGTGTGGAAGTCAGAGGACAATCTTCAGAAGTCAGTTTTCTCCTTACATCTTTTGTTTCAGTAGCAAACGCAGGCTGTCAAGCCTGTGTGGGAAGCACTATTACTTGTTAAGCCATCTCATTGGTACCAATTTTATTCTTATAAAAACCTCCATTTACGCCTACAACAATGATATGTGTCAGCTGAATAAAAGAAAAAAGCAAACACTAAGGATCATTACACTGGTGGTACTACAGTAGGTTTAATTCCTGTATCCTTATTTTGGGGGGAAAGAGGTTAAAAACTTTTAATATTTACATCATCAGAGAAGACTAAAGAAGACTTAAAAATTAGTATCTTTTGATATTTCTGAATTTCAATGCTTTACAAATATCTTTTATATGTACCTTTTTTTAAAGCTTCCAGAAGAAATGAAAGGTTTTCAGCAAAGCTTCCCTGAATAACAAAAATAGAAAGACTAAATTTTAATAAAATAAAAACAGCTGAATCTTAAGGATGTTTACAAAAAGTAATGCATTGCTTTTACTAGGAAATTGGTCACTGGATAGACTCTCATTTGAGTATCTCTGCATTAATTATCCATAACTTAAAAACAAATGTAAAGTTCTGAAAATGTGAAATCTACCTATCTCATAAGTAAAGTTTCCTATTTTCTGGGCAATCCTGGTAGAAATGTTAGAAAGATTACAGTTTCTGGACAGTTGCTAGATTCTAAATATAGTAAGGACAAGAAATGCATTCCATTTTGTTATTACTCTCAAATTTGTACAACCAAAAAAACTTAGTATACATTAAAATCAGATCCCAAAAAAGATAAAATTTGCTTAAAATATTATACAGTTTTTCTGATCAAAAATACCCATTACGAATGTGTTTATTACATCAAATTTATCTGTTTATTTGGAACAATCTCAAATATTCTTGAGCATAATTTAACAATTCTAGAAGAAATTGAGAGTAATGGATAAATTATCTAGATGTTCCAGAATTGGAGCAGAAACTCCCTTAATATATTTTTATTAAAGTTATTAATTTGAATTTCATTTAGATATTTCAAATCTTTTCATAAGAATTTGTTTTTAATTATGGGTAGGTGTGTCTGTCTGCATGTAGGTATGTGCACATGAGGTATAGCATAAAGGCTAGAAGGCTGATTTCCTGATTTAGAGTCAGAGACAGCTGTGAACCTTCTAATACGGGTACTGAAACCAAACTCCGAAGACAGGGGTGACTCTTGTTTCTCTTAGGCCAAGTAAGTTAGTCAAACAGAGAAACAGTTTAATGAGAAATCTGAATACTTCAAATCAGTGTCTTGGAGACTACAAGACTACACTCTAGGTTATGGATATGAAATGACAGATATACACACAGCTCCATAACATCCAGTATTTTATTTTATTGTTTTTTTGAGACAGGTTTTCTCGGGGTATCCCTGGCTGTCTTGGAACTTTTTCTATAGACCAGGCAGAACTGGAATTCACAGAAATCTACCTGCCACTGCCTCCAGAGCGCTGGAATTAAAGGCGTGTGCCACAACCACCCAGCCTACCATCCAATATTTTTAATCAGGTGGAAAGTTAATGCTTTCTCCCTTGTTTAGAATAATCTTGTGAAATACACAAAATAAAGACAAGAATCTGAAATTGAAAGACATTCAATAACCTAACAGTCTGATATCACCAGGGAATCATAATAACAAAGGTGTCAACCAACCCACTATGCCAGCTTTTAACTCGGCCTGTATCTATCTACTCTTCCCATGCTAATTTACAAGTGTTGATTTAAAAACACTTTTACTTCAATGAATAATCATAAAAATTCATGACAATCTCTGAAATAAATGCTTTATGACTAAATATATCTTCATAAATACATCGTTTAATAACAATAATATTACATCAAACCCTAATATATAAATTATAATAACTGTCAAATAAGTTTCTCCTAACTTTCCAGAAATAAAACATCTGAAATCATACTTACAAAAACTTTATCTCCAACTACATTTTCTAGATTTAATTGCCTTGTGATCTCCTTCAGAGCAATTTTTTCATTTATCTGCAGCAGTCCTGAAATACAGCCCAATTAAAGTACAATTAAAATGATGCAAGTATTTGACATGGATTATTTTCCAGGCAAGTATATTTTCTAGTGCTTTTTAAATTTAAGTAGAAAGAAAATAAAAATCAGACTGCTAGTTTTTATTACTTCCTCTAAAAAAATGGTACATAACCATTCTTTTGAAACAGCACTGTTTAAGAAAAAACTACTTTTAAAAACGTTCTAATAACCTTTTTTTTTTACTTAATTTCTACAGGCCCTTAAACTTTCATACAGTTTTCAAAATATAATATTTGAACAGACTTAAAACACAAATAAATTTATTTTTATAATATGCAAACCTATGTAGTTTGCATCATTTCTTTTTTAAAAAATAATTTATTTAACTTTATTTTATATGCATTGATGTGAAAGTGTCAGATCTCGTGGAACTGGAGTTACAGATAGTTGTGAGTTCCCTTGTGGGTGCTGGGAATTAAACTTGGGTTCCCTGGAAGAGCAGTCAGACCTCTTAACCACTAAGCCATCTCCCCATATTTTAAAGGGAAAATGATGATATACTCACCATTTAAGTGAACTTGTAGAACATTCTCACTCATTCCTTGTATTTTCATGAGTTCTTTCAAAGCATGATTTATTAACTAATCATAAAATATGCAAAAATGTTTAATATGGAAAAGATGAATTGAAGCCATCTTTTTTTTTTAAATCATGAATACTAAGAATCAAATATAAACAAATCACTTTATAGATAAAAGGTTCAACTATATAGGACCTATTTATTAGGTATAAGTCTTAAGACACTGAGCCTAATAGATACTATAAGACCTTAACAATCTAACAAACTAATAAACTCTGGAAGCAACCCTCAAGTTTTCTACACATTACAGACTAAACTCCTGTCCTAGGTGATCTTTATGTTCTCAGTATATTTTACTATTAATATTACATTTTCTATTTACATTTTCTCTACTATGTATCATTGAAAGCATCTAAAAGGAATAGAAAAAAATAAACATAAATGGTTTCAAAGTTTTTCCTGCAATGTCAATTCTACAGAATACTGCTAAATACTCCACACATTTCATGAAACAAGGAAGAGCAATTAATCAAACAGAAAAAAAAAAAAAGAAGGTATTTGCTCATGGCTAACAAAAGAGATAAAACATACGAATAAGAACAAGAAGCTGAAGGGTCAAGATCTGCAATGGGAGCTATATGAGATTCTGTTTTACAAACCACGCAACAAACAAATCCAAACAAACAAAAACTACCACCACAAAATAATAGGAAAGTTAAAGGAAAAGGCTGCAATTAAAAGATTACTAATTATAATTACTATGGAAATATACTCAGAAGGTATTACAATGTCTCAAAATGTTTTAATTACAGGCGTCACATTTTTTGGATAATGGCTGTTGGTCACATAATTATATTCTTCTAATTTGTAGTGTTCTATCATAACACCACATACAACTGTTGTGATTGCCACTACATATCCATTAAATTTGTAAATAAATTAAGGAAAACTTAAAAATCTTTTAAATGAGAAATAAGGACTATCCCTTGTATTCGAAACATAAATGCTCCGGGAAGACAGATATAAGTAAACTAGAGTAGATAGACAAGTTAAACAAAGACAGAAAAACTATTTAATAAAGACACAGACATAACTGGTAAACTATTTTTAGAAATAAAACATATTTACATTTGCAATATATTAAAGCTATCTGTCACCACATTATGCAAAATGACTAGCACATTTTTACACATATTGTAAGTTGCTGGTTTCCACAAAAGGATAGTAAACAGAAACACACACAATCACACTCTATGAGCAGTAGATGATCAGTACTTCCTGTTTGTCAACTGGTAGTCTTTAATATAATACAAAGGACAAATGATAATGACAGAACCAATGTTGAGAAAAAAAACCTGTCATTGTGAGCAATGATGAGTTTTAAAAACAGCAAGATCAACTTCAATGTCACATACTAAATTTGTAGGATATCTGCATGTCTTTTGCAATTTAAAAGGCACAGAAAACACAGAAGGTTAAAAATATAATGAAATGAAAAACATTTTCAATGTCATATGATGTAAGAAACTTCAAATGTTTATTAAAGCAATGATAAATCTGAAAATCTTTTACCATGGTCTTTCCTGATCCTCGTGGTCCAACAATGAGTAGGGAGTTACTTTCTCCATTGATAGCAGTTCTTTTGAGTAGCTCAATTAAATGCCTAAAATGATATAAAAGGGTCAAAAGTTTAAAAATAAGGGTATAATAATTTACTGTGTCATACTTTTAAAAAGCTAGATTGGAAGGTGCACATTACTTCTCTCCTTTGGCCTTTCTATGCTGTGAAGGATCTAAGTTTTCCTGTATAGAAGAATACAGAGAAAAGAACATAGCCCAATTGAGACTACCTAGAGATCTGAAGAGGAAACCCAGGAAGGCTGGAATATATTGGGTTCCATAGTGGTGGAGGAGAAGAGACAATCATGCTAATTTTTAGTTTCCCCGGGCTTAGCGATAACTATAACTTTGGTCACCATCACCTGTGCTGTCTGCGAAGTTAAGGACAAGAATGTCAGAATTTTCTCACTATCAGTTAATAGACAGAAAAAAAAAATGTAAGAAACACTAAGAGATTCATTGCATTATATAAGTACTTGTATGTGCTCTGGTTTCACAATGGTCAGTGTTTCTATATAGAAAACAGAACTTCAGCATCACTAAGATAAAATCTGCACATTACTAGGATTTACAAAACTTGGAGAGCAAATGTAAATATATTTATAATAGAGGAGCGCACACCTAAACTTACTTGTATTGTACTTGGACTCCATATAGGTTACTATGTGGACTCTGATGACAAAATCTTTCACGTAAGATTCTTTGTACCTGAAAAACATAAGATGCACAAAATTAAAATATTACACATGCAATAAAAATGAAAGCTTACTTATAGTAGTCAGGAACTGAATAAATACTAACTGCTTTGACATCATTTTTGTGAGTTATAACTAAATTATTCATTTATCTAGTCTCAGATAAAGAATGAGAATTTGGTTGTGATCATATCAATGAATGAGAGAATTATTTCAACGTATAACCAATCTGAAGGCTGTTCTAATGTATGTAAGTTTTACTTTGCATAAAATATCATTCAAAGATCAAAGACTAGAAGAAATTTAACAGTGCAATCTAATCCAATAATTAATGCCAGTGCAACTACACAGTCAATGGTCTCTCTAGAGACTAATCCATCTAAAATGGCTTAGCATAATCACTATCAATCTGAAGTCAGGATTCTGCAGAAAACTAAATTTAAAGGTTCATGTAGTTGAAATACCTATTAGATTCTGAGCATAGAAACACTATAAGGATATGATTCAAAAAAGACCCTACAAAAAAGGCAGAAAAAAATGACAAATTCAAATAACAAACTATAAAACAGTACATCAACTTACAAGCCACTATTTAATTATGTGAACGAAATGAGATTTCACTGGTCTGTAAAGTAAGAAATCAGGCCTATGGATGTAGTACTATGATAAACCAACTGCTTAGTACATATGTCCAGACTCTGGTTTCTATCACCATAGCTGCAAAAATAAATGAATAAAGTGAAAAAAAAAAGAAATAGAGAAGTAAGACATTATTGGAGCGAGCTAGAAAAGAATCTGTTAAAAGTAGCCATGTTTTCAAATTGGTTTAGAATTATTGTCTTAGATTTAGTTGGAAAAAATATGTCAAAATAATCAAGTAGTCTTTTAAAAACTAATGGCTGGGCGGTGGTGGCGCACGCCTTTAATCCCAGCACTCGGGAGGCAGAGGCAGGCGGATCTTTGTGAGTTCGAGACCAGCCTGGTCTACAAGAGCTAGTTCCAGGACAGGCTCCAAAGCCACAGAGAAACCCTGTCTCGAAAAACCAAAAAAAAAAAAAAAAAAAACAAGCCATTATAAAGTTACTCTTTTTCTGGATCTGGTATTAATACAGAGGTCATTCAGAGACATTACCCAGGTAGCTGACTAAGAAGACTACAGGATTATTTATTTCTCCCAGACTAAGCTGTCAGATTTTAAAGTACCAAAGATAAAATGTGAATTTTTTACGTGTATGGAAGGGTATAATAAATGACTCAGATGGTTATTATTTTAGATGAAGCACAAAAAGCAATGGGATTGGTGCTGAAGTCATTAAAGTTACCATTAAATGATTAAATGTTTTCCAGATCTAAACATCTAAATAAGGGAATATTAACACATTTGTGTAAGGCCTATTTTGAAGATTAAAACAGTTATCTGTAATACAATACATGGATTATACAGATAATAGTTGATACCTGTTAATCACTAAAAGAGACCATAGACATCTAAAGAATCAATGAATTATATCTATTCTTCTGCATAGTTAAAATCACTAGAAATAAAGACAAACCTCAACCCTTTCTTTAAATAAAGGAAAATCTTATTAAAATTTATTGGATAGGAAACTATGTATGAACATAAAATAGGGAATAAGAAAAAAAGGAAATGAGCCTATTTAAACCTTACAGAGTTCAAAAGTTCTAAAGTTATCAGAACGTAGGTTAAACAGGCATTTAGAATCAATTCATGGAAGAACTATTCACTTCACATACAAAAAAGATAATTATTATTATTTTTCATTTTTTTTTTTAGTTTTTCGAGACAGGGTTTCTCTGCAGCTTTGGAGCCTGTCCTGGAACTAACTCTTGTAGACAAGGCTGGTCTCGAACTCACAGAGATCCGCCTGTCTCTGCCTCCCGAGTGCTGGGATTAAAGGCGTGCGCCACCAATGCCCGGCAAGATAATTATTTTTAAGCAGTAATTTCTCTTTAAAAATAAGAGTGAGTTAAATGTTGAGTAGATGGCTCAGTTGGTAAATTTTTTGCTGTGCTAGGATGGAGACCTGAGTTCAGATTCTCAAAATCCACATAAAAAGTCAGGTACAGCAAGCTCACACCTGTAACTTTAGACCTGGAAAGTGGAGGCAGGAGAATTTGGAGCTTGCTAGCCAATCAGTATAGCTAACTGGCAATGTCCATGTACAACAAGGGACTTCATTTAATAGTACCATGGAGAATGACAGGAAGATACTTAGCATCCATTACTGCCTCGCATAAACACTTTTAACACACAGATATGTAACAAAAAATGGTCTTTTTAAGTCTCTCAAAATTTAGCATTGATTTTCAAAAGTAAAAGTAGCTGCAGTCAACTGATAAATATGCTAGAGTATAATTATCATGGATTATAGGCTTCTTATAGTAAACATATATTTACACACTTAATACTTGAAATATACTATGCTATTAAGATACCATCTAGTATTTAGTATAATACTCAATTATTGGTAAAGAGAATCAACAAAGTACAGTGAGGATTGAATGTTCTTTTTCTCTTTGCCATCAGAAGCATGTAGATCAGCACAATATGTGTCTTGCATGATCAAAGCTCTGGTGACACCCTCAGCACCACCCTTTCGAAGGCAAAGACATTCAAACTGAAAAGGAGAAAATAAAACTTGTCCCATATAAAAATGAAACAAAATGTCGAACATAAAAAAACTCCAAATTAAGTAAAAAATAGTATCTAATGAGTTCTGCAATATATCAGTATTTCTATAAATGATCTAAATAAAGATGAAATTAAGAAAAGAGTTTCATATACAACAGCATCCAACAGAATAAAAAAACTTCAGAAGCCTTCAAGAACTTTAACAATAAAAACATGATGTATCATTTCACATACAATTTCTCCAATTTGGACAGCTTTGTTTTTACTCATTCTTTCAGGAACTTACAAAGATACCTCATAATATAAAGCAGTCTAAAAAGTGCAAAAAAAAATCAGGTGAAAAGATGACTATTTTTCTGATCATCTTTAGCAAGGATCTGAGATTAAGGAACATATATACTAACCTCTGAAAGACATTCTGCATTTACTATGTTGTTACTCTTGGTTTTACGATTGCTCATTTTGACCAACTCAAATCCTAAAAAAATAAAAATAAGATGAATAAATATTGTTTTAAAAGATTATTTAAAAATTACATTTACAGAATCAGATACAAATTTTTAAATGTAAAAAATGCTTAAAATTTTCAATCAAGAAACCTACAAACATGTCCATTTGTTCATGTACTTTATATGGTATTCTCACAACACCTTCCATTAGGTGTTCTACTTAGGAAAACTACACAATCTACACACTAAGAATTAATGTCTTAGTCCAAGAAAAAACAATTCACATTAAGGACAACACAAGCTTAAATTAAGATGGAACTAAAAACCTTAATAGCCCAGATAGAAAACTCAGAGAAAATCTTTTGAGTAGAATTGACCAAGAAAAACAAAGAATATCAGAACTTGAAGAAGAAGACTCGGACCATACAAGCAAAGATGACAAGATGAAAGAACTGTGGAACACCAGGAAAAGACCAAATCTTAATTTATAGACATAGATGAAGACAAGAACCCAAAGCCAGTGGGATAAAGCAGATCTTAAAAATATATAGAAGAATGCTGTGGAATAGTCCTTCTGTACAGTGTGAATATATGTTAGTATGACTGGTTTAATAAACAAGCTGACAGGCCAATAGCTGAACAGGATAAAGTTAGGTAGGAAAGCCAAACTGAGAATGATGGGATGACGAAGGGCAGAATCGGGAGTCGCCAGCCAGATGGATAACAAGTTGGATATACAAAATTGGATAGAGGTAAAAGCCACACAGAGCAATAGAAATGACTTAAGTTGTAAGAGCTAGCTAGTAGCAAGCCTGAGCTTTGGCCGAGCACTTATAATTATTATTAAGGCTCAATGTGCTTATTATGAAGCAGCTGCTGGGACACAGAAACTCTGCCTACAGAAGAAACTTTCTCCAAATTAAGGAAAGATACATACATACATACATACGTATACACACACACACACACACACACACACACACTCACAGTGTGTTTTAGTTATGGTTTCTATTATTGTAATGAAACACCATGACCAAAAAGCAAGCTGGGGAGGAAAGCGTTTATTAGGTTTACTGTTCAGCATTGCTGTTCATTGTTGTATATGGTGTGCGGCTGTGTCCCGCCACCGAGAAGTGGGGCCCTTTTCCCGGCACCTGGCTCCCAGCCGCCAGCCGTGGGTCTGCTCAGCTGCAGACTGATTGCTTGTACCCGAAATAACCACATGAGAACTGTATTCATTTAAATTCTGCCTGGCCTGTTATCACTAGCCTTTTCTTGGCTAGCTTTCACATCTAAACTAACCCATTATAAAAGTCTGTATGTCACCATCTTCTCTCTCACCACCTTCCATTCTGTCTACTCCACCTACCTAAGGGCTGTGTCCTATCTTACAGGCCAAGGCAGCTTCTTTATTAACCAATGAAAGCAACAGAAATGAAGATGGATGCTCCTACAGTTCATTACTGAAGGAAGTAAGGAGAACAATTTAAGCAGGGGAGGATCCTGGAGGCAGGTTCTGATGTAGAGGTCATGAAGGGGAGCTGCATACTGGCTTGCTTCCCTTGACTTGCTTAGTCTGCTTTCTTATGGAACCCAGAACCAGCAGCCTAAGGATGGCACCACCCACCTTGGGCTGGGCCCTCTCCCACTGATCACTAAAGAAGAAAATACCTTACAGTTGGATCTCACTGAGGCATTTCCTCAATCAGAGGGTCCTTCTTCTGATGTCTCTAGCTTGTGTCAAGTTGATACACAAAATCAGACAGTACAAGATGCAAGAAACATACAGAACAAGTAAAACTTATGGCATATTATAGTCAAAACATTAAATAAACAACAGAGAGGATACTAAAAGCAAGATTAAGAACCAACAACAAGTTATCTATGAAAGAAACATATCACAATACTAGCTGATTTCTCAAATGAAACTTTTAAAGCCAAAAGAGGCTTGGACAAGTTGTAAAGACTACAGATACCAACCTAGACTACTGTACCCAGCAAAACTACCTGTAATAGTGGAAGTAGGAAGAAAAATGTTCAGTGAATGAAACAAGTTAAAGTCATGTTCTAAGTCCAATTAGACTGCTGTAGGTTATTGACAAGATATAAGTTCTACTGGATACTTAGAGACAGTGTGTTGGTCTTAATTAGCACCTGTTCAGAAAATCTTTCCCTGTACCAATGAGTTAAGACCTATATTCACTCTTTCTTCTATCAGATCCACAGTTGTCATGTCTTATGCTGGGGGGCGGTCTTTGATCCATCTGTTTTGCGCATGTTGATAAATGTGTATCTTTTTGCATTCTTCTACATTCAGCCATCAAGTATGTCCAGCATCATTTGTTGAAGATGTTGTCCCTTCTCCAAAGTTGTATTTTTAGCTTTTTGTTATAAAATAAGGTGTTTTTAGGTGTACAAATGTGTCTGGGTCTTAAATTGGAATCCATAGATCATTGTGTCTCTTTTCATGACAAAACCACACTCTTTTACTTGAAATCTGGGATGGTGATACCTCCAACATTTCGAAAAAAACTATTACTCCGGATTGTTGTATGTATCCTGTTTTTGTATGTATATGTTTCCATATAAGGCTGAAAACTTTTTTCCATTTCTGTGATGAATTGTATTGGGATTTTGATGAAGACTGTGTTGACTTTGTAGATTGCTTTTGGTAGAATGGCAATTTTCAGAATTATAATCTCATGAATCCATGAGCATAGGAGACCTTTAGATCTTCTGATATCTTCTTCAATTTCTTTATTCAGTGTCTTAAAGATTTAATTATAGAAGTCTTTCACTGTCTTGGTTAGAATTTCTTATCTGACAATACCCACAAAAGCCAAAGACAAAAACCCACACAGCAGACATAAAATGCCTTCTTTTAAAGCTGGCTAGAGCTGCCTAACAGAGTCCCCCAAAATACAGGCAAAGCTGTTGTCCTTCGCTACATGCTCAAGGTGGAAGGTAAGTCCTTATGGCTGAAGACAGCATGCACTTCAGAAACAGGGCCCGGAGACCTCTGAGCTTGAACTGACCTGAACACCATCTCCCCAAGGACTAGCATTCATGGTACCGGAGGGCGCCACACAAGTTTCCAAAGGAGCGAAGCAACCAACAATTTTACCCAGCTATGACACCTGTGAACCACGTTAGTAACCAGCATGGTGACACACATATTTTGGTGGAATTAAGACTCATTCAACAAATGGGATACCATGCCTGGCACTGGAAACCTAGTAACTACTCAGAACTAGTAATAATGGTGATTAAAGAAGCATCTACAACCATTAATTTGCTAAACCAGGATAATCCCTAACAAAAAATCTATAAACAATTGTTTTTATACCCAAAGATAAGTGTAATCTTCACACCTCAATAAGGAAATTTCTTTCTGAAAAAGATGAAAGATCACAACAGAAAACCACAGTCAATCAAAATATAGAGTCGTGGAGACTAGTTCTAACGGATATATACAGAAATTATTTCAGACACCTAAGACTCAATGAACATTCTGTAATGAGGGAGGAAGGTAGATTTTAAGAGCCAAAAGATCAGGAAGTTTGCTGTAGGACTATGTCTTCTAGTAAAATTAGAAGCTATACCCTTAAAGTCTCACCAGCATGACTGCCAAAACATAAGTTGAAAAATGAATGAAACCAATGGACATTCCAAACTGGACTGGGAAAGGCCCACAAGGTCTCAACACTACATAAAAACTATAGGCAACTTAATAAAGTTGGGAGCGGGAGAGGTGGTTGTGGTGGATTAAATAAGAATGGCTCTCATAGGCTCATATAGGTATGGCTTTCATGTAGGTCTTTCATGTCTTGTTGAAAGAAATATATCACTGGGGGTGGGCTTTGAGGTTTCAAAAGCCTGTGCAAGGTTAATGTTCAACTTAACCCCCCCTTCTCGTGGATCAATATGTAGCTCTTAGCTACTGCTCCAGAGCCATCCATGCCACAATGATGATAACCAACTAAACCTATGAAACTGTAAACAAGCTCCCAATGCTTTCTTTTATAAGAGTAGAATTGGTCATGGTGTTTCATCACAGTAATAGTAACTCTAACTAAGACAGTGGTTTTCCCCAGGTAGGAGGACATCAACTGGTCATCCAGTGCCAAATAGTCAACTGTGAAAACATGTATACAAGTAGCATTAAATATGGATTCAACGGGCCATATGAAGGACTATATATGTAAGCAATAACAATTCCTGAAAAAAACAAAGCAGGCCATGAATTTGAAAGAGAATAGGAAAGAGTATATGGGAGGGTTTAGAGGGAAGAGGGGAAGGGAGAAATGTTGTTAATAAAATTATAATCTCAGTAATAAACAAAAATAATAAAGAAAATGTTAAACAAATTGAAAAGTACTCCTAGATCCACAAAAATACCGAGGTAACAAGGTGAACAGTTTCTTCCCACATTTGAAAAGCAATGACAGATACTGAGGATATAAATTTAATGGAGCAGGAGCAGAAAATAGATTGACTGTTTCCCTACCTTGACACATTTATATGGGTTCCTACACATGACACAGATCTTAAGAAATGCCAAGCAAAACTTTAAGAAAATATAGGAACAACACTAAAGGCACAAGAAAAACTTTTAGCTTTGGGCCTGTTTCTTAAGCAAGCAGTAAACAGAGTCTAACTTTGAACTAGTTAGTATAAAATCTACTAAAGATTTATTTACAATCACTCCTCAAACACATACCAATTCTTGCAAAGCACCAATGAAACTCACACTAATGTTAAAGAAGGAAATAATCATGATCTTATAAACAGATGCACAAAAACATTTGAGAAAATACAATACTGATCCATGATTTGTAAAAAATGAAGCAAACTAAAATGGCTTTTGTTTTCCTGACATGGTAAATACTATTTATAAAAAAAGAACTAGAGCTAGCAGTCTTACTTTTACTGCAAAGTGCAAAAGTTCCCACTATATTTATTCAAATGGTATTGAAATACTTATAAATGCAAGGTAAGAAAAGTCAAGGACATACACATGAAGGGGGAAAATGGACTTCGCCAAATACCTATTGTGTTAAGTTTATGAGTAAGAAATATAAAAATTCCCATTGCTTTCCTATATCACAACCTAATTTCCAAATTAAAACAGTACTATTCACATTTGCAGGCATGTGTGGGTAGCTATGCGTGCGTGCATGCGTTCTCTCTCTCTCTCTCTCTCTCTCTCTCTCTCTCTCTCTCTCTCTCTCTCGTAGGTACAAATCCATTAAGATATGTACAAGATCTATATGAGAAAAACCACAACATTCAAGTTAAGAAATTTACTCAGTTTCCCCAACCGAGTGTTAAGGTGAGAAAAACCACAACATTCAAGTTAAGAAATTTACTCAGTTTCCCCAACCGAGTGTTAAGGTGGACTTTACTAAAAGGTTCTGCTCTATAAATAGCACGGTTCAGAATATGTAAACAAAAAGACCCCAACTGGGAGAAAATATTTGATGCTATTTGACTAGATACAAAATACATATAAAACTTTTAAAATGCTATCATGAAAACAACCTATTTTAAAAATGCCAATGATTTAAACTCACATCTCATCAAATACAGTGGCAAGAAAGCATGAGATGCTCAATATCATATCCTTAAGAAAATTCATAGTCATAAAGTTTTCTATCACTCCACAGCTATTAGAAAAGTTAAAAATTAAAACAACGATTACACTAATTGCTGGGAAGTCTTTGAGTTAATGATAACGTTGCTTGTATTATTTAACACGCAATAGTAATAAGTGTAAAAAGAAGGCAGGACCCTAGCATCAGGGCTTTATTAATTTACTGCTCTTTGCTTCTGACTGTGGATGTAACCTGACTTTTCAAGTTACTGCTGCTATGATTTTCTCGCCATGATAGACTAGAACCTGAAGCTGAGTTGGGGTGCTTTTGTTAGTATATTTATAACAGCAATAAGACACTCATGGTATATTTATTTTACTTGAAATTGATGCCTAGTCTCTCATTGGGTACACTCGAATTCAAGTTATTTCCCTACCTAAATACCTAAATAGCTGTGATTAAAGCTTCATGCTACCATATCCACAATGAATTTTTACTAGTAACCATGGAAACTTAGAAGCAGTATGTTTTTCAATATAACAAATAAACTTGTACAGCCCTACAATGATTTTTACTGTGTTAAAAAGAAACTATGAAACCATGAAAATAGACAGGAATAAACTTTAGATAGTTACTCCTAAGTTAAGAAAGAAGCCAAGTGGGAAATGCTACAGACTGTCAAACTATATAGATGATGTATCAGGCAAAACTATAGAAACACTGACAGCAGTCACAAGAGGTATTTTTCCTCCATGACAGTATACTAGTAATACCATATGACATCTCCCAGAATGTGTAATACACAGACAATTCCACTGTCAACTTTGGACTTGCATTGATGTTTCAACATTGGCTCATTAACTGTAACTAATATAACAAACTATGGAAGGAGTTCATACTAGAAATTAGGTCAATAGTAGAGAGTGCTGGACAAGATTGACAAGCAGGGGTGTAGGAACTTACTCCTGGTTAAAATTGCATGTTTAACTTACCTTACACATTAGTTTAATTCTGAAACCAAATGTGCCTCTATGGTACAAGAAGACAAGTTATTAAAACTAGAAAATACTTTTAAGCAGTTTATTTCCTGACTAAAGTAATGATTTCAAGAGTAAAAATGACTACTTCTTGTGGCAGTCCAGGCTCTAATTCTGTATTTTAGAATCTGGGTCAAAAGAATCATGGTAAATTCAAGGCCAGTCGAGGTAACACAGGGAGTGCTACAACAGCCTGGGGCTACATAGGAATATCTTGTCTCAAAACCAACAAAAAGCAAAATATGATGTACTTCTACATGGTTTATATTTAAAACTGCCTCACAACTCTTTGTTACAGGGAGACTTTACTTGGCACTTTTCTTAGTCTAGGACGATTATGGTGTTGGGTAAGATAGTTGTCACAGCCTGTATTTTCTGGCTCAGAACAGTTTTCAGTTACTTTGGCTAATTCTTCTGGTATTAAATTGTACAGCTTTAAATAACATTGTTTTTCAATTTTAGGAATTACTATTAAGGCTGATGTAGATTTAGCCTTTTAATACAAATATTCCAACCATTTACATGTCTTCATTACATGTGATATAGGAGACATTAGTAATAGAAATATATGACAGTTTAAAATATCAATGAAGTTGAATCTTGGCAGCACTAGAAAAAAGGTAATATACAATATACATATACAAAACAATACATATACAAAACATATACAAAACAATACAAACTAATTTCTTATTTTTAATGATATATGTAGTTAAGAATGCTAAAAGAAAAACTGAAAATCAGTAAACATACTCTCACTGATATCTTATTTTCGGATAGCTGTCAGTGTCTCTGTAATTTCTAAGTATCAGTTGTCCAGTCGTAAGCTAATGCTACTTGTCAATGTATCCTTCCCATACACTCAGAAGAATCAAGAACTTCTATCACTTAATAAAACAACAAACAGTGTACATGAGGTTTAAAGTTCTGGTTAAAGGCAGGCTGGACAGATCATCTTGCGAGGTCAAAACACTCTCACTTGCATACACTGACATTGAAAGAAATAAAGCAGTCTGAAACTACATGCCCAAATCTAAAGAAGGTATATCAGAGATAAGCTACATATCCAGTCACTTCTATGCTGATGACATATACAAAAGATATGGTGTTAAAAAGGCTGACTCATTTGGTACTGCTGGATTATGGTAAAATATCAGAGGTCACTGTCCAGCAAAAGTACTCAGACAATCGCCTAACTTAAGTTGAGAAATTAAGGGCAACGTAAGTAGGGTAAGGGAAAATGGCATAATTTTAAGTCCTGCTAAATGTTATACATATAGCGGGAAATTCTTAAGATCTGGGTATGAATAAAGTCATTTACAACTGATAAACTTAGGAATCTTGGACTCTTTAACACAAAAGTGTGATGTCTCAAAAAGACATAATCTTATACCTTACATATTCCTGTAGTACTTTTTCATTGCCCTGGAGACTTATTTTTAATTATGAAAGTTTGGCCTTTAGCTTAGACTTGTCCTCAACTAGCTCTTATAACTCAAATTATAACCTTCTATTAATCTACATTCTCCATGTGGCTTGATTTCCTCTGTTCTGTACTGTACATCACACTTCTTCAGAGTCTCCCCTGGTGTCCCAGCACCCATAGATTCATCTCCTCTTTCGCTCTCTCCCCGGCAATTCTGCCTATCCTCTCTTGCCTATCTATTGGCCATTCAGCTCTTTATTAAACCAATCAGAAGGCTACTTAGTAAAGACACGTCTTCACAGTGTACAAAGAGATTATTCTACAGCATATTCACGTAATTTCCCAAAGGCCACAGTTGGAACAAATACCCATGAAATAACAAAACATTGCAAGTCATTAGAAACACACTTAAAAAAATTTAGAACATGGACTAAAAAGACAACAAATTAACTATAAATACATGGAAATGAAAGTCAAGGTTTCAATTTTCAGGAGGTAATCACAAACAGCTCATTTATGGTTTTACAAAGACAATGATATATTGATACCAGAAACCTCAAGGACTCTAAAGCATACAAAGAATTTCACCTCCCCTCATCATATTAAAATAGCGGAAAAATCATTCCAAACAAAATATTTTTTTAAAAATAAAACAATTTTTTTCAATGTACCTGGAATTAGATTAAGAGCTAATTGCTGGAAAACAGTAACAGAAGTCACCCCCCTTAAACAAACCAACCAGCAGAATATTATCTTCAAAGTTGAAAAACAATCATAAAGCTGCAAGAAACCTTAACCCCTCAAAACAGAACCAGAACAAGGGCTTAGAAGCAAAGGAGTAAGAAAAGTGGGTGGTTGTCTGCATTAAGGAACTTCAGAGACCACACTGATGTAAGAGGAAAAAGATACCAATAGGACGGTCAGAAAGGCAGTACAGTAAACAGAAGTTGCAAAGATAAAGAAACAGCTAACTCAACATTCATAGCTGAGAACACTGCTGTCCAATTAAGTGTAAATTCCAAGTAATTTAATATATTTAATAAACACTATAAAACAATTCCCACTCATTCATGCTATCTACATACATTTCAAGTGCTCAAAAGCCACATGAAGTTGGTGATAAATGTACTTAGTAGCACAAGAAGAAAACTTGTTTCCTGGAGATAAAGCTAAAAATAAAGTTTAAGGAACAATAACAACATATAAACTCAGACTGTTAAACATACTATCCAGAAGATAAGTAATACTCCAAGAACAGATTAGCTATCTGCCACAATGCTACAAATCCCTATGGGAAACAGCAAACTAAAAAAACTACACAAAATACTTATAAAGACTTATAAAGATGATAAAAAAGCCTGGTCTACAGAGTGGCTCCAGGACAGCCAGGACTTTCTCAAACAACAACAACAAAAAAAACCAACACAGTTTCTGAAAGTATTCTCCCAGCACTAGGGAGGCAGAGACAGGCGGATCTCTGTGAGTTCGAGGCCAGCCTGGTCTACAAGAGCTAGATGGACAGCTGGGAACCTTTGTCTCGAAAAACAAACAACAACAACAACAACAAAAATCTGATTTTCTAATAAAGAAGTTTTGGGCACTGGAGTTTTGTTTTGAGCCCACCTGACATAATTACTTCCCTCACACAAAGAAAAGGTAAGCACAGGGTCGTGGAAATATGAATAGGGTCCATTGTATGGGCTTGCACCAAATATAATTTGTTAAATAAAATAACTTGGACGGTGAATCATACTAAGCAGAACTAAAATAACAATTCGAGGATCTTCGGATTCTTTAAAAAAAAATCTTATTAAGTGATTTGGCTCATTAAAATATCTTTACAAAAAACAAGGAAAAACAAACGACTTTAATTGCAAAAAATGTGAAGGTGGAAAAGAAACCGTTAATTCACTATGAAAAAAAACAAAAACAAACCCGGAACACCCAGATAAAAAGCTTTCTCTTCTATGCTACAAGAAAAGAAAATTTCGAGGTGTCTCTTCTTTTTTTTTTTGGTTTTTCGAGACAGGGTTTCTCTGTGGCTTAGGAGCCTATCCTGGAACTAGCTCTTGTAGACCAGGCTGGTCTCGAACTCACAAAGATCCGCCTGTCTCTGCCTCCCGAGTGCTGGGATTAAAGGCGTGCGCCACCACCGCCCGGCGAGGTGTCTCTTCTTTAAGGACAAAACTCAGTATGGGGGACCACACAATCCCAGGCATCCTCAGAGCCTGTATGCAGCCTTTTGTGTGGTGCAGGGAGCCTTCACTCAACCTCCCCTGTCCGTTCCTTGCCTACCGCTTCCTTAGGACGACAGAAAAGGAAGGGATGCAGGATGCGGACCGGCAAGCCTAACAAGAAGTTGATCCAAATTCACACATCCGGATTGGCTCTTCCAGAGGAGTCCCAGGCTCTGAAGCAAGGGAGAAGTGGTGGGTCACATGCAGAGACCCGGTTTCCTCTCCACACTGGCCAATCATGTACCTCCCCGTCAAGCCTTCTGCAAGGAGTCTTCGCAGATCAGCAGCACTCTGCCCTGATCGGGGCTCCGTCCTCCGCATCGCCGGGGATCCGAGAGCCTGCAGCAGCCCATCTGCTCAGGGCCTGCCTGGCCTGCAGGAGCCTACCTCTCTCCCAGTCGCCCCTCAGCCTGACAGCTTCGCTCCTTCTGCCCGCCTGCGGCCACAGCCAACCCGAGCCCGCCTCGGGACCCGCCTTACCTCTCGCAGTAAAGCCTGTCTACCCCGTGGCAACGCCGGCCGCCGCCAACAGTGAGGACCCGGGACAGTCACCTCCTTCCCGGCTCCCCTTTCCCCGGCCGCTACCAAGCGCCCACAGCCACTCCCAGCATGCGCAGCGCTCCCACCGCCTTCCCGGCCCCGCCCGGATCGTCACGTGACCTCCCGCCCTTTCGGTCCCCGCCTACTTCCGTCCCTTCGCTTTCCCTAAGGAGGGAGGAGGCGGCTGGGGGTGTTAAAGAGTAGCAACTTCCTCCCTCTTCCCGCCCCCGCCCCTCTACCCCCTGCTACAATGTCTTCCGGGTCGGCAGCGCCTTGGAGCCTTCTGGGAAAACATCTCATTTCCTCCCCTCCCCCTCCTCCGGCCGTCAACCAACCAGCCTCCCGTCAGAAAGGGACATGCGCAGTGAGTGCCTCCCGTCTCTTCTACCCGAGCCCCCCCTCCCCCCCAAGCAGAGAGACCCCAGCAGCAGCAGCAGCTGATGATGAAGAGAGAGGCAGTGGCAGAGGGGGGGCACCTTTTATTTCTATTTTTAAAGGGACAGGACACTCATTTTACCCCACTTCAACCTTGAATTGAGGGGGGTGGGGGGAAGGCGGCTGAGTTCCTCCCCCACCCTCCAGCTCCGAGCCCTGAGTGGGGGATTGAGCCGGAGAGAGGAGCGGAGTTTCTTCTTCTTAGAAAACCCCCATCCACGACTCCTACCCCCTCAGCCCCTCTACTCGCCTGCTTCCTGAGCCCCTTCCACCCTCCTTCTCTGTGGCCGTGAGAGGAGGAGAGAAAGAGACCAAAAGCCTCTTAGCAACACAGACCCTTTGCTGCTGCTGCTGCTGCTGCTGCTGCCGCCGCCGCTGCTGCTGCTTGGCCCTGGCTGGAGACATCTCCCTACACTGGGAGCAGCCACTTCCCCAGCTCTCCTCCTCCTCCTCCACTCCCCCCCTTTATTACCCTTTGTGTCATCCTCCACAGCGCCAGGGAAGGCACTCAAAAGTGGGGGGCAGGAAAGGTAAGTGCGTCTGGGGGGTCTCCATTGCCTTCCTCTGGCTCTGACTTTCACTCCGGGCAGGCAGCAGTAGCACCAAACCTCATACGCAGTGGAGCTCCGGGGTGAGGAGGGGGTGGTGCTGGGGGGTGAGTGAAGGAGGGGCTGGAGTGAGGAGGGGTGTGTGAGGTGGGGTGTCCACCCTGTCAGGGAAGGGAGGACACTTTTATTTTCCTTTGCTGTTGTCAAAAGTGGTTTCTCCAGCTAACATCTGATTCTGTCTTGCTTCAGTGGGGGAGACTACAAAAACAACCCCCCTCCTTCCTCCAATGAGGCGCCAGGGAAAGAGACAGAAAGAGGCATACTTTCTAGATGTCACTTAAAAAATTACGTTTAGAGAGCTGTTTTCTCTCTCCCCAGGAAAAGCTGCCTGCATTTGTTTCTGAGTGGGAAAATGTCGGGATGTGAATTGTGTTGGAACTGCTTATTGCAGTTGTAGACCTGAGTGTTTCTCTTTTTGCTTCTGTCTGTGGCTTGGATATTGACTTTAGGGTTGGAAGACTTGACTGGTGTTTATGTTAAGTGTTTAGTTTCTCCATTTTTTTTTTATTTTGTCTGACTTGCATAGCAAATTTCAAATTTTAGTTCATGAGGCCTTTGGTTGGGTTTTACACTTGTATTTTTTTGTAAAATATTTGTTTCATGTTTGACTATATAAAGTTCAAAGCTTAAAATGTTTGAAGTTTAAATGCCACTTCTGATATCTTTGCCCACATACGTTTCTGGTATTTATTTTCCATAACATGAAAATATTAGCTATTTCATGGCGTTTTTTTTAACTCTAATCTTTGTAACTTGTCTGAACAAGTCATCCCCATTGAAAACTTCGTGGTTCCTGCTGCACAGACAGCCAAACCTCCCCATCAGTATTTTGCTGGATTGGTACCACTTTCAGTTTTAACTGAATTATTTATTTACTGTTGTAAATTGAGACGAATTTTTCATCCAGAGGTAGTGAAGCAAGTTGTTCACAACATGTGAAAGAAAATATATTTCTAAAATTTACTTTCATGAGTAAAGATATCATGAAGTTGTAGCTACATGAAGACATCATGTAGTTAGATACAAATAGAAAGGTAAATCTAGATTTAGACTTATAGAATAACAGTGTTGATAAAAATTCTGCATGTGGTATGATCTTAGTGGTTTCATTCTATAGTGCTGTATTTTATTTATATTTATATATCATTTATATTTCAAAAATAGTGCTATGTTTTATTTCATAAATACTAAAAATATATTTCTGTTGTAGGCCTCATAGTTGCATCTTACATTAGGAAGTGGTTTTGTTTCATTTATGGATTTCTTTCCCTTTTTTTGAAGATGGATGCACACATTCATCTTCCTATTCTTTCTCTGTGCCTCTCTCTCAGTTTTTAAAAACTGCTTTGGTTTCTCTGATTCCATAATTTATGTCAACAATAGGAGAATAGCAATTTGATCAGCAAGAAGGATTGAAGAAATAGAAATCTATAATGATATTTGACATAGTATCTTTGATGTAGTCTTAGAATGTGATGATCCTTTTTGTTTGCTTTATTTTGTTTTCTTGATGGTAAAACCAAACCATTTTATACTCATATTTTACTGACTGAAAGTCAGTATATCTGTAGAAACTTGTTCAGTAAAATTTTAATTACCAACTGTGTGTAAACTAGACATTTACACACTGTCGGGTACCTCTGTAGCATTATACCATATGGTCCTATTTCTTTCTTTTCTGTTATAAATTTGAGCACTCTTTTTTTTTTTTTTTAGCCTTTCTCTGAGATGTGATTGTTGCACTTGAGCAGAAATCTGCTAGCTCCAATTTTGTCTTCCATCATAAATATTAGTAAGACTGTTAATACTAATACACCTAAGCGCTTCTGTCTTTTTACACACTTAGCAGTCATACTACAGTGGGTAGGAATGAGGACTTATTAAAGGAGCCTATGTTAAGTATGCAGCTTGTATAGACAATTGAGATGATAGTTGTCTAGTAGGCAGCTAAGTAAAAATGTACAGTCTTGAACTTAATGCCACTGTTTAGTTTGTGTTTCCTCTGTTTCGAGACCGGGTCTTTTGCATATAGCCTTTTGAGTGTGGGATTACAAGCATACGCTACCATACCCAGCTGTTTGTATTTTCCTTTGAAAGTATTCCTAGTCTCCTATTTCTTACTTAATCCCTCCTATGGTTAGACCACTCTTTATTTTCTGTAAAGGAGATAATTTATGGCTTGAAAACCTTTTATATATTTTTAGAATGCTTATATTCTAAGTGTTAAGTACTGTTGATATTTTAGGAGGATAATTTTTCAAGTAGATAATACCTGGGAGGTCACATTATATAACTTGTCACTTTCCACGCTGTGATATTTAGAAAACCTAAAGAATTTACTCAAGATTCCCAGGTTTTTGGTCAGAAATGAAAACTTTTATGCCTAATTCCATGTATAGCAGTTCAAAGTTTTACATAGAGGCTTTTTTTTTTGAGACAGAGTCTGCGATTTGGAAAGCCCTATCTAGATCAGACTAGCTTAATTCACAGAGATCCACCCGACTCTGCCTCCTCAGTCCTGGGATTAAAAGCAAACAGCCACCATGCCTGTCTAGACTGGTTCCTTCCTATGACTATTAAGGTACATAGCTTTAGAGCTGCAATTTGCCCACTTACAAAGCAGTAATTTGATGTTGCCTTTTTTGAGAGGCACTAATTTCTCTGGTTGTAGATTACTTTTTCAGAATCATTTAGCTTTCTCTAATATTAGTCCCCATCTCCCCACCCCCAGTTAATCAGCTAAGTAAATATATTTTTACTCTTGAATTGAAAATCTCTATTTGCAAAATCAATTAGAATTATAAATGTTTACTTATGAGTTTGACTTAATGAACCACGTAAGGACAACTTTTCATCTGATTAGACCTTGTGTGCACCTCATTCATAGCAAACATGGTAGGTACATACTAGGGCCAACTGGTTGACATAATCCATATGAGTTTTAAAAATAGATATTTCTTTTTCCACTCAAGAATTGTGAGATTAATTTCTTGTCCTCTTTCCCCCCTCCCTCCTGGTATAATTCTCATTACCATGAAAGTTCTTTTTTCCTTGAGAGTTTTTTTCCTTGATATTTGCTGTGGCTCTCACATTTTCTAATTAACAGTTAAATTAAATGCTGTTAAAAATGTAGTACTCATAATAAGAATCAAAAACATTTCCTCTAATCCTCATCAGGATAGAATTTGGGAAAAGTGGCTTATTTTGAGTAAGCAATTATTTATAAACTTGATTAAACATGCATTTGTTCACTGTTCACTTGTTTCATTTCAGTGAGTGAACGATACCTTAGGATGTTGGGATAAGTAGGCCGGCTTTACCAGCTCTATAAAGCAGTCACAGTCGTTGCTTAGGTGACATGTGTCCCTGACTTTGTTTTTTTGGTCCTTACCCAGACAGTTATCAGCTTTCCAGTTCTCTATGGATATGAAGATTTACACCTAGTCATCAGTGGGACCCCATGAAGTCAGCCAGAAAGCCTATATCCACTTACGTGTCTTTGCAAACTTTGTTGGATTTTGAATGTATGTGAAAAATAGATTGTACTTAGAAATTAAACATTTGGAGAATATCTTCTTCTGCTGGGCACTGTGGTAGGCATCCGAAAACAAGGGTGGGCCCTGCAATTCCATTTTTAGAGAGTTAATTGTATTCCGCAGATGCAGTGGTCAAGTATTTTTCTTATAAATAAAATTTTATATTAACAATATTTATATTGTTAGGTAGGAAAATGAATGCTCCAGGAGATTATTACTGTATTTTATTAAAATAGACTAATATAACAAAATTCTACTTAAAACTGTACTTTAGAGATTTTCAATTCATTCACAACTCACGAGCTTTAGACTATGAAGTCATTTATTTGGCTACTGTTATTGAGTTTTTATTCTAAATATAATTCTTTAATTTGAAGATTATTAAAATGTTCATTAATTTTTTTCAAATAAAAAGCAATTTTCTTCAAATTTAATGTTTTGCTCTCAAAATATTTTTTTCTGTTAAACCTCAGACAGCAGATAATCTTTCATGGTTTATTGAAAAGTATACATTTTCATTTTGAGTGCTTAAATATTTTGTACCATACTTTAAGCAACTCTTACAGTGTAATTGAGGTCCAGTAAATTAGTACCAACTTTTTATAAGTTTTAGAATTTTTAGAATATCTAGGCATATTTCTTCAAGATCCTCATGAAAAATTTTTTTCATTTCTAAATCAGTTGCAATGTTTAATACTGCTTATGTGATACTGCTTCTATAGTTTTAATAAAATGAGTCACAACTTTCTCAATAGATGAGTTCTTTCAAAAGCAAAGAATCCTGTATCAGTTTCTTTAATAGCTTTAATACATAATTGAACAGTACCTTGGAGAGAAAAAGCTACATTCCCTTCTCAGTTTTGGCCATGTATGTTTGAGAATACTGTTGATTAGCAATTGAAGAAAAGGAGTGGATGCCTCTGCTGACTAGTTTAATGCCATGAGAAGTGAATTGACTCTAAGTGGTAAATTCAGAACTCTTTCACATTCATTGTTTGTGTTTAGTAATACTCAGGGCTTACTGTAAGTGCATAGCACCTTCATGAATATATTGGTTTCACCCAGCCTTTCCATTTGTATTATTTGTCATGTTCCATATGAGGAAATCGTTTACCAGTCAGGTAACTTTTATCATTAGACAGCACCAAGCACTGTATTGCATTAGACATAGGGTACTTCTTAGTTCAAAATACAATCATAGTAAAGAGTTTTATCGATCTGTACTATGGAAAGAATTAGTAAAATGATGGCTCCGATAGCTTTATAGGTAGGATGATGGAAAATTGTTTGACGTGTACAGGATGGATGGAAAAACAGACCAAATCGAAGTCTCTTATGGGCTACAATCCAGTGTGCAACTTAAAGCATAAGTCCAGTCAGTCTTCCTTTACAGAAAGTCATAACATGACAGACTTCTTTATTTGACCTTCCTTTAACTGTCATGGAGTTACCTTTAGCATTTTGTTAAATGAACTTGGAGATTACAACAGTATGTACCAAGGTATTCTAACAACTTTTATACAAGTGTTTTATTAATGAAATGCCACAAAACAACAGTGTATTTATTTAAAAGCAGCTACCAAATTAAAATGATTTTTAGTGCAGTTTTTTTTGCTTTCTTTAAGAAAAAAGGGGAATTAAATAAAAATTTCCTATTTTGTTAATCACTTATCCTTGACTGTCTTACTAAATGTGTATTCACACTGTATGCTCACGTTGCGTGTCATTCTATAAGCAGTATGCCAGTCCTTGGGAACATTTTCAAGTGCTAAGAAAATCTGTGTTTCTGTTGTAGTTAAAAATAGATGATTACAAATGGTTTCTGACATATGAGAACAATAAATAAAATCAATGGTAAAGAATAAGTCTGGTCCAAAATAATTTTATTTTAGATAACTTAAAAGTAAGTGAAAAGAATCCTAACTCTTTAGCATTTCTGTTTGAGGTATTACATAATACTTTAATTTTGGACTAACTCAGTATGTCTTCAGAGACAAAAAAGGTGAGATATTTATAGATTAACACACATTAATATTTATTTTCTAATATAAGTAGACATAATGGAAATAAAGATGCTAATGACGTTGAAGGAGCTGCAAAGATTATACTTTGTTCAGAGTTGGATATGACAAAATTTTCTAGCGTAGTTGGCCTGTAAAAGCTTTTCTTAGAGAACTTTTCATTAAATTCCATAGAATTGAAGAAATTAGCAGAATATATTCTTTAAAGGAGTAAAATGAGTTACGTAATCAACCATGAACCTTGCAGGGTTGAAGTATTTGTACATTGGTTCTTTGCTAAATTCTTTGTTAAGTAAAAAGATTTATAATCTGGAATTTTTTGGTTTGGTATTACTGTTAAAACTTAAATTCTTGTGCTGATTGCTACCCCACTTCTTATCTGCATGTCTGTATGTCAAAACCTGGAAGTACATATGAAAATTTTTCCTACGATCCAGTCTTAAACTTCATTTTCTTGTTGCTATGGTTGTTGTTTTTTATTTGCTATGAGTAAAGACATGTTAGCCATTATTGTACTCAATCCATACGTTCTTAATATTAGCCATAGTTGAGGCTGCACTACCTACTGTAGTAAGCGAAAGAAGAACGCCACAGAAAGCAAGTATTGCTGTTTTCCGTTGCTTCTTTATTTGGGATATACTGATCTAAAGTGAAACTGCCATGTAAAGAAGGAAGGGAATTTTATTTGGAAATTATAAAGTTTTTCATTAATAAATATCAAATATCAAAATATTTAGAATGCATGTTACCGTACAGATGGAATTCTTTTTAAAGCATTATTCCAAAAACCATTTTCCTCTTTCCACATTAATCACAATGGAGTTTGTGCTAAAGGATTTCTTGGCCATTTTAGAGACTAATCTAGTTAAAAGGTTTGTTTATGCTTCCCATCTCTGTTCTGCTGATGGCATTACAATGCTGGCCAGAGCCAGACATCTAACTGTTTATAACATTCAAATTTCAATTAAAGCTACAGTGTTTAGTTCGCTACATAGCAGCATGCCCATGCCAGCTAGAAGGACTGCTGGTAATGTATGTGGTGATTCTGTTCCCATAGGCTTTGCTAAATTTTGCAACTCCTAAGAATATTTTTTTTAAATATAGAAAGTGTTAGCATTCAATTCTTCTTATAGAAGTATAAAATCAAACTTTCCTATAGAGATAATATATAGTATTTTCTATTTCCCTTTAACGATTTCTTTTGACGATAATAAAACCTAACATTTTTTATTATTTGCTCTCTTAATGTTCCAGTTTAGCTTCTTTCTTTCTTTAAAATTTTTTATTTGCTTATGAATTGATTTGGATCCTGGTTCTAGTTGAAAGAACAGAATAATATGCTGACTTTTCTCATAGAAAACTAGGAGTCATATTCCTGTGTTTTTATGTATATGTAGGAAGTTTACATGCAAATAACAGATTTTTAACTCAATCCTACATTATGTCCTGTTACTCTTGCTGCTTGCAGTTCTTTAAGTAGGTTGTTGTTTATTTTTTCTTTTAACAAAGGTATAATGAATTTAATATTTCTTCAGCTGCTCATATATTTTTGTATCATCTAGTCATAAATTGACTTGAATTGTGTTTGTACTTAGTTTCTTTAATTTAGTAGGCACTTTTGCTAAATTTATTACTTTTTTCCTAATGTTGTTTTACTTCTCTTGTACATTGACTTTCTGTATATATTGTAAAAATGTTTATGTTGAAAGCAAAATACATGAAGATATAAATATATCATTTAGGAAAGATGAAAATTCATATAGAATCAATTGTTAGTAAAATCTTTAAATAGTATAATCAAAAGATGTATGTGGCTCACTTTTAAAATTAAGGAACAATCTCTTTTTTATGGAATAATATAAGATAGTAAGGTAAGGAATGCAATGTGATATCTGAAGATAAGAATGGAAAATATACTAAATTTATAGATTTGTAGGTTTGTTTTTTTGTTTTTCAAGACAGGGTTTCTCTGTAGCTTTGGAGCCTGTCTTGGAACTAGCTCTTATAGACCAGGCTGGTTTCGAACTCACAGAGATCCGCCTGGTAGATTTGTAGTTTAAATACATG
>JAQHUG010000061.1:5967813-5992739 GCA_028555095.1 Dicrostonyx torquatus | reverse complement strand
ATTGATGGGATTAATAGATTGGTATTTGTGAGCTATTTTTATAGATAATTATATTGGCATAGATTTTTGTATATGGATACAAAGTTAAATTATATCTGTATCTTTCTTAACAATTAAAATATTCTATAAAAGTTGTGGAACACACTATAGAGAAAGTCAAATAATTGTAGCTAGTAGGTAATGCATACAGTTGATATTTAGATTTTATAGCCACAGTTTTGGTAATCTTTTACCATTAATAAAACAAGAATATAAATATATTTAATCTTAATTTCTGTGTATTAAATTGGTAATACCATCAAAATGGTTAAGAGCATGAACCCTGGAGCTAAATTTTTGGATGTGATATATTTTGACTCAGTGTTATTAATAAAATAAATCTAAGAAATGTATTTTTCTCTTTGTGTGTATGTGTGTGTGAGAGAGTGCGAGAAAGTGAGAGAGATCACATGTACACTCACATGCTTTAAAAAATTCCTGATACATGGAGAGACATGATTATGCACATTAGTGTTTATATATATTGTTATATATTCAAATACATAATTATGAATGCATATTATATAACTATATAAAACTCACTTATGTCTATAATGTACATAATTATAAATAGTGTATTATATGTATGCTATAAAAAGATAAATAGTATGTCTTAGGAAGTCTAACAATGTTTTATTTCATAGGATAAAACAAATTTGGTTTGACTTGTTTCTTTGAAATAATTCTCTCCATTGTTTGTTATAAAGAGACTGAGATACAGATAATTCAGAACCTTTTAAAGTATGAAAATAAGAAATAAAGTAGAAAAGCTAAGATATTCTGTCAGAATATTCAGAATACAAGCTATCTTTTGTATTTTATTGAGAATTCAAAAAGCCTATCAGCTAGCAAAATAAATTTTCTACAGAAATTTCATTGTGTTGTGTTGGTGTCTTTTTATTTAAGATTGATCCACTCAGAGGTTGTGTAATAAATAGCATTAAAATCAGATGAGTCTACTTAAAGTCAAATGGTGGCCTAACTCTCCTGTATGATACTTCAAGTTTGAGTATCTTATCTTAGTCACCAAATGAGTATCTTTCCCCTCTCTTTTGAACTAGTCAAACTTTCTTACTCCCAATGCTGTCTGTACTCTATCTATGCGGGTTCAGTGTGGTTTTATGATCTATCCTAGATACAAGCACTATTTTTTCTTAAACAGAGATACTGAAGTTTAAAGAATGTGTTACTATAAAATATTTTTAAAAATATTCTAGGTTTATGGAGTAAATGCTATATTTTTGTTAAGATAAAATGGTTACTTAGCCAACAAAACAAAGCAAAAACCAATATATAATTTCACATAGCTTCAGAACATACATGCATGTGTGCACACACACACACACATGAAAGCAAGAATGAATTTTCTCTTTAAACGGATTGGGGATGAAATTCAGTTCTACAACACTTGCCTAGCATTTCGAAACTCTTGGTTTAATCTCTCCAGTATTAAAAGCAAAAACAAACAAAATGTGTCAGCATATAAATGGATGTGAAAGGAGAACCTCTGGAGTTGGTTCCTCCATCCACCTTTACCTCGAGTTCCCAGGGATTGAACTGAGGAGTTTGGGCTTGTGTGCCAAATGCTTTATCTGCTGAACTTCTTTGCCCACCTGGTGAGACTATTTTTCAGATACATAAAGTTCATACTAATTTTCACATATATTACTTAAATACTCTAGACTAGTTTTTAAATGTTATTTTTTCTTGTTTTGATATTCATTCTGCTGGTTTTGTAAATGAACTTAGAAACATGGTTCTCTTAATTTTACTAGTTTAAAAAAATCAGTTTTATAAATCTTAATGTAATAAAGCCACTTTAAATTTCTGTCAAGAAATCTTATATTTAAATACATTTTTAAGTTATACTTCATGAAAAAGATTATATTTTCAAAGTGAGACAGTTACAGGCATTTTAGACTATCCTAAAGGTCAGTATTGTCTAGTAAGAGACATCAGGGTCTAACTTAAGGGAATAATAAAATTTTCAAAAGAAGGAAATTGTCTTAAAAAGAAAAACTTGTTTCTCTTTGCATCACACACGCACTGAGAAAAGAGAGTCCTCACACAGTCAGGTTTTTCATAATGATACAGAAAAAGACAAAGGAAGGTCTAATCATTAAGATATATATATATATATATATATATATATATATAGTACTTGGCCATAAACTTGACTGAATTATAAGTCAGGCTTTTCTAAGGGGTCATCATGAATTTTTTATGCTCTCAATTTTATTGGTGAAAATAAAGGATAGGGGTGCAGAAAGGCTTTGTGGGTATCCAAAGTCATGTAGCAAATGTTACATCTGGGACTGAGATTGCCTGCTTCCTTTTCTACTTATATCTCCCATGTACAATTAAGCAGGATGTTACCAAAAGGAAAGTCAGGCAAGATGCTAGAAAGTTGTAGCTGGCACTTTACATAGGAATATATTTAAAATGTGTTGCAGTCAGTGGGCTGCAACACATGCTACTCTTGTAGAGGACCACAGTTTGTATTGTAGTCGACCCAAACACCAGTTCCAGGGTGGTGCACATTTATGTATATACATGCAGGCAAAAACCTTTACATATAAAAATAAACCTTTTAAAATATGAACCTTTTTAACTTTTTTATTTTAAATTTAATTTGAATATTTTAAAAATGATTGTAGTTTTCTTCATCATTTACTGTTAACATAGTTTTCACAAGGACATCCTTGTGTAGGATTTCTCACAGGGAGCACTATAACCCTTCTAAAGCTGGGTGTGGTAATATATTGTTAAATCTCTTCTCTATAAAACCTTGCAGTTTTGCATGGATTTATTATTTCTCTCAGGGAAGAAAATTGCTTCCTTTTTTTTTAATTTAGTTAGGTATAGTCTTATTTCTATTATGAAGAAAAACTAGGTCTCTTGGGTAATTAACACAGCTTTTTCTTAGATGGTTTCAATCCAACACTGTTTTAGAATTCTGTTACTAGGGTTCAGTGATAAATATACTTGATAAAGAAAGATTTCATAATACATTTTAAAGAATTTTAAAGATGTAAAACAACTCTGTGTGTGTATGTGTGTGTATTACAGTGTGTGTGTATTATAGTGTGTGTGTATTACAGTGTGTGTGTGTGTTTTACAGTGTGTGTGTGTATTACAGTGTGTGTGTGTATTACAGTGTGTGTGTGTATTACAGTGTGTGTGTGTGTGTGTGTGTGTGTATTACAGTGTACATGTGGAGGTTTGAGAATAACTTAGGAGTTAGAGTTAGTTCTTACTTTCTGTGTATTGGGGCAGATCTCTTCTGCTGTTGCTCTGTGTCCTGGAGGCTAGCAGGCCCTGAATTTCTGGTTTCTGTCTCCACCTCCCATCCTACTATAGAGTGCTGGGGTTACAGGAGCCCACCACTGCATTCAAATCTCTACTTGATTTCAGGGATGGACTGAGATTGTGAGGCTTGTATAGCTAGACCTTTACCTACTTAGCCATCCTCAGCCCTATAATAAATTTAAAGGATAGTCTCTCACAGTTGGAATTTTGACTAAATAAAGATTTTATCCCAGTTTACATTATGTTTTCTTAATTTTGAATCTCCGTCTAAATACAAAAACCTAAATGTTCAATTGTTTTCACATTCAGAATTTGTTAAGTATATATAATAGTGAAACTAGGTGCATCTTTATTCCTTCTTTAGGTTAAGGGAAGCAAAAGAATACAATCACATTTTCTGAAATAAATGCTTGAAAGTTGAGTCTACAAAGCTAGACATGGTAACCGCAGGAAGCATCCCTCCTACAGTGCATATGGTAAGGAGAAGTAAAGCTCAGCAGACTCCGGACAAACATGCATGCTAGAAATGAAAGTGAATTTTCTCCTTTATAACCTTAGATTCCTTTATCAAAAAGTAAGACCATCTTCTTTTCAGATATAGTGAGGTGATAGAAACAGATTTTAATTCATAAAAATTTTCTCAAAGTAGCAACCTTATGTTTTACACAGTTTATAGTTAGCTTATAATGTACCATGTATGTTTTAAGGTGCATTGTTTTCTGCTGCATGTGTTTTGTCTTTTAAGAACAAGAGATTATTTTTAATTAAATCTTGGGTGAAATTTTAAGAATTTTTTTAAACCAACAAATTGAATATGGAGAGTGAAAAACTGTGAAAAGGTTTCAACTGAAGATGTCTTTAAATAGGGAGTGCTACTGATATACTTAAATGTTTGTAAAATCACTTCCTTCGTGGGCTTAAGGAGACACAGCTCTAAGCTGTGAGAAGTCATTTCAGCAGGATAGTAATTAGAAATAAACCACTCCTAAACTGATGAGGAGCTAAAGAAAAGTTACTTTGTGCATAGAGAAGTCTCGTTTGCATCTAATTGTAAATGTATCTTATGCAGTGAGTTATAGTTTAGTTTATTATCTTCCAGATAGTTTATACAGTCTGCATTAAAATACTGAGTTAGAGTTACTGTTATTAAGAGTTATATATTAAGCCAGCTGGTGGTGGCACACGCCTTTAATCCCAGCACTCAGGAAGCAGAGGCAGGCAGATCTTTGTGAATTCGAGGCCAGCCTGGTCTACAAGAGCTAGTTCCAGGACAGGCTCCAAAGCTATAGAAAAACCCTGTTTCACAAAAACCAAATAATAATAATAATAACAACAACAACAACAACAGAAGAAGAAAAAAGAGAAAAAGAGTTATATACTAAAGTGTTGTGACAGTATAGTTAACTATGTCAGCTGTGTTTCAGACTATCTTTTGCTTTAAGTTATAGTGATCATGCATACATGCCTCTTTCTGCTTCAGTTAAAGAGAATGCAATGGTGTTTTATACTGGATTTTCATCTAGCTTGATTTTTAATGATAAATTTATCCTACTGAAACAATATCTTCTTTAATTTTATGAATAAATCTGCATCTATAGAATTGAAAATATTTACTATTTGGATGGTAGAATATCCAACCTAATTATTATTTATTTTATTTTTATGATCGCTAAGTAAAATTGACATTATCTTTCCTGTATACTAATTTGATGTATCTTTAATGTATATCATAGTTATTGTTCAGTATTATGATAATTAAGTACATAAAAGTAGTTGCTGTAAATGGCATATATTGCTTTTTATAAATGTAGCTTACAGTCGTCCTGTTTTCATTTATTCTAACCTAACATCATTTTGATAACCCACAGTTTAATCTTGAACTTATACATACATCAGTTAATTTATTAATTGTTTCTCCTTCATTAACATGATAAAGCAAGACTTTTTCTTTGACTTCATAGCTATCTTTTTTTTCCTCCTAAGTCTAGAATATTTCTTTTTGAACCTGGTTACATATGAAATCATGCATGATGATGCCTGTAGGTTTGAAGTCATTGTCTTTTGTATTGTCAACCCAGGTAATTTAATTGGTAAAAATAACCTGTCATGCTAAATCATTCTAAAATAATAGTCATTGTTGAAAATTATTATTCTAAAGCTGAGTTGTTATGTTAGAATTTTCTACTTTACACTTGAGTAGTCTTTAAATAAGGACTTTGTCACAGTGAATCTGTACTCTAGAACTTTAGAGAGTAGCACTAGGAAGTGATGGTGAATTCTGAGGATAACATGGAGATTCTTATTTCTATTTCTTGAAACTAGAACAAGATAGATAAAGGTATCTCACCTTGGTGCATTAGGGGATGAACTAGGAGAGTGACCTAAGTGGTTAGGTGAAACTGAAGTGAGTTTCAAAGTTTCAGGATAATAATCCTTTAAAAAGCAGAGTACATAGCCATTCGTGTTCTCAAGTCCTTGAAATGGACTTCCAGAAAATCTTCCTGTAGCAACTGTGAATGGTCTTTCCTAGAGAGAAAGATGAGATCCAGGCATTAAAAGATCATCAATCCCTAGCAGTGCTCCCTGTAGTATCCACACATACTTCGTGCTTGCTCTTGTCTATCCACATCTTTTTTACTTCCCAGTTATTCCCAATCAAACAGGGTTAACATGTTTTAGTGCAAAGATTGGGGCATGGGAATGGTATTCCTTGTATTCCCTTCTGTTCATCTGCTTTCTACCTTTATCATATTCAAAACCATCAAAAGACCATTAATAACATTTTGCTTGAAAGTTCTTAAGGGAAACTGGTTTCTTTAAACCATTAAAAGATTTGAACAGTTACCATGTAAAGATGTATATTGCTATCTTTTAATAGGTTAAATGTCTCCATGTTTTAATATAAAGGTGAAAGTGAGGATAAATTATGTACCCCCTCCCCTCCCAGTTTGTAGATTTTCTTTACTTGTGAACCAAGGCATAAAAGATAGGCTGCAGTGTCCTTTAGCCACTCATCCTCGCCAGGTCCAGCTTTCTTTCAGAGAATGATGCTTTGGCTTTGCAAAGACATAGAACCTCTGTTTAAAACACTGATCTTGGTGCAAATAGTAAAAAATAATTAAAATTGTGAGGTAGATTTTACTTTGGTCTAGAAAGGACATATATTTTCTCTATTCCAATTCTACATAATAGCTATTAAAATAACTAAGCAGTTTAGCAAAAATATACTGGCTTTTGGTCTTTTTTTTCTACAACCTGTTTTAGTGCTTGTATAGCATTTTGAAGTTGCACCCATCTTTATATTACTGACGAGAAGCATATGCTGTCATGTAAAAGAAATGCTTTGACATAACAGAAACCTTTCTCTCAGCAATGAAAAATTGTAGGGAAATCCAAAGTAAAAAACAATTAACCCACCTTTTTTCCTTTCTTCCTTTCTTCTCTCTCTTTCTCTTGTCATATTTATTTCCTTGGATATAATTAAAACAAGGGCTATTTTAAAAGCTTATAGTATATTAAAAACAAAACAGCTATATAGTTCTACTATACTAAATAAATGTAAAAGAAAATATATTCTAACAGATTTGAGAATAAGACAAGCCATAATGTAATAAGAAAACTAAGATCTCAAATTTTCTTTTTCTTTCTTTCTTTTTTTTTTTTTTAAACTTGATCTGGTCTTGTATATATTGTCTGGGTCTCAGACACACTGTGTGACTGTGATTTGCTTTTGTATGTTACCACACCAAATAATTCAAAAAAATATAAGAAAAACTGATGTAATAAAAATTTCTTGTTAAAATTTAGTAATTTTATAATGACTGAAAAGAAGAAAGGATTGGGACTAGTAGTGGTAAAGGAAACCTTGGGAAAACCTCAGCATCTGTTTGCTATTCAAGGTTATGTTTACCTACACTTTATTGCTTCCTCAGGCAAGGGAGCATTTACTCTTTTCCTAGATCTTGTCTTTCTAAAAACCTAATGAAGTCATTGTGCTCTCGGGATCTAATGCCTACATGAAGGATAGTCTATGGTTTTCTCGACTATGGCTTTAGGGTCACCAGAGTTCCTAGTAGAATGTAGGCATTGGGTACCCCCCTCACATGCTGTTGGAAGAGCTGTTTCCCGGCATTCTCGTTTGAGTCTGATTGATAACAGTTTGAGAATAGCTGCTTGAGCTTCTCATGCACTAGTCCCACCCTTGTTAGAGGAACAAAGTCTCCTAGTTCACACACAGTTCAGTGATCCTTGCCTTGCTCTGTAACTTACAGTTTCAAATATGGACGGACACAGAAGAAAAAAGGTGACCAGAGGGAACGTCAGAAACATCATTCCTATTTAGGATGTGTCTTTGTATTACTCAATTATTCAACTGTGTGATAAAATTCCTAATGCACGTTCATCTGTGTTTTTCTTCTTAAAATGTAAATAAACAGTTTACCAGGGATTATCATGTAAGACATGTTATTCCTAAAGTTCTTATTTGTGGAAAGTAAGTTGAAGTGCCTTATAAAATATTTTCATCTCTCCTTAGATCTCCAGATTTTTATGAAATGAATAGTTATTCTACAAAAGTTATAATTTATTTTGTGATTTTACTGGTGCTTATTATTTCAGATGATGAATTCATTTTTTTTTTAAATACTACTACTTATAGGGTATATAATTTGAGGAGTTGCTGAATTCACTGTCTTTGTTTCTTTTATGTTTTTAGGACACACATGCACACACAGAGACAAAAAATGTATTTTATTTCTGCAATAAGAACTACATTTTATTTTCATATTTGCACAATAGGTATAAGAATTATAGTAGGAACTGTTTTTATTAGCTCCTCATCTTCTACTTGATTAATATCTGGCTTACAAATATATCATTTAATCTGCAGTCATCTTCAAATTTAGTATAATTTTTATTTCCACCTATGAGCAAACAAGTTCAAAACAAGATTATATGAATAGTACATTTTAAGCTAAATTTAAATAGCTCTTAACTGTCATACTTTACTTTAAGTGTACGCATAGGTAGATGGATGGGTGGATGGATGGATAGATGGATGTTTGATAGATTTCCCTTTCCCCAAGAGTAAAAAGAAAGATAGTTGATTGGCTGTTTGTGTATACTTCCCATAGTTAACAGACAGTGTGTGTATTACATAATCATTATTATGTTCAGTAGTTCTTATTCATCAATTCCTAAATATTTAAAGTTATAGCATCAATTTAGTAACTTTCTCAAAATTTTCCAGAATGTGATAGAAATACTGATGCTTTATTTTTGCTTGTGATTGATAAAGAAAAATCTAAAATTGCATCAGGTCACTTTCTTTCTCAGTTACTAGTTTCTCAGAGACTAGTTACTTGCTCTCGGAAAAATAGTAAAAAGAATCAGAGGAAATTTCAGCAGTTACTCATTAATATACATGGGAAGTACTCCTTATCTTCCTTCTCTTTTGCCTTGTGCTATGAAGTTTGAGCATTCATTATATATGTCAGTCTAGAAATTTTCAAGACATTTGGTGGTAATCCTACAACGGATAACAAAATCATATTTTCATTTATGTCTACCACCATAATCCACACAGAAAAAGCCAGCTCATTGTTTTAGTTAAGGCTTCCTGTGCCATTGATTCAAAGGAAATAAAATACAAGGTCTTCAAGGACTTTTTACATCCCCACAAAACTATTTTTCCTTCCTGTTGGAGGAGATACTATTTCATGTTACCCCACTCCCCATGTTAGAGGATATCACAGTCTTCTGCCACTCCCTGACATGCCTTCAGGTTATGTACATTGCAGTGGCTGTGATTCATTCTTTAGATGGAGAGTGGCAGCAAGTAATTTCTTTAGATAATCAGTCTGCCTCTTGCTTTCCCTCTTTTTGTCTTCTCCATAATCTACCTTTTATAAGTTACATGTTCCCAAATACAATGTCAGTAACTTTATTGAATCTGTCAGGATTATTCCTTCATTTTTGTTAATAATATTCCAATTTCAGTCTAGTATGCATCTTTACTATCCATCTTCAATGTAGACCTCCAGCCTTATCACCCATTACTTTTCTGCTTTACTTATATTTCACCTCACAAAGCTGCTGTCTCTTCAACATATGTTCTTTAGTTCTTGCCCGTATACCTATATTGTTATGTTTGGTTCCATAGCCTTATATCCATGCACCTATGCCAACATAGTTTTACTGCAAAGCTCTAAGTCAATTGTCACATCTTATAAGTTACCTGAACTTGTTCAAGCATAAGTTGCCCTTTATACATTATTTGTCAATAGTTAATTTTTATGAATATCTGCTTGTATTACTTCTGTATCCCCAAGATTATGAAGGTTTATGTTTCCTTTAATTTCTACCTTCAAATTTAGCCAGCATCATCACCATCATGCACTGTTGTAGGACTGAGACAATCCTGGATTAAAGTAAGGATGCCCTGGCAAAGTAAATGAAATACAATCTGTATAGCAGTAGAGAGATTTTTTTTTTAATTTTTATTTTTTTAGCAAGTCTGGATGTTTTCATATCATGCTTGTACAGCGTTAGTTCTTACATTGGATCACAAATTATTGTTGTAATAGGCGGGAGCAGTGGGCTGTGTTCCGCCCAGCTCCCGGCCACACGTCTGCATGGATACCCAGAGTACACAAATTATACACAAACTGGATTCATTTAAATTACTGCCTGGCCCATTATCGTTAGCCTCTTCTTGGCTAACTCTCACATCTTATTTCAACCCATTCTTTATAGTCTGTAAGTCACCACGAGGTAGTGGGCTTACTGGGAAGACTCAGCATGTCTGACCCTGGCGGCTTCATGGTGGCTCTCTCCCTGACTCAGTCTTCTTCCCAGCATTCTGTTCTCTTTTTCCCCACCTATCTAAGTCCTGCCCTATCAAAAGACCCAGGCAGCTTTCTTTATTAACCAATGAAAGTAACAGAAAATATGGAAGAACCCTCCTACACCATTTCCCCTTTTCTGTTTAAACAAAATAGAAAGACTTTCATTTTAACATAGCAAAATTACATATAACAAAGCAGTTATCAAGTAAGAATTATAGTTACAATATTTATATCTATTTTATCTTTTATCATAACTAAGGAAAACTATAACTATAATTATCCATTCTTCAACTCCATCAAAGACTCCAGAAGGATATAATATTACCTAAGTAAAAAAGAAGTAAGCAATTTACAAAAGTCTAGAAATGACAGAGACATCTCGCTGCCTGTACAATCACCCAAAGTTCTTTTTTATCATTGGGGCACGCATCTTCAGCCTATAGGCCCATAGCATCCAGCATGCATATACATGAAGCAGGAAAATTCAAAGACAGTTCAGTTATTTTCTTCTGTGTCTTGCAGAATGTCTTGCATATTCTTTTATGAATCAGGAACCCTGAAGGATCATCTCACCTTTAGGCAGGTTCAGCAGTCCTCTTTTTGTGGGTTCTTTGTGTCCATTTAAGCAGTCCAGGAAAGAGCAGTTTCTTGCCCAAATGGCTAGCAAACTCCATAAGGAGCCTCTTCGATGCCCATCTTCCTCTTGAAGTGGCTTGGAGCTGCCAGGAGCAGACGTGTCTCATTGTCTTGAAAAGCCCTAAGTTATTAAAATATTAAATGCCATATTCTGTAGTCTTTGAGAGATATGAAGAATGCCTATCTAACTGAAATATATCTATGCATATCTAAAAAATCTAACATGACTACAAACTTGACTATTATAGATGATTATCCATTAACAATCTATATTTCCTAAATATACATTACATTTTTAATGAACTACACAATCATAATACCTTAATTAAGATCAGAACTATATATATATATAGCAAACAGAACTATATATATAGCAAAATTAACCTTAAACTTGTATCAATAAATCAAAATTTATACCAATGTAAATCATTCATATCCATATCAAATTATAAGCCAGTCTTTTTTAACTAAATGCCTATCTATCTATATCTATCTATCTATCTATCTATCTATCTATCTATCTATCTATCTATATAGATTTATGCTACCCCATCACTAAATATATAAACAGGAATAAGAACAGGTCTCTGCCTCTTAAATAATTTAGAGTGAATAAGTGAGACAGATAATAAGAACAAGTCTGATGTCATCTAGAAATGTAGAATTGAAATAATTCTAAGGAACAGCAACCTCATGATGAGAATTTCTCCTTTGTCGAAATGGACTCACATAGGATGTGAAAAAAATTTCAGTTGTGATTGGAATTCTTTGAACAAATAAGATTGATTAGAGCTCCCTAGAGTAAAGGAGCTCATGGTACAGAAACAGCAAGATGAGCTAAGTAAGTGAAGATCTCACAAACCAGTTTCTGCAAGGTTCAGTAGATAACTTCCAACTTAAATTTTTAAATATGCTTTTTTATATTTTTTATTGAGCTCTACATTTTTTTCTCCTCACCTCCCTGTCTCTCCTCTCCCCTTCAACCCTTTCCCAAGGTTCCCATTCTCCCAATTTACTCAGGAGATCTTATCTTTTTCTACTTCCCTAAAAATGCTTTTTGAGTGCAATCTTTTATCCATTGTTATTATACCTGTGCTTTCATTTTTAATGTAAGTCAGTGTATACTTTTTTTGTAGACCTGAATTCAAATTAAAATCCTGAAGTATTCAACCTCTTTGAAACATCTCTTACCCCTTCAAAGGAGATATCAACTCTATAGCTGTATCAAGAGTTTTTAGGAAGATTCTGAGATAAAGAAGACAAAGCTGTTGGAAATGTCTGGTTCGAAAAACATTTCAACATTAGGACTCAAGTGTCATCATGTCTCTGCAGATAGGCTTTTCGTTCTCTTTTACCTACTTATTTAAGAAATGATTCTTTGAGTGCTTCTTATGTATTCTGAGCTAGAATTAACAACAATGAGTAAGATACTACCTTTTCACTTATAAATTTGATAATTTCATGAGGATATAGTCATGTATCTATTGAAAATGAATAATCTTGGCTAATGACTAGGGGAAATTTTTTGACTAAAAGCCAGGGGAATGCAGAAGGACCATTAGAACAGCTGTGCTCATGAGCACTGTAGTGTGATGACCAGCAGCTGCTTTGGAGTTGAAGCACAGACGGGTATGATGTTTTCTCAGGATGGTTGATGATTGGAACGAAAAGTCAGTGTAGAATTTGTTCAGAGAAAGAAAAATGGTGTGATGGCATTAAACGAGATGTCTCAGGAGGGAAAGACACTTGTCATGCAAATCTGGTGACTTAAAATCTATCCCCAAAATGTTTGGAAATGTGGGCATGTTGAATGAAAGAACTGGCTCTGAGACTTGTCCTCTGTACTCCAAATTTGTGCCTTGGTACAAATTTGCCTGCACATACAATATACAAACAAACACACATAACCTCAGACACAGTGGTGGTGGTGATGACGTCGATGAAGATGATGATAAACTGTTAAAGAAAGTGGTAACAGCACCTCTAACAGAGACTAGAATGTGAGGTAATGAAAGGGGTGGGGTTACGTCTACTTTGGTGTGTTGGTATCTGAGAGTGGCCTTCAGCGTTATGAAGTGTACTATAATGTCTAAAGTTGCAACCTCATTCCCTTGATAATAAGAGCATTTGAGTCCTTAGTGCATATATGAGACAAAACTGAAAAACGATTGTCTGAGCTTGAGATGCTGAGATAGTGTATCAGACAACATGAAATCTCAGCTAGCTTAACAAACCATTACTATAACTCTGACAGACAGAAAGAGTAGGGAACAGTGATTAATTAGAAATGTTAGTGCCGAAGATGTAGCACCAGCAGCAGGTGTGAAACTGATCATCTTGTGGGAAATAGTCCGAAAGAAGCCTTTTCCTATAACTGTGCATTCTGCTAATGTATGTGATAGATTACCTAGAGGTAATTAATGTCATTATATGTATTTCTGGTTTTCATAACCTACTCATTTATACTCAGAAATTATGCAGCACATAACTTCATGAACTGGAAATCATGTGACAAGTGGACTTTGTAGGATTCCCCAGGAACTAATCTGTCCACATTTTTTTTTTTTATGCCAAGGGAGAATTCTGGAGGTCACTGGAATTTCATAGAAATCTGTGGGTAAGACTGGCCACACAGTAACCACTGTGCCATCATTTTACATCCAGCCCAGCTAGATTTCTAACCCATTAAAGAATATGGCGGTTTATTGGAATGAAAATGCAGAGGAAAAGTAACTGAAATTTGTTTGAAAATGTACTCTATGTCTTCCACTGTAGTTCTGGTTTCCATGGATGCCTGTCTGTCTCTCTATCTCTCTTCTCTCTGTGTGTGTTTATTTAGATGAAGGGTAACATGAACTTTGTGTCTTCATCACCTTAGCATATACACTTTAGTACTGTCAGTAGAGACACAGAGTTAGGGACCCCTTACTGTTAAAAGAAACCCTGTACCCTTGAGCAGCAATGTCCATGTCTTCACTTCCTCAAATTTCTAGCCACTTCTCTTCCTCTTTTTAACTATACAGATTTGTTTATTGTGGACAGTTCATACAAATGGAATCATATATGTGGCCTTTTGTGTCTGGTTTCTGTCATATGCCAGAATGTTTTATCCTTGTAGTACATATATAAAAAATCCTATTTTTCTATAGGATTGTGTTGTAATTTGTCCATTCATCAATATTTCATGGACATTTTGGATGCTTTCACTTTTTGGTTATTGTGGATAATATTCGGAAGTGTTTGTTTACAGGTTGTTTTGTACACGATTTCATTGGTATTGGATACCTACGTAAGGAGAAATTTTCTGGTCATATTGAGAATCTGAAAATCTAGACTTTCAAAGGGTTTAGCTCTTAATAACTACTCCACACATACTCAGACCTTGCAGTATTTCAGTTTTCTACTTTCTAACCTAGGTGTTTTTTTTTTTATATTACCTACTTAGTATTATAGCTATCTTGTTACAAAAAATATGAAATGGTAGTTCATTTGGGTTTTATATTCTTTCCCTGATGAGTAATGTTCCTAATATTTGTGCTTTTTTGTTATTTAAATATCATTTTTGGAGGTGTGTATTTGAATACTTTCTATTTATAATTGGTTATCATCTTTTTGAATTGTGTATGTTCTAGTTACATTTTGGGTAATAGGTAATTATGAGATGCATGGTTGCAATGTTTTTTTTACTATTCCTTGTTTTTCCTTTTCATATTCTTGATAATATCTTTCTTTTTTAAATCTTATTTATTTTAGTCAAAGTTTCTCTATGAAGCCCAGGTACCCTCAAATTTGTGAACCCTTTTGTCTGAATAACAGGCAGGTGCTGTCACGCCTGTACTGCTTGGTAACATCCTTTCATGCACAAACATTTTCATTTAATTAGTCTATTTGCCTTTTATTGCTTTAGCTTTTACTGTCAATGTAAGAAAGCTCAGCCTGCTTCAAGATCTTAAAGATTTATATCTCTGTTTGCTTCTATGAGTTAAAATTTTATCTCTTTACATCAAATGTCTTTGTTCTTTGGTTCGTGTTCAATTTTTGTTACACTGGAAGATTTAAGTCCAAACTAATTCCTTTGTCTATTTAACTTACCTTTGCTGTTGTAAAAAAAAAAAAAAAAGATTTAAGTCCAAACTAATTCCTTTGTCTATTTAACTTACCTTTGCTGTTGTTTTTTCCTCATTAAATAACTTTGCCCATTTCTCAGAAATACACTGATCATCTGTCCCAAATGTATGTCAGTACTACATTGTTTTGATATGATTTCATATACCTAGTTAAAAAGTCACAGAGTCAGTGCCATCATAAAAACACACACTGGCTTTTGAGGTCTGATGGGGACTGCACTGATGTTTCACCATTTGGGGATTGCGATTTTCATGATAGCAGCTCATCTAATCTTTAAATACGGATGCATTTTTACATATGTGCATGTTCTTAGCCATTATCTTATGCACAAATCCCCAACATCAGCCCAGTCTGGCCTTGAACTCAAGATCGCCTGCCTCAGTCTCCTGAATTCTGGGTTTATGAACAGACATTACTAGGTTAGCACTCTTGAACAGTCTGTGGTATATACATATGCCTTGTACTTCATTAAGTTTATTAAGTATTGAATTTCTTTGGATTTAAGTAAGTGGGCTTATTTTTATTTTCATTTTTGGTTTGTTGATTGATACAGTTTAGAAATAAAACTGCTTTTTACTATGTTGTTTATATAAACTGATATTATTAAACTCACTAACCTTTATTTTGTTGAGATTTCAGATTTTTTAATATACATAGAATTATTCCATCTGTAAATTAAAATTGCTTTCATTTTCTACTTTGGACACATATTTTTCTTTTACCCCTTTTTTTGCCTAGAATGTCTAAACCCTGTAGAACAGTGGTTCTCAACCTTCCTAATTCTGCGACTCTTTAATAACAGTTCCTCATGTTATGGTGACCCCAATCACAAAATTGTTTTCATTGCTATTTCAAAAATGTAATTTTTTACTGTTATAAATCATAATATTTATGTTTTTAGAGATAGAGGTTTGCTTAAGGGTTGCAACCCAAAGGTTGAAAACTGTTTATGTAGAATGTAAACAATGTGGAACTCTAGTTCTTATTTCTGATCTTGGGGTTTCTCCATGTAACCATGAAGTTATTATACATTTCCAATGGATAATGTTTACATAAAGGGACAGTTGTGAGGCTTGGGCAGTCTGTAGGACCGCTGTCAGTGGGACAGGATTCATCCCTGGTGTTTGAACTGGCTTCTAGGAGCACATTCTCTTTGGAGGGATACCTTGCTCAACCTAAGTATAGGGGAAGGGCCTTGGCCTTGCCTTGAAGTGAAGTGTAAGACTTTGATGACTTCCCCTAGGAAGCCCCTTTCTAGAGGAGTGGAAGCATGGGTGGGGGAGGGGAGGGAGAGGGATCAGGGATAGCTATATAAAATGAGAAAAGATTGTATTATGAAATTCTTAAGTAAAAAAAAAAATGAAATTCCCTAGTGTTATTTTCGTAGTCATGGTTGTTAGTCATGTTTGTCCCATGATTTTCTGCTATAATTAAGATGAACATGGTTTACTATTTTTAGTCTGCTTGTATGATTTTTCTATAGTGAACTAAATCTTCATTAATCTTTTATGTATATTAGTACTTCTAGATTCAATTTTCTAATCACTGCTTTTTAAGGATTCTTGAATTTGTAGCCATAAGATATACAAATGTATGTTTTTTTAAAAAATAGGATTTCCTTGTTTGACTTTGGTATTTGGACTCATAGAATTTGTGAGACTGCGCTCATTTTTTTTCAGTTCTTTGAAAGAGGCTGAGGTTGATATTATTTTGCTTGATTACTTTTGTAGAATTCAGTAATCAGACGATGTGATTGTGAGTTTATATTAGCATTTTTAAATTATTGGCTCATTCTTTTTATTTGTAATACATATGTTAAAAATTTCGGGTTTTTTTCTAGAGCTTTTAAAAATAGTTTGTGTGTTTTTGGAAATCTGTCAACTTTAAACTTATTTGTTGCCATACAACACTCTTTGATGACTGTGTTTACAAAATTATGGACTCGTGTGTGCATCCATGTGGAGTTACAGATTGACATAGCATATCTTTCTCTTTGTTTCTCCAGTATAGTCACTGAGATGGAAAATTGGACTAGCTACCCAGTTTAACCTAAAGGCCTTTTGTTTCTTCCTCTGGGATTATAGCTGAGCTGCTACTGTGTTAGCCAGGCTATTGCTATGGGTCCTGGGAGCTGGACTCCCAGTCTGCTTCTTCAAGTCCTCTTTCCACAGAGATATCCCCAGCCCCACACACTGTGTACAATATTCTCTTCATGCTTTTTGTTTCTTTAACGTAAGCATTGTTGGTTCTTATTTATTCCTGGTTGCAGTGACTTTATTGTCATCAGTTTGCCTTTGTCAGTGTAGACAGAGTTTTGCCAATTTCATTCATCATTTTAGAGAAATGTTTGTATGATGATTTTACTTTGATTTTATTTTCCTTTTTTGCTCTAATTTTTTTCTCCGGTTTTTTATTCTTGCCTGTATTTGATTTGCCTCTTCCTTTAATAAGGTGGCAGGAGATCAATTTGAGATCTGTTTTATGTGGACATTTACTGCTGTAACATTTCCTCTTAGCATTACTTTGGATACACACCAGAAATTTTCAAATGTCATGCTTTCATTTTCATTCTTCGCTAGGCATTTTTAATTTTCATGATGTTTTTTTTCTGTAAGCCCGTGGTTATTTGGAAATGTACGTGTAATATACACGTTTTTAAGTTTCTCGGTTTTTTTTTTCTGAGTTTGATCATGCTCAGAGAACCACTCTGATTATACGCTTTGAAAATTTTGTTGAGACTAAATATACAGTCTGTATTTTTGTTTTAGGAAATTGTGTATTCTATTTTGGATAGATTTCTTCTACAAATGTTAGTTCTTATTAGCTTACAGGGTTACTCACATCTTCCATTGTTCTGTCCATCCATCATCTAGTTGATTCTATTCATTAAGAAAGTAGGATTTTGAGATTTTTAGCTGTTATTGTTGACCTCTGTCTGTTCTCTTTTACATTTCATTTTTTGCTTCATGTAGTTTGGTGCATATAGTTTTATAATTGCTATATGTTCTTGACTGTTAGGTTCAGTCTTTTCCTTTTGAAGTCCTATATGCTTAAAAACAATCTTGTTATAGTGGTGTTGTTTTTAAGATATTTCATCATGTGCATTTAAAAACATTACATTATATAATGTTTAATATATACAGTAAAATATCTGGCATGATTAATTTTGAAGCTTAATGAATGAATACTAATCTAAAGAATCACTTAGTATTAAGACTATGAACGTCCCCACCTCTGCATCCTACTTCAACCCCTCCCTAGCTGGACATTGAACATAGAACTTTCCATATATAAGGCAGCTGCTCTGCCATCAAGGCTCATCCCAACCTGTCTATGTCGCTCTTACCATTTGCCTGTCTTTTTTCTAGAGAAACCTACTAATTGACTTGTTTAGTCATTCTCTGGTTTTTCATCTTAAATGTATTTGTTCATTTCTTTAAGCACATGTGTATATGTGTGATGCATGCGCCACAGCACCTTCTGGAAGTTACAGGACAACAACGTGAGCTTTTGTTATTGTTTCGTTTTGTATTGGGCCCAGGTTATCAGGTATGGCTACAGATGCCTTTACCTTCTGAGTCATCACGCCAGCCTCCTGCATTAAAAAATATTTTAGTTTGTGTATTTATAACAATGTATTTCTTTTTCTTTAATTATGATTTATATTGAAATGGTCAGGGTAGTCCTGTCAAACCTAAACTGATGGTGATACATTCTGACAAATATAGCATCAGGCTGTTTTGTTATATGACTATCATAGAGTGTATTTGCACAAAGATGTCATTAACTAAGCTAATCTTCTGGTACCACCATCATAGAGACATTCAGTCCTTGACTGAATTAGTGTTCATCAAATGACTGTATGTACTTTCTGCTTTATTCAATTCATGTTGCAATTTCATGATTTATACACTCTCACACACAAACATATTTGTATTACCTTGAGTGATATTTGTTTTTTAAAATATTATTCTCTTCATTACAACTTACTTATTTTAGTGATAGACATTTATGTTGTTTCAAGAGTTCCTTGTTGTTGGTCAATGTACCTTTTCTTAACACGTGTGAGGGTCTCTCATGGTATACATCTGAAAGAATTTCCCTAAGGCTGTGCTGTTTGCTACAGTAGCCACTAGGCACTTGTGGCAGCTTACATTTTACATTTTGACTTAAGTGAAAAATTTTAATCTTTGGTTTCTTTGTAGCCATCTGTGGTAGTGAACTTTCTCAAGAGCACAAAAATAGAAAATTTCTATTATCCCATTATCCCAGTTAGTCTTTTTTGGAAGACCTTGTTCAAGTGCAATGCCTTTTAAAAAGCATTTCAAGCACCAATGTTGATTTGAAAACCGTTACTGGTCTACAACAAAATTAAACTTAAATTGACTCTGGGTAGAAACTTAAATGGCAATTTGATATTGTTGCCACATTCAAATACATGTTTGTTTTTATAGTAAGCTATGTTAGTAATTTAGTAATACTAGGATTTAATAATTCACACTGGTTACACATACATACAGATTAGTACAAGATTTGACATAATGTTTAACTAGTTATTTGCACTGGATAGTTTGAGAAAGACTAGATATGTTGGTAAAGAACGGAGGTTCACACTCTCATGCATATGTTAAACTTTGTGAAATAAAATACTTTTTTCTACAATTTTTAAATAGAGTTTTTATCTCACTGTTAAGATTTGAGAGTTGTCTTTGCCCCATGTTTCTGTGTCCATTGCAATAGCACCCCACCCAGGTTTGTTTTTAACTTTAGCAAGTTGTTAGATTATTAAATGGGTGCTCCCTTTTCTGCTTGCATCCCCAGGTTGATAGTGAAGTTAAGTCTACTTGGATATATGTATACCACATTTGAATTATAATTTGAATTTGTAGGATATTTATGTTAATGCTAATTCCACAGTAAGTTTCTTTTAAACTTATGATTTTATTAATTTCTGTCTTTATTTTGATAGGGCTTATTTTGATTAAAGAAAGTTTTAAATTTTATATATACTAGAATTTTTTAATGGGTTCTTTTTCATGTTTAGGAACTTTTTCAATTATGTACCAAAATATTTTTATATATGTATATAATATATATAGTATGCGTGTATGTTTGTTTAAATGCTGTCTTTCACATGCAAGTCTTTCAAGTCATCAGAATATGGATTTTATCTTTACATGAGAGTTAAACAAAGATGGATTGGTTATCGCATCACTGTTTACTGAGTAGCTTCTCTTTAGTTTTGGTTTCCTGTGCCCACTGTGTGTAATGTGTTTTCACAAATGTATGGGTTGGCATATGGGCTCTCTGCCCTCTTTCTCTTGTCACTTTGCTTGTCTTTGCCATGTCTTACCTGCAGTAACTGAACGTATTGATAGCTGATAGTACAAGAAGCGCATTGTCGTGTTGTTCTTCCAAAGGTCATTCACAATCCCCTTGTGGTTTACAGTGACGGATATTGGGATAATGATCTCATAACACTTAGTCCTGATTTTCTAGGTAATGAACTATTTTACCTTGAATATCTCAAGGTTTTGAAAATTTCTCTGTACTCTCATTACTCTTAGTTCTTGAAATAATATTTTATCTTGCTTTATGTAGAAAAGTAAACCTCTCATATATTTATTTGAGAAGCTGTCTAAGAATTCTTTAACTATTCACGTATAAATTCTTGAAAATATTTTTGTAATTGATAATTTTTTATGAAACAATGCTTTTGTTTTATTTTTTTGTCATTTTCCAATCTTAAACTTCTTTTTCTTCTTTTTGCTTTGAGTGCTTTCCATAAAAAGCAGTTATGAAATGTTTGTGTTGTTAATGTTTTCCTTAAAGACAAATTTGTTTCTCTTCTATTCACTGAATTGGAAAGCCTCTTGCTCAGCTTCTGAGTTTTGAAAGCATGTGCCATCATATCCTTCATGTTGCTGTCTTTAAAAACAATATTTTTTGAATGTTTGTCTTGAAATGTGATTTGTATATAGGTTTCAGAATTTTCTTTCTAGTTTATACTGTGAACAAATGCTTTGATATATTTGTAGTGATTATTATTTTTTTTACTTTTGCCTATTAGGCAATATTTAATATTTATATGACTTTCCCAATTAAATCCAAAAACTGGTTGTATATTTTTTCTATTCTTGGGTTAAATTTTAATAATTTTAATGTTTAGCTTGAGTGTTGTTGCTCTTTATCCAAGAAACTGTTTGCCTTTAATTGTTATCTTAAAAAAATGAGTAGGGAAGTTTATCTCTTTTTGTAATCCATTATTCTACAACTGTATTAACAATTTTATGTAATATCTAGTAGTATCCACTCATCTGAGATGCTTGCTTTTTTGAGAAGATTTTTAATGTTTTTTTCATTATTAAATTGAAATTTTTGTCTCTGACACAAAATACATCAAATTAATTAAATGAGGAAAACAGACTTATTTTTGGCTCATGGAATTGGAGGCTTTCATCCATAACAACTTTATGGTTTCTATACCCAAACTGAAGCTGCGCATCATGGTGGGCAGTGTGGTGTAGAAAACAGCTTATGTTATAGTGGGCAGAAAGCAGAGGCAGTCTGTAGCGATGTTCAAGAGCCAGGTTCCCACTGGCCTGCTTCTTCCTGGGTTTTCCCCAGGTCTCAAAACAGCAGCATCCACTGAAGATCAGATGGTCAGCACATGTCCATGACAAGAGCATCTCCCTCTTAATGTATAAGTCTTTAAGGGAGTTTTAGGGTCTCCATATATTCCCTAAATACTGTACATAATATGATCTATAGAGAAATGCATGTATTTACATCTGTTACCAAAGATCTTCCTAATATCCCTTAATTTCTGTACTTCATTCTTTACATTTTGATTTTTAATAGGAATATTTTTACATATTATCCTTTATTGTCTTTAAATCCTGCATTTCTATAATTTTTCTACTTTAAAAATTTCCTCTATTTTTATTTTTAATTCTGTTAAACATTTAAACTTTTCCCTTTAGAGCTTTCTTATTTATTTAGATTTATTTAAGCTTCCCGCAGTTTAACAATCCTGACTGTCCTGGAACTCGCTCTGTAGATCAATCAGGCTGTTCTTGAACTCAGAGATCTGCCTATCTCTGCCTCCTGAGCGCAAGGATTAAATATTTGCGCCACCACTACCTAGCTCTCTCTTCTTTTTTTTTTCTTTTCTCATGTATCACACCTAGACTGCAGATTCCCACTCCCTCCACGTCCTCCCTGCACCCACATCCACTCCTCTGTATTCCTTAAAAAATAAGTGGGGGAGGGGAGCTCCACATAACAAGTTACTGCAAGAGTAAGTCCAAATCCGACAATTACTGATCTTGGAATTGAACTAGGTCCTCTGTATATGCATTTTGGTTGTATAGGTTGGTGTTCTTGTTAGACTTTTAAGCTGTTCATCTCTTACACTGTAAATATTTAAGGCCATTAGACATCCTATAAGTATTGCCTTACTTGTAATTCTTTCATAAGTATGAATTTTATGTTTCTTTATGATGTTTTGTAATACCTACTGTAATTTATTCACTGATTCCTGTTTGGTTTCCTTTTTGGTATTGTTTTGTTTTTGCTTTATCTCTGTGAGGACGTGTTTATTTGCTATTGTAATATATATTTAAAGTCATTTGGTGTCACATTATTGGGCTCTATTAAAACTTTTGCAGTAAGTTATTAGAAAGATTTAGAATGTCAGCTTACAAGGTCCAGAATTAATTTTTCTACCATTAAGTTCAATGTGCTTTAATCATTTGTATGTGTGAACATGATTTAGAGCTTGTAATTTATTCATATATATTTGTAATAAAATAAAGTTAGATTGTAAAAAATGTTAACTGTTATTGTTTCATTGCTGTATTGTAACTTATGAATTCTGTCTTTTGGGGCACTGAAGTAAGCACAAATTCTTATTTGAAAGTTTTCATTTTTAAAGAGCAGAGATTAAAATCTTTGGTTCTGATCCATAGGTCATGGAGAAGACATTTTTATTTGTTTGTCATACAGTACTTTAAATCCTTGAGTCCTACCAAGAATATTTTTCTGAGACTGCCGTCTTAAGAGAAGACAGAACAATATACCTCCATTTTACCTTGGTTTGGGTTAGTGTTTTATCCCTTACATTGCTCCTTAGAATATATTTGTACTTTGTAGTGTTTAAACTCAGTATATATTGAATATCAATTAAACACTACAGATTAGATTTTTTTATTTCTCAAAGAATACAACCAAAAGTAAAATGGTAAATTGTTAGTCATTTGTAATTCTTAAAATTGAAAGGAGCCAGAAGTCAAACCTACTTCACCTCAGTATTGCCAACTCAGTCTTTTTTTTTTTTTTGAAATACAATTTTGTTTTGTTTTGTAGATCATTTGTAGTATGCATGATATTAAGAGACAAGTTTAGGACAGATGTGGAAGTGCATCACCATAGCCCAAGCTTTTAGGAGGCTGACTCAGCAAACAGGCAGCCTATGCACATGGTATGTGTGTTTGAACACATGAAGGGAAAGAAGAAAATTAAAAAATGGAATTAAAGGGAGAAGAGATAGAAATATGCTTATTTGGGTATTTCTAAGGGCTTGTTAATTTACATTTAAATTTAGTCTTAAGAAACTTTTGAGGCATTTTTTTGTTTATTAATATTATCCAGTGTAATTTACTTTAGTTTTACTACTCCTTCAAAATAATTGAACAAACTGTCATCATAAAATCTGTTTATCTTCTTAATATAAATACTGTATAGGACAGACATGTGCTTCAGGTTTTCTTCGTATAGATTTCATTTTTTGTATCTGGCTTTAAAACTTAGGTCAAAGCCCTAAGCAAAAGGTATTCTTGGGTTAGTCTAAACACTTCCCACAGAGGGGCTTGTGTGTGTGGAACGCTGAAGAAGTTAATGGTAGTATAGAAGCTTGGTAAGAAATTATTTTGTCATTATCAGCCTGTAAATTAAGCCTTTAGAAATTAAGCCAATAGAAGTGTTTTATACAATGACCTGGAATGGTTGGATGGATGGTAGGATAGATGGATAATGGATGGGTAACCGGATAAATATGCAAACATTTTATCCAGTTGTTTATAATAATCAGTGACCTGTGTGTATCTTTGTGATGTTGATATTGGAGATAATATCAAAAGAAGAGTTCTGGATAATGAACCTTGACAATAATTTCTTATAACTCATTTACCATGGACACATTTGCTTATACAAGTTTTCTGCTTATTTTTACCCATCCTATTCTAGCGTCATTCATAAATAATAAACTTGTCAGAAGGTTTTTAAAACATGAAAATATTCCATGCATGTGGAAATCAGTCCAAATATTTGAAAAGTTTGCCATATGATTTCCCTATATACAGCATGCATACATTTCAAAATTGACGTGCCCAATAAACAAATTTTCTTCCCTGTTGCCATCCCCTTTATTGTTCAGTTTGTTGTATTCATTAATGTGTTAACCTAGTTGAAATCTAAATAATAATAACGTATGTAAATATATAGGCATAATTAAAATGCTATTTTATCATCCATTCTTAAATACATTTATAATTACTTTTTAATTAAAAAACATGAAAGAAATATTTCCTATCTCATTTACGGGTTTCTTTAATATAGGATCTGGGAAAACCTTGTTTTTTTGTAACCAGTGATACACTTTGGGGTGTTTGGAGGCCACAAATGCCACGAAGTATGGAGCCATATTTTGAAAATGTTCCACTGTGCATGCATACTTTGAAAATAGTTTAATTTTATGGTTTATATAAAATCAAATTTTGTCATTTTTTGTGATACTTCATAAGTTTCCAGTTAGTTTTCTTATCACAAGGGTGAGAATTGTATGCATTTTCACTAACAGTTTATATATGTGAAGGTGAGTGTTTTAGGCCTTGATATGAGTTACTCTCAGAAATTATATATATATATATATATATTCTTTTTCTTTTTTTCTTTTTTCTTTATTGAGCT
>JAQHUG010000061.1:5949896-5962812 GCA_028555095.1 Dicrostonyx torquatus | reverse complement strand
CTACTTTGGCCTAGGCTGCTGGCTTTGATCTGTTTCTGTAAATCTTGGTCTGGATCTCCTTTTGCAGAAGTCTCTGGTTTTGAGTTAGACTTGTTCTGTTGGTGATCGTTGGCTCTGGATCTGGTCGCTGGGTCAATCCTGATCCGTTCATGTCCCGGGATTGGGATTGCTTCTTGGCTTCTGCTTCTGTGTTTTAGGTAACTGGTTCTGTCCCACTCCAGTTTCGGTGGAGGTCGCAGACTCTGGGTCAGGTCGTTGGCTCAGTCCTGGTCTGCAGTGTCCCAGGAATGGGTTGGCTCCTAGGGCTGGATTTGCTCCTGGCTTCTGCTCCCAGTGGAGCTTGTTTCCTCCAGCTCTCGCTGTGCTGTCCTAGGAGTCTGGTTCAGTTCCACTCCTGTTCTGGTGGAGATCTTTGGCTCTGGATCTGGTCGCTGGATCAATCCTGATCTGCTCGTGATCCAGGACTGGGTTTGTTTCTTGGCTTCTGCTCCTGGTGAAGCTTTTTCTCTCTGTGTCTTAGGTAACTGGTTCTGTCCCACTCCAATTCCGGTGGAGGTCGCAGACTCTGGGTCAGGTCGTTGGCTCAGTCCTGGTCTGCAGTGTCCCAGGACTGGATTGGCTCCTAGGGCTGAATTTGTTCCTGGCTTCTGCTCCCAGTGGAGCTTGTTTCCTCCAGCTCTCGCTCTACACTGAAATTCTTAGGTAAAGGTATGTGTTTCTTATATCTTTGCCAATGGGTTCCATTCTGATGATATTTTTGCTGTATCGAAAGCCTTTGCTTGCTTGTTGTGTGTTGTGGGAACAGTCGTCCATGTCTTCCAGGCCTGACTGGATCACTTTGTAGCCCTGTCTTGCCTGGAATGTGAAACCATCCTGCTTCAGCCTTTCACATCCAGCTCAGAAATTTTCTGAATTTTCTTTTAGATGATTAGTTACATTAATTTTGTCAATAAATATATTTTTGTCATTGTTTCCTAAGTCATCTTTCTTAGCCAGACCTTGAGCATGATTCTACCTGCTCTTCATGGACTTACAATGGAAGCTTTGCTTTGTCTTACCGTGATCTTGCCTGATATGTGTCATTCACAACACAAGAAGCTAATCCATAAAAGAGAGAACACTAATTCTGATGTAAATACTGTATACTCTCTTGATAGTTGTGTGATTGTTTATGTTTTTCTTTTTTGCAAAAAGATTTTCCAATCCCATAGCCAATTTTGTAAATATCCTTGAGATTAAATTTTCTAATTGTCATTTGTTTGTTTGTTTTTGTGTGTGTTTATTTGCCATCTGAGAGGCTGTCCTGTAGGATAATAAGATCCTTAACTATGTTGTAACCCTTCTTCCTCTTAGGGACACAGCAGTCATTGCTCTGTATTTATAATGTTGCAGTATAAACAACTAGTAACCTGCGCAAATGATCAATGCCATAGTCACAGTGCTTTTCTGTTTCTGTTTTCTCTTTATGCCTGTTTCATGCTCACAGGGTTATATCTAGAAAGTACATAAATTTACAAAACACAAGACTTTACCTGCTTGTCTTCTGTCCTCCCTTGATAGAATATACTATGTATCTGCTTTCTCTTGCTCGGGAAAAGTTTGCAGCCATAAATATCTTTCATGTTTTTTTTAAAATTTCAAATACACAATTCTTTCATATATGCCATCATAATTTAATTAGCTTTCCTACATTCTTAGTTCTTGGTGTTCCTGATATTTACATTTATTTAACACAGCTATAATTTTTGCATTATGTATTATTTACAAAGATAAAAATTCTTAAAAATAAAATTAATTAATTAAAAATATGACATTTCATATTTAGTTATATAATAAGCTTACCTGAGATATATGAAGCTGATTTACAGTCTTGCATGCAGTGTTAGAGTATGTAGATTATGCAATCAAATTACTTAGATTTCTTTTCTTTAATATTTATTCCTCTTTATTATCATGAATTTAGTTATTTCCCATGTATTTTTTACATTTGAATCTTTAATTTTAATAAGGTATTGATTCATGTACTTATTCTTTATGTCTGTTGATGGTGTTTTTTTATATGTACTATGATTAATATAATTAAAATATAATCATTTTGAAATATTGATTTGAAATATTTTTACATTTTGTTTATATTGTATTTTGAAATCAAATTTATCATATAATTGCTCACCTAATTCTCTTTATTAGTCTTTGAAACTTTCAATCAGACAACTATAAGAATGTATTTGTACATATATAATCATTTATCATTTTACAAATGGGAAGGGTTTTTTTTGTCTGATACAGTTTTTTTGTTGAATTTTTATGTGTATGCTTGTTTTTCCTTCCAGTTTGTGTGCCATGTGCATACTAGTGTCCATAGGATCTAGAAAATAGCATTGGACATCCTGTAACTGGAGTTACAGACAGTTGTAAGATGCCATGTAGGTCCTGAGAGTCAAACCTCCTTCCTCTAAAAGAGCAGTTGGTGCTCTTAACCACCAAACTATCTCTCCCCACACCAGGTTAAAGTTTGAAAATGCTAAATAGACAATAAACCTAGATTCTTAATATGTAAAAACTAAACAGGTACATGGTCCTTGCTTTAAAGGTGTATTGCTTTCATTCAATATTAACATTTGTAATAATCTTTTGAAATATATTTATTTTTGTTTATGTGTATGGGTGTTTTGCCTGCATGTATATGTGTGTGTCTTGCCCATAGAGCTCAAAAGATATATTTGTTTTGGAAATCTTGGAACTGGATTGTTGTGAGTCACCATGTGGATTCTGGAGACAGAACTCATTTATTCTATGAGCACAAGTGCCCTTTACTGCTGAGCCATACATATCTCCAGCACTGAAGTTTAAGACTTATCTTAACCAGAGAGTTTGTCATTTATCACGATCTATAGATGTCTAACTCTTTATAATATATTTATCATCATGTAAACAGTATTCTGAGATAACATCCCCTAAATAGCTGAAAGCTTGATATTGCCTTGTTAGCCCTTTCTCCTGGTATCCCTTACTTCCTTTCTTCTTTCACCCTACATGCTTCTTTTCCTTCTATTCCTTAAGTAGCTGATGTATGAAAATCATCATTACTGGCCATTATTTCTTGTATATAGTCAACTAGTAATTTGTTTGTTTGTTTGTTTTTGATGCAGGGTTTCTCGGTATAACAGCTCTGGCTGTCCTGGAACTCATTTTGTATGTTATATTGTCCTTGAACTTGTGGAATACTTGTATGAAAGGCATGTCTTTCTCAGGTCCAGCAACCTAATAGGCAGGTGAGAGTCTGACCTCATTTGGAGTCTGATAGAGATTGTAGTTGTATAGACAGTATTTAGTATCACTGTTTTCCCTAATGTAGATTAAAGATTTAATAATCATATTTCATCCTAGTCTTTTCAGAGTCAGCTCATTTGGAGTTAAAGTAAGTAAAGGGTGAACAAACGTATTTGTTCTCTTCTGTGGCATTCCTGGGAAGATCTTAATAGACTCTGGCCTTCATTATAAGGCTCTCCCATCTTCAGTAGCCTGGTATTTACTGTGTTTTTAAGGTAAGATAGGGAAAAGGTGGTATGATAACCACTGTAAGATTATTGGAGGCTGGATCAGTAGTTCTGCATGAATTACAGATTCTGGCTAATAGTCTAGAAAGATAAGCCTAATGATTTTGTGGGATGCACTTATGCTTCTTTTTCTTTTTGAGCCTCCTATAGTCTACAATTTTCTTTAATAATAACAACTCAGAGGCAGTGCCATGAGTATTTGGAATCTTCATTCAACAACAGCAATATAAAAAGAAAATCAAACTCAAAGAAAGAAAATGATAGAGATGACACAGTGTAGAAAATAAAATCATAGTGAGAAAATACATATGGCTTCAAGGTGGACTGTGTTAAAGTTAATGCCTACTCAAAGAGTAAACCATAGTCGATTGAGAAATGTAGGAATGGGGTCATCACAGGAAAATATCTAAATTTAGGGAGTTTGCAGATTGTAGACTTTGAAGCTTTGCAGTTCTGAACTTCTTGTCTTTTTATGTTGATTATCTGAAATACAAAGCTGAGTTAAAAACAAGAGCATATCAGTTAGTTGATATACAGTTAATAAGTGGTATCTGTTGCGTCTATTGTATAGTTAAGCAATGCTCTCCTTAATGTTTGTCATTAAAAAGGGGGATGAGGTTAGTCCTCCAAATCAGACATTTGGTAGACTTTGAAATACATGTTTTAAATATAATACATTAATTTCAATAATTGTTAGCAAGGATAATAACTAAGGTGTTTTCTTTACATTTTACTTTCCTTATTAATCATCATTAGACATAGAATGTCTTAGTTACTCATCTATTGCTCTTAAGAAACATGACCAAGGCAAGTTAAAAAGAAACATTTAATTATGGGCTGATTTACAGTTTCAGAGGGTGAAACCATGACTATTATGGTAGGGAGGATCGTAGCAGGCAAGTATGGCACCAGAGCAATTACTAAGAGCCTTGTTCTAACCTGTGAGTTGTATGCAGTGAGAGAGATTGGGTCTAGAATATGCCTTTGAACCTCAAAGACCACCCTTAGTGACTCACCTTCTTCAACTATTCCTAAACAATTCTGCTAACTGGAAACCAAACTTCAAATATGTGAACCTATTGGAGTCAAACTCATTCAAACCATCAATTGAGCAAGATACAGATCTTAATTTCAGTTTGCATCCTATTTAAACTTACTACCAATTTTCTTGCCTTCAGAGAACTAAAAATTGCAATATATTATTATTTAGGGTATATATAGTATATAGTTTAAAATTTGTCTACTTAACTCAAAATATGAAAAATGAATTTAAATTTGTTTTTGTTAGTGTTGCTTACAATTACATGGAGTTTTATGTAAGGCTTGGTGGCAGTCTTTTAATACCAGCACTTAGGAACCAGTGCAACAGAATCTTGAGTTAGGAAGCCAGCTTGGTAATCCGTAGCTGGTCTCAACTACGTGGTGAAAACATATCTCAAGTGGGAAAGTAGACGAGTGAATGCTGTTCAATATTACAAAATTATTTTTACTTACGTTTTGATTCCCTATGTTTCTAATTTGCCTCTATCCCCATCCCACTAATCTTACTTCTCCAAATCATGTGACCAAGTATTCTTAATTTCAGTTTTCACTAGTTGCCTTAAGAGGTTATGTTGTCTTGTATGGAGCAGTTTTGATGTTATCTTCTCATTGTGAAAATATGACCCACATCCAACCTTGCTCAACATAGATGTCATAGGGAGGGCCTTGGACTTTGCACAGGGCAGGGTGCCCTGCCCTCTCTTAGGATTGGAGGGGGCAGGGATGGAGGGTAAGTGAGGTTGTGGGAGGAGGGGAGGAAGTGGGAATTTGGATTGGTATTTTTTAAAGTAATAAAATAATAAGAAGAAAATTTGATCTGTGTATTCTCTCATCTAATGAAAATATCCTAAGTTGCTAAGCAACATTGCTTATTGTAATAATAAATTTATTTGGAAACTTTCTTCTGAGAGGTAACATATCTACAAACACCTGGCAGGAATCTTGATTTTTTTTTTTTAATGGGTGGTGACTTTTAGAATGGATGTTCCCTAGATGAATTCTAGAGCATGCGCCTACGGAGTTGTTATAAGAGACATTGTTCTGGTTAGAAATAAAGCTTCAGGTTAGTACAACCCCCTCACCAACTGGTTACAAATCATGTCTTATACTTGAGGCATAATCTAGGAAGCCATCCAAATTTGGTGGCTGTGTGACCACCAATGAACTGTTGCGACAACTGAAGGGTAGATGCTGCTCTGGATCTTCTAATAGTCCAGCAATATTGGTGCTCAGAATGAGTGATAGTTGTCCTGTGAATTTATGAATCTAGTTGAGTCTAAGAAGATAGCACTTCATAGACATTGCAGGAGTACCTACCTTTTGTTTCTTGAGAAAAGACATGAAACAGACTGAAATAAGACCCCGGGTATGTTATGTCATAGTGATTGATTGATTGTCTGTGTTCATAGTCCTGACATCTTTGATTTTAAGGGCTCTTTCTATATTAGGTTGTTTAAAAGTAAATGGCATGCATGTAGCAAGTAGCAGATTCTGATGGGCAGAACTGGATATCATCAAGTATCCACTGTGGTTCCTTGTTGTTTTATGTTATAGAGACCTCCCTTCCTGAGCACTTGACTAATAGTAATTGTAAGTAATTGACACTATGCTTACTATAATTTTTACTGTGTTGATTTTGAGTCATACTGAAGGCTAATTTGTTAATTTTACTAATAGAATTAGTTTTTTTTTTTTTAAATCAACCTGACACAAGCTAAAGTCACCTTAGAGGGACTTTGAGTTGAGGAGTTGCTTCCATCAGATTAGCCTGTGTTCTTTTGTTTGCTTTCCTTGACAGCAATCTTGATTCATACCTTGCAGTAAATGATAATTTATCCAGTGTTTGATCCTCGATTTACTACTTATGTAAATCTTATCTTATATTACAGTAATTAGCAGTTATGCACAAAGTTGGATAATAGGAACCTTAATATGGTAAACTATAATTTGGAGGGTAAGGTAAAGTCATTGATGTATGTTAAAAATAACACACACACACAAGAGAAATACCAAGTAGAGGATAGTATGCATACTTAGTGATAGTGTGAGGAGTCCGCAGACCAGTCTTAACTGCTTTTTCCAAAAATAGTACTATTGGTGAAGTGTAAATCATGAAGAGATCCTCTGTAAAAATAAATCATTGGGCAAGTGGCCATTTTTAGCATAGTTTTGCCATGTTGCACAAGGTTAGAGAGTGGTAAGATACTAAATACACAATTCCAAGGGTCTCTAAATCTATATTACTATTCTGTGCAGAAGCATATGGTGGAATTTTTTAAATTTTGCTTTGTTTTGTTATATAGGTTTTTTTTTTAAAAAAAATTACATTTCTTAAAATTTATTTTGTGTGTTTGTAAGCCATAGCATGCTTTTGGAGGTCAGAGGACAAGTGTTGTAACTGGATTCTCTGTTTCCATCATATGCATCTCGGGGATAGAACACAAGTGTTCAGGCTTGCTGGGAAGCATCTTCAACCTGCTTAGGCATCAGGTAGCCCTTTTTTTGACTTTTGAGACAAGAGTATCATGTATCCCAGGCTAGCACCAAACTCACTGTTTCCTTGAACTCCTGATGCTTCTGATTCTGCTTCCCAGGTACTGGGGTTAAAGGCATGAGCCATAATATCTGACTTCATAAGAAATCTTTTGTGTATTCCTTTGATATACTTTTTTTTTCCTCCAACAATACCTGGACACTTTAGATGTTAGAAATATAGAAGAGTCAGGCAACTTCATAGGCATGAACAATGTAAATGTAAAATATAATATTAGATGGGAGTTTGTTGATAAATAATTTTAAGTCGAGCATAAATTATCTACCATAAGTAGATATTTTATTTTATTTTATATTTTTCAAGACAGGGTTTCTCTGTGGCTTTGGAGCCTGTCCTGGAACTTTGGAGCTCTTGTAGACCAGGCTGGTCTCGAACTCACGGAGATCGCCTGCCTCTGCCTCCCAAGTGCTGGGATTAAAGGCGTGCACCACCACCGCCCGGCAGTAGATATTTTAAAAGACATGTTAAAATAGTGGCGATAATTTTTCTTGGAAGCTTAAATGACTAAAGGGGAAGTAATTTACAATATTCTTTTCTGACATACTCCAGCTGGATTACTCATGCAAATACATTGATATTTATGTACAGCAGCTTTTTGTCTCTGAGTACATGTTTAGTCGTTTGGATTTTTGTACACATATATGTAAATGTGGAAATGGTTGGCAAGTACTCTCTGTATCTTGAGGCAGGTACTTTAAATATCATTTGAATGTTTCTCTTAATCCTTCTGACAAACAATGAAATAGGAACTTCTCTCATTCCTTTCTTCCTGAGTTGTATATTATTGTATGGTCATTTACTAATAGGCCTTGAGACCCTGATTTGGTGTTATGTTATTAGAGCCAATTCACTGTACGCTGAGGATTTTCCTGCTGAGAGTTTCAGACTGTTCAAATGTGATTTATTTCTTCCTGATCATTTAGGATTACCCATTTCACTAACATCGTTTGTTTGGATCATACTGTCTTTGAAATGCATTGCTTTTCTATGCTTTTAAATGAATAAAGCCTTTCTTGTTCTTGTCCTAAAGATATTTTATATTTCATACTTTCGGACTCTCTTTTACTTGAAACCTAGAAAACTTAACATATTAAGAATTTTGTAAATATCAAATATCAGTCAGTTCTAATGTAACTGCTTGTATTGAAAAAAAAAAAGACTCTACCTCTTTGAACAGTGGGTTTTTTAAATGATCATTACCTGACAGTGTACCTAATGCTAACAAGATAATAGTTTCTGTTTCATGGCTTTCAAAACAGAAGAGGAGAAACAGAACAAACAGAAGCTACTGCTGCTGCACAAATGATGAAGTGTTTTCACTTTCAGGAGAAACACACATATGTGTTCTTTCATTTAACCATTCTACAGTTTACCTCAGTCTACAAAATAAGGTACCTGTCTGAAGATAATGAAAGGATGAGCAGAGTTCCTGTTCATACCATCAATATTATGAGTCTTTGTTGTAATTTGCTATATGTTTCATGTCTTAAGAAATTAAAATAACAATATCTTTTTGTAAAGGAACTATATGAACAGAGACCTGAAAATTACATTGTGAAAATCAGTCATTTGTACCAAATTTTCCATTTCTAGCGGTGTCATAGCTGGGATTGCAATTTTCAATTCAAAACAGATTTCTATTTCCTAATAATTACTTTCACTATACAGTAGACTGAACTGTACTTGCTTACTTCATGGGTAAAACTCAGCAATGATGTTTGTTCTCTACCCAAAAAAGTACTTTTTTATATATGTGATGAAGGATAAATAAAAATTATGAAATTTTTATTTAGTCTGTATTGTTTTGTCTTTAGAAATATTTTCCCCTAAGATTGCAATCTATATGCCAACCAAATATTTATTTAAGGGGTAAGGTGAATAATTTTCTAGCATGAATATTGCTTGCATTATTTAGAGGAATGTGCATTAATTAGTTGTATGAAGACTGAGTACAGGCTTGCCCTGATTACAGACTCTGTGCTTTCCACAACAGGTTCTACATGTGAGTGTATTGGGATTAAAGTTTTGTAATTCTAAATTTTCATAAAAAATAATAATTACTTCTCTTCTAGACTAGATCATTGAGATTTGGTTATTTCCTTCATTGTTGATTGTTGGATGAATTCTTTTCTATACAAGGTGGCAAGAGAGACCTGGCTGCCTGGGGTCTCTGCCCTCCACATACATGCCATATGGGATTGTAAACACACTCCCCCCCTCAAATAAATAAAGGTGTAACAAATAAAACAAAGAAAGATACTTTGTTCAAGCTCATTAAACTATCAGGGAGCAAAGTTAGGCTATAGACAGGTTATAGTCTCATTTTAGAGCCTGTAGTCGTAAAGGCTTTGCTGTATAAATCTGTACTGCCAGCATGGAAAACTATTATTTTTAAAATAACAGGTAAAACATTTCACATTTAACATGGTTCTTTTTATAAAATTCTAGGCTGCAGTTATTTTTTCTTTATAAATAAACAGTATAGGACTGGTTATGTGGCTTATTTGGTAGGTTGCTTGTCTAGTTTGTATGTAGTACCACATAAGGGCAGGTTTGGTAACATGCCTATAATTCTAGCACTATGGAAGCAGAGGTGGCAGGAGTAGAAGTTCAGGGTCTTCTTCAACTACATGTTGAGTTCCAGTCTATCCTGTATAAAAGGTGACCTCTGCATAAAAGAGAGAGACAAAGAAAATTGATTCTTAGATGACAGTATTTTCTTAAAGAAATACTGTGTGAACTGGAAGTAGTAAACTTCAACAGAAACATCAAGTAATGATTTGGAAATAATGCCTGTCCCTTTCTTTCACATCTTGTAGAGTTTTGTAAGTGTCTTTTGAGAATAAAGACTTCCTTTACAGAGAGCTCCCAGCAAAGATGTACTTTGGGACTTCTCTTAAAATAGAGGTCTCCAGGGGAGGATAGAAAGGCATAAGAAAGATTGTCAGCTCTTAATAACTACACATGCACTACTAGAGATACTTACCACTTTGTGAAGAGATACTTGCAGCAAAGACTCAAATAAATAGCAGCTCAGAGCAGAAGGAAACAACTAAGGACTAAACTTCATGTAGATGAGAAATGAGTTTGTAAGTCAGGATGTGGCCAAGATGAAGGAGAATCATAAGGCACACTGGGGATAATTTAACTAAAGGATTCTATTTGGGGTGTGTGCATGCATGTTTGCACTCGTCCATGTATATCTATCTGTCTGGTAAATTTGATTTACTGCTGGGAAGTGCTGACAAATGGTTTTAATCCCAGTTCTCAGGAGGCAGAGGCAGGTTGCTCTCTATGAATTACAAAGTGAGTTCCATGACAGAGAAGGCTACACACAGAGAAACCCTGTCTCAGAAAACCAAAAACAAAGCAAAACAATTTTATTTTTTTAATTTACTGTTTGAAGGCAGAAAGGTAGTCTAATTTGACCATACTACAACTTTTTCTTTATGTCTAAAGCACTGGACTAAGAGAAATGGGAATAACATTCCTGAAAGGATTAAGGCATCAAACATTTGGAACTTTCCCCAACCCTTGGTGTGTGTGACAAACTCAAACTTTGCTATAATACAATTATTACAAACAAAAAAATTCCTTTATTGCAGTAATAAATCAGTAGTTTTGTAGATTTTTTAAATCATAACACTAGTTGTGTGTGCATTTCCTAAATGGTTGTTTATATGAAACTCCAAAAAGTTTCAAACATTATATTTAGAATCTTGAGTATTTTTTTTAAAATCAATGCCACATAAATATATTAATGATTAAAAAAATTAGTTTGCAAGAAATGCGGAGGCAGCACATGCTGTAGTTTACGTCTTGATTGTTCCTACAAGGCTGAACCATTAAAAGAATAGCTCTGAACTGTGCAGACATGGGATGTGGTGGAATCTTCACTAGGTGGATGTAGTTGTTGTTCTGTGTTTTCTCTGGCATGCCCTTGATATGGACTGTAGGACTCTTAGACTTTTCGTAGTCTTCGTCAATAGATGAGTGGTTTTGCCACAAGCTGCTGCTCCTCCTTCATTCAGAATCATTAGAGGCAACCAGTCATGAATTAAAACCTCTAAAATTATGGAGCCAAATAAATTGTTAATACATGTATTTAGCTGTTATATTGTAGTCATAGCATAACACATCTGCTTAGTTGTTTTTCGGTTCCCTTATAAATGTCATATTTGAAAATAAACATGAACTTTATTCTACTGTGGTTACAAAAGCATCATATAGAATGAATGTTAATTCATTGCCCTAGATTATCAATAACAATACAGTTGAAAACTCAAGGCCCTTTTCTTTCTTTCTTTCTTTTTTTTTTTTTTTTTTTAGGAAATGATAAAAATGCCCTAGTTTTTCCTGGTTGTACTGCAACCAGGTATGAGTTTCAAATAGGTTACATGTTAGCCTGCATTGCTACAATAATTGGCAGTATATCAGTCAGGATAGGTTATGTTAAAGCAACCATAAAACCTCAGTTGTTAAAAATAGCAGAGGTACATTTGTTGCCTCCCATGCACGTCAATCATAACCAACAAGAAATGTGTTCATGATAAGCACCTATGAACTTTATGGAACACTCACTATTTCAAATGTTGCTGACCCCCATGCTGGAGAACATAGGGGGAAAATGGTCACAAATCTGCAAAATAACATTCCAGTTCAGACATTACACATCTAAATTCAAGTAGACTGAGAAGTTAGTTATTAATTGTATCTAGCAGAAAGATCCTATTGATCAACATATAAATTAGAATAGCTGTAATATTTCTATTTGTCATGGCCAACATATCTTCTCATTTATTCATTTACTTTAATGAATACTTAACTATTTGTGCTCACCGTAGTAGAAAGTGAATGATTCTAGAGTCTCATAGTGTAGTCTGAACAAAAGAAGTAATTCTGTAGTAAAGATCACAAACTCTTGCTCAGAGGCTCTATCTGCCCTGTAGCGTTTTGTTTATTTTATCTTTGAAGATAAAAATGCCTGCTATACTTTTTTAAAGGACCCAGGAAAATGAAGAATATTCGGCCAACTTTAATTAACACGCATAGCCAAGAAAGAAACATACTATCTAAGTCCTAACAAAAAAAGCATTTGTCAAAAACCTGCTCTATTGTATATGTACTTAAATTGGAAGTCCTTCTAGCAAATTCCTGTCTAAGTAACTGTTGAATAAAATACCAAGAACTATCTAATAAGCTTTTCATATCATTTAATTCTGTGCCTTTTCTTGGTATGATACAGAATTTTTAAGAGATTATGAATCTTCTTGAGCTAAAATGTTTTTTTATTAACCTCTTAGATAGTATTGGTACTAGTCATTAGAGATGTAGGGTAATTGTTTGACTTGATGCATGGATAGTGATAAGATATCTGTATAGAAAGGCTAAGGTAGGTTTTGTTTTATTACAGGAAACAAAACGAACTGGGAATACCTGCTTTTTCAGAAAATTCTGCTTTTTCAGAAAGTTAAGGCTCAAATCCATTTGTCTTAGAAATTTAAATAAAGCTTAATTTAAAAAAGCCCTGAGTTAATATTATGAGATAAGGAACCTCCAAAGATGTTGTTGCATTGTTTTCTCTTGGGACATGTCCATAAGAATTCCGCAGTGACGATCTTGTTTGCTTCCGACTTCCAGGAAAATCTATAAATGTTTTTCTTTGGGTTCACCTTGCTATTTGGCTTCTGCAGGCTTGCGAGCTGTAAGCTTAATGTCCTTTGTTAATGGCTAAGGTCCACTAATGAGCGAGTACATACCA
>JAQHUG010000061.1:5934479-5948494 GCA_028555095.1 Dicrostonyx torquatus | reverse complement strand
CAATAAAAAAAAAAAGAATTCCCCAGTGAGACATGCAGAAAACTAATTTTACATTTGCAGGTAGTTATCAATAGGAGATAGCTTCTGGGCTTTTCAGATCCATGACCCCTTTTTGTGTGAACTTGCATTGGCCCTGTGCTTGCTGCCTTAGTCTCTGTGAGTTTGTATGTACATCAGTCCTGTTATGTTTGGAAGGCCTTGTTTTCTTGGTTTTTTTTTTTTATCCTCTCTTGCTCTTACACTCTTTCCACCTCCTCTTCCCTGATGATACCCGATTAGAGGCATTTGATAGAGATATCTAGTTTTGAGCTGAGTATACCTAGATATTTTAATTTCTGCATATTGTCTAGCTGAGGGTCTCTGTATATGTTCTTATGTGGTGCAGGAAGCAATTTTTCTGAAGAAGGCTGAACAAGGCACACCTGAAATAGATAAATTCTTGAGTTATAAGACTTGGGATCTTTTGAGCAGTAATGAGCTCAAGACCAAGTCTCAACAGTAGATGTACACAGCAGGTTGAGAATCAAAACAATGCTTTTATTAACGCCTATTAAATAACTGTGTCCAAAACTTGCTGGGCTAGGAAATGAACAAAAGAGAAAGATAATGGTATAATGACTATTGACTGGGATGCAAAGAAAGACCTATACCATCCTTTTGCCTCTGCATCTGTTTAGCATAAATCAGTTTATAAATGGAAAAAAAGGGATGTGGCTGCCCTGGGAGGTGGCAAGCCTTACCAGACACTGCCCAGATGGTAGGGAAGATCTTGAAGACTCTGCAGAACTTAGGGATGTGTCGTATATCAGCATGCTTGGAAACAACAGAGACAGTCAGGATGACTGATCAGACCCTGAGAAGCAAGACCTGTTAGAGTGTCATAATGAAGGGAATATATGTTTGCTGTGGTTCGAATAAGAATGGCCCCAAAGACTCATATATTTGAATATTTGGCTCTTAGTGAAACTGTTTTAGAAGAACTAGGAGGTGTGGCTTTGTTGGAGGTTTGTTACTGGGTGAGAGTTTTAGGGTTTTAAAATACTCAAGCCACTCCCAGTGCCTTTCCCTATCTGTCTGTCTGTCTGCCTCTGTCTCTCTCTTTGCTCCCTCTGTCTCCTACATGTAGATCAAGATGTAAGCCCTCAGCTGTTCCTCCTGCCATACATTTTGTCTGCCATCATGGACTCTAGCTCTATTAAATCCTAAGCCAAAATAAACACTTCCTTTAAAAATGAAATCTGAAAACGGTAATGGGGACACATGTAAAAGTAGGTTTTTATATACCTAAGCTACTGTATGAAAATATATATATTACACATTAAGTTCCATATGTATGTATGTATGTATGTATGTATGTATATTTGGTTCTTTTGAGACATAGTTTCTATGTGTAGCTCTGGATGTCTTGGAACTTGCTGTGTAGACCAGGATGGCTTTGAACTCATAGAGATCCACCTGTCTCAAATACTGGCTTTATGGCTGTGTACCACCACTTGACTTGAAAAATTATAATTTTAAATAGTAAAATATTGTGGTTCAAAATGTGTAGTTGAGGCTAATTTCATATTAGCCTCAAAAGAGGCTAATATGAAATCTTGACTCATAAGAAGTATTTGAGATACAACCAAGAATCACTGTGATACCAAGTCCGGAGAAAAAGAAGATACGTTAAGATTGAGGGAAGTAATTATAAAGTAAATCAGGATTGTTCTAAAGCAGTTTTGGAGAAAAGGGCTGCAAAATGTGGCTTTTATTGCATGAAAATACATCAAGCCACAAGAGAGAAAAGATGCGGTAATTTTTTCCCATTTTTCATATGTGTGTGATGTGCATATACATTTATGTAGAATCATATGAGTTTGTACATGTGCACATTCATGTGGTGGCCTAAGGTTGATGTTGTTAATGATCTTTGATTGTTCTTTCAGTTTATTCTATGATGCAAGGTCTCTCAGTCAAACACAGAGTATGTCTATATACAGATAATCTTGCTGGCCAGTTTGCTGAGGGGTCCTTACTCTGCCTTCAGAGGCTGGAATTACAGCAGCAGGCTTCCAGGTCCATCTGGCATGTACATGGACTCTGATTGTCTGAATTGCAGTCGTCATCTTTATATTATAATCATCTTAACCATGGAACTATATGTCGGTGGCCCCACAATATGCCTAGCTTTTACTTTACTTATATCTCCTCATTTCTCATTTTGAGGGCCATATTAGTTTATAGAACTCAGATTTACAGTATACTTATTATGTTCTGATATGTGGGACATAGATTGTCAGTCCAAAAACACTTGTTTTATACTCTATGGAATTCTAATCTTGTTCTGGAGAGCACTTTCTGCTGTTACTGAGCTTAGGGGTTATAGTCCCAGCACTACATCCTACTTTACAACTATCCTTAATTCTCTTTTCAGGGGATCGGCTGCCCTCATCTCACTTCCATGGACACCAGTCATGCACATGGTAAACACACACACACACACATTTAGTTAAAAGGTTAATATTAATAAAATTTCTTGAAGACTCCTAATCCTAGGTCATCCTTGCGCCCTGTTGAGTAGATAGGAAGTAGGTAGACTGGGATATGTCCCTCAGATACTGAGCATCAGAGATCAATCTTCAGAAAATGTTGCTTCAGAGATAAAACCGGCACTGTTTTTTTACAAGTACTGAAGTTATTTTCTTACAATGCAACAAGCGTATTTTTCCAAATGATTCAAGAAAGCCTTTCGAATTTCTTGACTGATTAGATTTATGTGACAACCTCCAATAACACTGACCAGATTCTGCATTCATGTATTCATGGATACTCTGTGTCCTGTGGGTGCTGTGTACTTGTGTATCACATTGGCATGTTTTAGTAGCCCTCTCTCTATTGGAAGCAGGAGTTGTTCTATAAAAACAAATGTCTCAGTGTTTTCTACATATTATATACAAGTCACCTCTCATAACTTAATTTTTCTTATAATTTAGAGATAACATTTAAAATCTCATTTCCTTTTATTATTTTCTCCTTTAAAACTGGCAAATGCTGACTTATATAACAAGGCCTTAAGACAGCCCTTTCCGCAGTAGCTAACCTATGATATATTTGTATTACAAGTTGGTCTTTCCTTTTACCCTACAAATACATTCTTTTTATTATTGGTAACTGTGATTTTCTTTTGAAAATGCGACTAAGCATTTTGTGTTAGTAGCCATGAAGTAATTTGGGTTCCTCAAAAATTTTGTTTGAGTAGGAAATTTCAATGTAATAAAATAGGAAATGAATTTATTATCAAAATATTTTATCTATGCATCGATACATATATACATATATATAACAGTTTCATACAACTTTCTTAAGAATTATAGGAAATGCTAAATGTCTCATTTTTTACTTGGACTTGACATGTAATTTTCTAATAATAGAATAACTTTTCTATTATCATCTTGATGTAAATTGAAATGTATTTTGATCAGTATGATTGTTTAAAAGTAGAAACAAAATAGGCATCTGAAGTTACTCATTTGCCCCTTGTATTAGTTCTCACTCACAACCTGAAGTACTTGTGTTTCAGTAAACCAAAGGTGTTATGTGATATTTTTCTCTTTTTGGTTTTTGAGGGGCCCACCGCCAAACTCCCAAATAAATTACACATGGAGACTCATTCTTAGTTATGAATGCCCAGCCTTAGCTTGTCTTGTTTCTTGCCAGCTTTTCTTAACTTATCCCATCTATGCAACTGTCTTTTCATCTGGGCTTTTACTTTTCTCTGTTTATACATACCTTTCTTTACTTCTGTCTCAGTGGCTTGCTGTGTAGCTGAGTGGTTGGCCCCTGCACCCTCCTCTCCTTGTTCTTTTTCTCTTGCTCCTCATTCTTTATCATCCAGATTTCTCCTTCTATGTATGCTCTCTGCCTGCCAGCTCCTCCTATCCTTGCCTCTGCCTCGCTATTGGCCATTCAGCTCTTTTTTAGAACCATCAGGTGTTCTAGACAGGCACAATAACAGAGCTTCACAGAGTTAAACAAATGCAGCATGAACAAAAGTCACATACCTGAAAATAATATTCCTCAACACATTTGTTTAACTCTGCTTTCCAAATTTAGAGCCACTGCATTTATATAATATCATGAATCCTGTGTTTACTGTCATCTCATCCAGCTTACTATGTCAGTGATTTTCTAATATTTTAGAAAATCGTTTTGACAAAACAAATTAGAGAAAATAAGCATTCTTAGGATCATGTTGTCCAGTAAACTCACACAGGACGTATCGTCTTCTGTGTCTGAAATTCTGATACCAGAGTGTGACCCCACTTCTCGGCTTCAGTGCTTCAAGTTGAAGTGTGACTGTTCTCCCTGTTAGAGCTTACTTTTTCCTATTTCTTGAAGTTACTTAATTTATTAAAACCAGGCTGTCAGTTTATTGCTTTCCTGGATTAGAATAATAATTCTTGAGATTATGACAAGTCATTAGAATTATTAATACCAGTGCTTTCATTTTTTTTATTATATTAAAAGAAGTTCAGGACTAAGGTGATCTTGGGTTTAGCTATACAGAATCAGAGGCAGGTGGTTAATCTTTTTCTCAGTAAGCAGCCATGCATCCACCCATGTGCTAAATTCAGGAGGGCGTGTTTCTATAGGAATGCGAGAGAACTAGAAAAGTCACAGACCTGTACGACAACACTAATAAAGAGGCAGTGCACTTTGTATTTAGTTTGGACAATTTTGCAGATAACTAGATTCCAATAACTTTTGAAATTGACCTAGAAATACTTTGTTATAACAAAAGCACACATTTGGTTAGATAAATACTGTCTTCTTCAAAGACATTTTTTACTGAACTCTTTATTTGAAACTTTCTATTTCATTACTTGATCAATGCTTACTGAAAAAAAATTCAAGTTACTTTTCCTATTTTTATTCACCTGCAAATCTAAAGCAGGAATTTCCTAATTTGAACTATTTCAAAGTTAATGCATTTCAAAAATATCTGGCAAATGTTTAGAAAATTGTTTGGCATTAGGTCTCAAGTCAAACACTGTCCATACTTAAAATAGATTTTCTTATTACCTTTCTTGAAGTTTTTAGATGATCTGGGGGAACGATATATATTCTACTACACTATAAATAAAATAATGAAAATGATTTGAAATGAAACTGAAATCAAATATTTCAGAATTATTATGAAGTATGACCACTAAGTATACAGAAATTTTAAATATTTATATATTTTAATTGTTATATAAGAATTTCTTGAAATGCTGGGTAAGGTTATGATAAAATGGTAAGATAGTTGCCCTTTTCTTCTATCAGATTTTTCCATAATGTACTTTAATAAAAGTTATTGTGGATTATTTTTTCAAATGCATTATAGAAAGGTAAGGTTAAATGTATAAAAATATTGAGTACATTAAGTGTTTCAAAAGCAGTTACTAAATACATGTATATAATATACTCAAAAGTCTGTACTTTCTTTACTATTTATTACAGCATAAGAAGCAGCTCAAACACAACGTGTCAAGGTGTTAGGCAAAATTTTAAAAGTTAATATATAATATAAAATAGGCTAAATGAATGCTACATTTTTATTTCTGCTAACTCTCATTCTTTCAAGTGACATGTCAAAAAAAATCTCTACAGTTATTGAGTTTAAGTCTGCCATTTTAAATTCTTTTTTCCCTAACATTTAGGAATAGTTCTAGATCAAAATGGGAGCTTGATCATTATTTGTTCTTTCAGGAATGAAAATAAAAACAGTTGGCAGAGATGTAATTACGTTCCAGTTATATTTATACAGGATAGTTCCAGTGTAAATCACTTGTGTCTCTCATTGTGTCTTCTAGTTTAGAATATAAAACGAAAGGAACATGAAATACAGTATATTGATTAAAGGTGCCTTAAAAACACCAGAAAGATTAAGTAACAACATAGAGCCGGTAAAGATGAGCTTTGACAAAGAATTAGTGTGCCCTTTATTCAGATGAACAACATACTGACTTCAGTGAGGAGTGTGAATGCATTGAGATGTAAAGGAGATAGGAGCATCCTTTCAATCCCAGGCTGCTTTACACAGATGTACCCTTGACAACACAGAATCCTGCACATGTGTGACTGACTGTAACTGAACTTCTTTTTGTGCCTTTTTATTTTTGTTTACGTTGCAGTGCATCTACTGAACTGTAATACATGCATACTGTGTTTGAGAATTCCATCTATCTTAAAATACAAACCACTACATGGCACCGGCAACTTTAACCATATTCAAAGTGTATGGTTCTGATAGGTGAAAAATGTCATCTCAGCCAGACCACTTAGGCTCATTTCTTTTTACCATTTCACTGAAATGCTGTGTAAATCTTTCTAAATTTTCTGAGTCATTGTACTTGTATTTATTATGCAGTGTTAGTTTGTGAGTTTTTTCGTGCTAAATCCTTCTATACTTTTTTATATGTAAGAAAATATTTCCCACTTCTGCATAAAACCAGAGGCATTCTTAAAAGATCCTTTATTGAAGCTAGAATTGCTCTCTAGGTCTAGACCTCTGATTGAAACTGCTCCCTTCACATACATCTGAACTATTGTAAAGATTTATGTTTTACAATTCTTGCCATTCATTCATTCATTCATCCATCCATCCGTCCATCCATTCATTCATTCATTCAGTGTCTTCTGCAGTACTTAGCAATCCCCCTGTTGAGTTTCCATCAAGTCTCTTCCTTCCGTTTATTCTGCTAGGCCTCCCCACCTTTATTATTTCCCAAGAATTGCCAGCTTCTCATTCTTGATTATTATACTCATATTTGCAATTATTCTTCTCCTTTCCTTCTTTTCTTCTTCTTCCCAGTTTATCTCCTTTTCTCTCTGCCCCACCAATTTCTTCACTTACTGGTTGATTTAATTATTGTAATTCAATAATTACTTATTCACTACCTCATATGCCTGAATATACTATGTTTCATACTTAAAAAGAGGAACTTTCCTTATATTTTCCTGTATTTTAAAACTAAAAACATCAGTAATAAACATGTACAACTTAAACTTCTCTTATTTTTGTATATAATCTTGTAGAAAAGATAAGAATGTATATTTGCTATTCCAAATGAGCTTTTTGCTGATAACTTTTGCAAAATGTATAATAAGTTTTTAATAAAATTAACACATTGTTTCTATAAATATATTAATAAGAATTATGCTAGCTTTTGTTAGGTATGTGAGTTTATAAACATGATTTTTTAAAATCTTCACATATTGCTCATGTGAAAGCAAAGTTACAAAGTTGTGTGTTTAAAGTCATTGATTCACCGTGACAAGAATAGGAATTTATTTGATGTTTTATTTAAATTTTACTTTTTTTAGTTCTGTGTTTACATCATTCTGTAAATACATCATATTTATATTTCAAATCTTTTTCTCTCTAATTCTGCCATGCTCCTCTGAAGTTCATGACTTCCACTTCTATAAATATTGTTAAAATTCCTCTCCCTTTTTCTCCTGAGCCCATCTAGTTTCTGCTATGTAGGTGTGTTTATGACTGACAATGTGGGATTGGTTAACCTACCAGGAGGATTGTTCCTGGAGGAGACTCATGCACCTTCTCTCAGGAACCATTGATTGCCTATATCAGTTCTTCATCCGTTAGCCAACGTTCCCCTACGTTTTTGACACATCATACAGTGTTATCATTATGGAAGTCTCTTTTAGGTAATCATTGTTGAAATTCCATAGGAGCAGCATCTCTATCTTGTAGAGGACACTATGTAGCAGCAGGAATCCTAGTCTTATGGCTCTTTAAGTCTTCCACCTTCTCCTTTGTGATATTCTCTAAGCTTTAGACATAGAGTTTTATTGCAGATGTAATAAGTGGAGATAGTGACCCCTAGGGCACTTATTCTCTGCATTTTGACCAGTAATGGTTCTTTTCTAGCAGCTTTTGTATGCTGCAAAAACTGCAGATTCTTTGTCCACGGTTGAGATCTGCATTATCTGCTCCATTATCTGTGATATAGGAATAACTGTTTGGAGTGCAGTTAAGAATTATACTGGTTTAAAAAAATGGGAATAGTAGGTTCTCTGGGTAGGGTCTGTGATCTCTCCACTAATTAGTAATTGGATAGGTTTAAAGTTGAAGGCTTTAGTTCCCACCTATTGAGTACGCCGTAAGTCCAGTTAGACTGATGTTTGTTACCTCTGTAAATAGTGTCAATATTCACTATTGGGGCTGTCTTGCCAGGTTGGTCATTGTTGTAGTTTATAGACTTTTCCTTTTCTGTATAGGTAGCTTATATCACATCATAGTATGCAATGGCAGCTAATCCTCAGGGAAGAGACTTCCAGGTAACTTCCAGCTTGATTCCTTTAAGACCTGAGTCCAAATTGTATAGTGTCTTCAGTATTAGGATCTTACCTCCAAAATCAGAGAGGTAACAGGGGCAATGCCATTTGCCTATGTTACATTGTGAGTCTCCTGTCCCCACCCCCCAACCTATCACAGTGACAATTCTAGTAGATGACACCTATCACTGGAACCAGGGTTTACTCCAGTTGCTCAAATATTGATGGTTCTTGTGGGGAGAACTATCAACCCATGCAGGATAAACCCATGTAGTTTAAACTACACGTACATAAACACACACAAACCATCACCACCACCACTGCCACCACATGTATTATAAAGTAAGCTTATACAAATAGTTTTTCTGTGTCTTTTTTAAATATCTACTGTGTTATGATTGTGTCTTTCCTTTCTCTCCTTAATTCTCTCTCCCCAGTTAGAGGCTCTCCTCAATTTTATCCTTGTCCTCCTTCATAGTATCCATGCTCTGATACCGTCTTGAGCTCTTTATCTTCTGAGGCTATAGATATTCAGCTCTAGGGATTCTGTTCTAGAATCCACAAAGAGGAGAGAACAAATAGTGTTTCTCTTTCTGGGTCTGGATCAACTTTTATGGTGTGTATTCTAATAATCCATGAGCATGGGAAGTCTTTCCTTTCTTTAGTGTTTTACATAATACCATTCTTCAATATTTGAATTTTTCATTGTAGAGATCTTTTATCTCCTTGATTATATTTTTTCTAGATTAATTTTTCTTTTGAATTGTGAAAGGAAAATTTTTCATGATCTCTTTCTCAGCATGTTTGTTTTTGGTGTATTGGCTTCCTATAAAGCTTACTAAAATTTGTAAGTTGATTATGTATCCTCTTACTTTCCTAAATGTGTTGGTCATTTATAAAAGTTTTCTTACAAACCCTTTGAGATCTCTTATGAGTAATATAGCATTTGCAATAGGGGTTAATTTGACTTCCAGTTTTCCTATTTGTGTCCGTTTAATTTCCTTCTTTTTCTTGTCTTGTTGCGCTAGCTAGTACTTCTAACATTTTATTGAAAAAGGCTAGGAATAGTAGTCAGCCCTGTTTTTCTGATTTTAATAAGATTTCTTCAAGTCTTACATTTAGTATGATGTTGGCTATGGCTTTGTAATATAGAGCCTTTATTCTGTTCCCTCCAGTCCAAGTGTTTCTAGATATTTATCAGGACAACATGTTGGATTTTGTCAAAACCCTTTTCTGGATCTATTGAAATGATTATGTGATTTTATCTTTTAAGTCCATTTATATGGTTCATCATATTTATATAGCTTGTATTTGATCTGCAATATTTTACTGAAGTTTTTGTTCTATGTTGGTCAGCGACAATGATTTATAGTTTTCTTTGTCATTGTGATTTCTCCTGGTTTGGGCATTGAAATAATACTTGCCTTCTAATGTAAGTTTGGAAGGGCTCCTTCTTTTTCATTTTTGTTAAAAAAAATAAGTAATTGTTGTAGTTCTTTGAAATTCTCATAGAATTCTACTGTGAATTTGTCTGCACTTGTGTTTTTTGTTGTTGAAAGTCTTTATTACTCTTTCACTTTCAGCATTTGTTATAGGTTTCTTTAAGGTATTGATCTCTTGTTTAGTTTGAAGAATCTGGAAATCCATCTATTTTCATTTGTCAGCTTAATAGAATATTTGTTTTTAGATATTACCAAATACTTCTTAATCTGTTTTCTTCTTTGTTTGTCTGATATAAAGTTTCTTTATTCATCTTTAATTTCATCAGTTTAATTGACAGTTCTGCGTCAGGCTCAGCAATTGAGTGCATAGATCTAGGCCTGAACCAAGAGTGCTCTTGTATACAGCTCCTCTCTGTATTGCAGGAATAGTTTGAATGGGAAGCTTGGAGTGAGAGTTTTAAATTAGACTAGGAAACTTAGTTTCTTAAAGAACAAAACCAAAACTTTATAGACAAAATCATCTTCACAAAATTATGGTTGTTTTTGGTTTGATCTATAGCAGACATGACTTTTGAATTATTGAGAGTGTATGACTATGAAATAGAAAACTGTTTTGTAAAGGACTGATTTTATTTCATAGTATTTATTATTTAATTTTTATTGAGTGTATGCTTGGTACATGTGGGAATAAGTGTGCCACACCCTGGGTGTAAATATCAGGGAACAACTTTCTGTAATTGGTTCATTCTACCTCAGGAAATGCCTTTAGCAGGTGCACCATCTGCTCTGCCCTTTCCTGATTGTGAATCATTAAACATGTCTTCTGAGCAGGTGAGCCATCTTATCTCCATTTGCCTGATTTAGGGGTTAGTAAACATGGCTTCTTTGCTATTTTTTTAAATTAAGGTGAGACTATGTGTCTGTGGTTTCTGCCAAAGAGCATTACACATTTTTTAATGTTACAGTATTTACTTAAGCATCCCAAACAAGGTTCAATTTTATACTTCTTCTACATTGTTTATACAGTGTATTTTAAAATATTTTACATTATTTTATATCAATCGTACTTCATATGGCAGGCTTTCCCACTGTAGATAAAGATGATAAGATTGAAAACCCAGTGTAGAAATACTTCATAAAATCTTCCCTGTTTAAAACTAAAGATAATATCATGTCGTAGAACATATTTTTATTTATTTATTGTTTAATCATTGCACTTTGAGACCAAGATCTTGTGTTATCATTAATGTTAGACTGAACACTTCACTTTTCTCTTCTTCTGTTCTCTTGTAAACATGACAACAACCTCTTGTGAAATGTCAAACTGGAAGACTCATGCAGTTTTTTGGATTATACATTTCTGCCACAGTAAAATTAAAAATGTTCTAAAACCAAGTGTTTATAAATACCATAGCGTCATGGGAGTAATAAGGAAAAACGGTTACGATATCCTAATATACAATCTCCTATAAAATATACTTTTCATAATACTTCTGTGTTTATTGATTTCTAACATTATTTTAAAATACATTTCAAAATGTTTATTTGCATCTATCATGAAAATGTGTTTATTAACATCTTTTCACATTTTATAGGTTCAGTTCTTTTTCATGGCTAAGTAATTACCTAAAATATATGAATATTGAATACTTTTAACAGTTACTCAAACTTGGGGCAGGAGAGGTAGTTCATTCATTAAGAGCACTTGTTCTTACAGAGGACTTGGGTTCAATTTCTAGTACCCACTTGTTGGTTCACAATAAAATGTAACTATAGTTGCAGGGAATCCAGTGTCTTCTAATCCCTGATGGCACCAGGCATACATGTGGTCAGTCAAATCACTAATATACATAAAATAAATAAGCAAAAAAAAATGAAATTAAAGCAGTTACCCAAACTTACATGTTTTTTTTTTCTTTTTAACCTGTCTTAACTGCAAAAACTATATATCACTGTGTTACTTTTGGGAAACAGGTACTATTTTAAAACAAAGTATCTTCTTGCTATTTATAAAATAATTTTACCATTTTCTTTTATTGTCAGTTCTATGGAAACTTTTGAAAGTAAACCTATCTCCCCTTTCTCATCCTGACCCTCAAACAAAAGTGTATCTGCACAGCCTTTACTTGACTGTTAAGGCTTTTGCCAGTTCAGGCACTAAGTAAGCATTTCAGTAAGCGAAGGAAACGGCTAACATGTCACAGCAGATTTGACTGTTTTTATCTTTCTGTATAGTCGAACAGACTGTGGCTTTAACATCCTCTCGTTTCAGGCTCCCACATGTGCAGACTGTCCTCTGTGCCCTTCTAGACACGCTGTTGTTTCTGTCTCTCCTATTTGCAGTATTATTTTCATTCCATTTTTCTTCAAAGCTTCCCTGCCTAAGTGTTTTCCCTTTAATGACATCAGTACTTCTGGTATCTTTGATTTCCGGACCTGCATTTTCCTTCATCAGGGAATGACTTAGGCTATCTGTCTGTAATATTAATGTGGATGTTGTCTGCTCTATTTATTTTAATGCCCTAACTCTGTTAGGATGAAACTATCTTATTCTTAACTGATAATTTTATACGATCTTAGTTGTTACATTGTGATTGAATTTTACACATAAAATTAACAATGTAAGTTAAGCAGATTATCTTGAGTATAGTTTTTCCTTGTATATTGACTTGAAGTCCATAATCATGATGATTCTTAAATTTTATCACGTGATTGTATTAAGCAGTTAGCTATGTGAACATGTAGACAGACAGGTTCATCTGAAGAATGTCATAGCAATCGTAATAATCCTATTAAACTGTTAAACTGTACTACTGGTCATTTAACATGGGCCATTTACATGCAGAAAATTTCTCTAGAAAACCTAGATTTTTTTCAGTTTTTCTTTGGTTATTGAGCTCATCAGTGTATCTGGAAGAGCAAACATGTGTCTCATGCCAATCATTCTAGTACAAAAGAAAGATCCCAAGTTTGAGATACATGTAGAAATTATGTATCAAAACCAAACCAACCTGTAATTCCCCCAAAATAAGAAAGAAGCAAATGATATATATTAGTATCAATAATATTAATGGTACCCACAAATTAAATTAATTTTTGATACTGTATATTCTTGAGTTTGTTTAATATGTACAAGAAAAACATTTGTTGTATTTTTTTCGTTTGCTACAGAAACTGAGTTCCCAAGAGCATAAGTGTCTACTATAATTGGCAGATCTAAGCCTCTGACTTTTAAAACTAAATTTCTTTGATTATGCCTACTGCTTCTGGCACTATTATTCAACCAGTTAGATTCTATAGGAAGCCTTTTCCTTTAGATAAACTATCAAAGGTTAATTCTAATACTTACTATTATTTTTTAATGTGGCACATTGTCTCACTTTTACAGGTTAGAAACCTACAAACTTTTAACCTTGGATGAAAGACTTGACTTGGCAATCTACGTTAACAATCCTAACTGGCCTGTCAGTGTTTGCTACACCAAGTTCATTACAACTTTATGTAAGTAATTCCCTCTTAGAATACTTTTCCATTTAGCCCTTGGATGGATGGGTCCTATTAGTCAGGTCAAAATTTTTAATGTTAATCCCTCAAGAAGTCTTCATGAAGACTTCCAGGGACTCATTCTCAGACGTGTCCACAAAGTATTTTCTAACCGCCTTTAGTGACATGACCTCATAATGTATTTCCAAACAGTATGCAATGGTATTTTGAAATCCTAATGATTTTCCTGTTAGACATGTTAACATAAACTATGATGAGAGTACTGTGAAAGGATAACTTTATAAATATGTAAGCGTTTGGAAAGACAAGGATGGTAACTTATTGTCGCAGGACAGTATTAACCAATTTGATTAAAAAGGGGGTATTTTATTAGAGGGGGTAAAACTTACAGATAAATATCCCAAACCACGTTCCTCTGGTCGCAAACAGGAAACCGAGTCTAGCCATCAGCATGAAAGCCGGAAGCAAGTTAGCTCGGAGAGCGGGTGCAGCTCTTTTTAAAATGAAAACCACGCCCCACATTGGGTGGGTATCTTAGAAGCCATTGGCTGAAAACAAGAGGGCTTAATCTCCCGCAGCACCTCCCCCTTTTGTTTAAGTAAGAAAGTTCTAAACCTACAAAACTATATACAGTAAAAATAGAATATCTTATTCTTAACTAGCTTAATTCTTATACAATGAATAAATTGGCCAAGTCATGAGAAGAAAGTAACTAACTACATTTATCTAATCTTCAACCCAATC
>JAQHUG010000061.1:5918717-5932336 GCA_028555095.1 Dicrostonyx torquatus | reverse complement strand
GTTTCATTTTCCTAGAGACATAAGCTGGACCATTATATGTTTTTATTTGTGCAGGTATACCCATGATGGCCATGTTTAACTAAGAATGTATCCCTGAACTTTCAATTGGTCTGTTCAGTTCCTCATATCATGTTAAACCAATTTTTTTAAATCTTACTCCTACTTTTTGGGATCAGTGTGTTTATTGTAAGCAAATGAAAATTAAAAGCAGGTAATTTCAATATTCACTGGAACTCCTTCCCAGTACTATTCTATGTTTTCTGTTTTATGATTTTCAGTTGCATCTTTGTGCCCTTTACTACTCTTCGAATCCCGGTTCCCCTATCCTAATAAATGGTATTTTTTTTCGAAACTGGTCTCTGACGCACATATATGCACATTACCTCTTTTTAAATTATGTCTGTAAGTTAGTTTTGGTAGGTGTTCATCTTACTATCATTAGCAGATTTGGAAAAAGTACTTTTTGTGAAGAGTTTGTGTCAGGCATGCAGGGTTTGAATGTTAAATGTACTTGAGATTCACTGGATTATAAATCCATCTGAAACTATTTTATATTTCAAGAGGGAAAAATTGAGATTCCCTTTTCTTAAAAGAGAATAGAAAAGAAAAAAATCTAATGAAAACTGTTACGTGTTAAAAAAGCACTATTATCAATTTTTAATTACCCATGGTCAGATCAATTAGCCTGGTATAATCGGTTTAACATTTATACTTTTTCCACTTTCATTAGGCTTTTGAATCTTTAAAAGTAAATTACAGTAGAACTGATAAGGGAAAGGAAATGACACGGAAAAAAGCGTCAGATTTCAATTTTCCTTCCCTTCTTTTTTTTTGTTTTAAAGAAGTCACTTTAATTAATACTACAAGCTTTGGATGCCACAATTCATGACATTTAGAAATGGACTTTATATAACCTTTGATGGAAATGTTAATTACTTTGATTTGGAAGTACTTATGATAAACATGTATTGGAATGCCATGCTTAACCATATAAATATATACAATTGTTGTGGATGAATCAAAAATTATGTTTTAAAGAATTAAAATTTTTAATGACCCCAATTTAATCATTGTATACTGTCTATATCTATTAAGATATAATAACATATTCTTTAAATGTTTATAATTTATATAATAAATCATAACATTTCTGCTGTTTCTAACAAAGTGAAAGAAAAAAAATAGTAAAAGTCAATTTTAGCTCTTCTTCCTTTAAAGAAAATTCCGTGACACTGGAAAAGAAGGAGAGTTTTAAGGATAGCCCATTGGTTTACTTATACATTGGGTTATTTTAGTTTTCCCTTTGTTTGTTTTTACTTTTGAGGTTACATTTACATCATTTCCTTTTCTTCCCTCTAAATCTTCCGTATACCCCTTGTTGGTTTTCAAAACTTATGGCCTCCTTCTTTTCATTAATTGTTGTTATAGATATATGTATATCTATATATACATATGTAGTCCTAAATAGAACCTGCTTGGTCTGTAGGATGTTACTTATATGAATGTTTAAAGAGCTGACCATTTTGCATTAGATGACCAAGTGATATGCTCTTGCCTATGAAAACTACTTCTCTGTTCTCAGCACTCTGTAGTTGCTGTAGTTCTTTACGTAGGCTTGAGGCCTCATGGTATTCCCCTGTCCACTCTGGCATGTCTGTTGTTACCCTTGTTCAGCTTGTGTTTAGGGAGTCATGTTGCTGACTCTTGATGGGCATGATGTCTGATGTTACCAAGAAACACAATGACACAACATACTCCCTGATTCTCTGTATCTTTCGACTGCTCTTTAGAAATGTTCCTTGAATCTTAAGTATAGGAGTTGTTTTGTAGATCTATCCTTTGGTCCTGGGATCCACAACTTTACATTTTGATTGGTTGTGGTTTTCTGTGTAGGCAGGGTTATTTGTCCCACCAACCTATTCCGAAATAACCACACAGAGACTTACTATTAATTATAAATGCTTGGCCTATAGCTTAGGCTTGTTACTAAGTAGCTCTTACAAGTTAAATTAACTAATTTTTCTTATCTACACCTGGCCACATGGCAGGAACTTTTATCAGTATGGCATGATCTTTTTTTATCTGCATCTCCTGGTGACTCCACCCTCATCTCCCCACACTCTCATTTTATCTCAAAGTCCTGCATAACCTTTTCCTGTCTAACTATTGGCCAGTTAGCTCGTTATTAACCAGTGAGAATAACATATATTCACAGTACACAAAGATTGTTCCACAGAATTTCAGCATTTGTCTCTGTTGCAAAGAGAAGTTTCTCTGATGAGGAGTGAGGCTGTATTTACCTGTGCTTTATAAGGACAGACATTTTTCATGTACTTAGGGATTATGCTGGTTCAGTAAAGTGATGATTATATTATCTCCTCCAAGAAGCTTACCTGGCATCTTCTGGTACCATGAAGGTACCATTGAAGATGGTCCTCAGAGAGGAGGCACTCAGTTTCAGCAAAGGGGCTTCTGAAATTCATGCTGTCTTAGGATCTTACCTTTCACCCCTGGTGGGCAACCTAGAGCCATAACAATAATCTGTTATTTATGGGGAGTCTTTCACAGATCTGGAATAAAAAGAGGGCTTTTCATGTATGGTGTTGAGGTTTTTGTTAGGTTGTGTTTGGCTCTTGGAGGGAGCATTGTCAGTTCATATGAGAAAAAAAATCAAGTAAACTATATATTTACAGGTATTATAGGTCCCCCCCTTAGGTAAGTAGTTAATGACATGATTTCTTAGGACTTTTTCAAAGACCCTTACTGTTATTATATCCTCTCTGTCCTTTATTTCCCTCCCATCTCAGTTATTAGAACCCCCTGCTCACTTTTCCCATTATGCTCATCAGATCACTTGTACACTGATATTCCCGCTTTTATTGCTCCTCCACTTCCTGCCCTGGCAGTTGTCCCTTTGTACTTTCCTGGTTTTCATTCTTACTCCACAATATGTACTCACATCTGAAGAGTTGTAGCTAGGAGATTCAGCTGAAGGAGAACATGTCACGTCTGTCTTTCTGGGCTGCATTTACGTCACTCAATATGATCTTTTCTAGTTCCTTCCATATATCTATTAATGTTCCTGATCCATTCATTTGGTTGAAGGTCATTTAGATTATTTTCATTTCCTAACAATTGTGAGTAGAGCCCTAGGGAAAATGACTAAGCAAATATCTGGAATAAGGTGCTGAGTCCAAGCAATGGTATAGCTGAGCCTTATGGTAGATTTATTTTCAGCTTTTTCGGAATCCTTCCCATTGATTCTCATACAGTGACTACACCAGTTTACAATCTTACCAACAGTGACTGAGGATTCCCTTTTCCCTATCACTTCTTGCTTGGTTGGTTGATTATCCGCCATTCTGAATAGGACAAGATGAATCTCAATATTTCTTTGATTTGCATTTCCCTAAGTACTAGAGACAATAAACTATTTTTAAGAGGTATTTCTTAGCAGTTTTCTGTTCAGATCATCACTCTATTGTTTGAATCGGTCATATTTTTTTTTTTGAGATCTTTATATATTCTGAAACTTTATCCTCTTTCAGATATATGGTTTGCAAAGGTTCTCTCCCATTCTGGGGTCTTTCTTTTTACTTGAGTGATTGTTTCTTTAGTTGTGCAAAGCTTTTTACTTTATGATGTTTCATGTGTCAAATATTAATCTTAATTCATGAGCAAATGGAGTCCTATTGAAAATTGTACACCTATATCATGGTGCTGCCTATATTTTATTTTAGAAATGTCAGTGTTTCCAATTTCACATTTTGAGATTTGATCCATTTGGAGTTAGTTTTGTGCAAGGTGATAGATATGAGTCCAGTTTTAATTTTCTGCTTGTGGACATCCAGTTTCACCTGCTCCATTTGCTGAAGATGCCTTCTTTTCTCCAGTATTTGTTTTTGGCATCTTTGTCAAATAGAAATGTATAAAGACTCATGTTTGAGTCTTCTGTTTTGTTCCATGGGTCTACGTGTTTGTTTCTGTGCCAACACTGTGTTTGGCTCTGTAATATATCTTAATATCTGAAATGGTAATTTTTCCAGCATTGTTTTGGTGGTGGTGGTTAGTAATGTTTTGGTTTATTTATCTTTTTTTAACAATTTCATATAAATTTTTGGATAACTTTTCTATTTCTGTGAGGAATTTCATGGGGATTTTCATTGGGATTGTATTATATCTGTAAATAAATTTGGAAAAAATGACTATTTCATAGTGTTAATTCTCCAAATCAATGAGAATGGGATATCTTTCCATTTTCTACTGTCTTTCTTTTCCTTTTTCTTCAGATGTCTAATGTGTTCCTTGTAAAGATCTATCAATTTCTTGTTTAGGTTTATTCCTCGATATTTTTTTAAGTTAGAGAAATAGCCATTGATATTATTGACAGTTGGAAAATCAGTAATTTCTGAGCAGATCAAGAATAAAAAATTAGTCTAAATTGTTTGTGTAGTATTTTGACATTGCTTACTTGATAACAGTATTTTGATAGCAGGAGAACACTATAAGAGCGGTCCAGAGTCTTCTAAGTTTAAAAGATGAAAAGGATTTTTGAAGGAATTACCTGGTAGATGACAGCAGGGAGGATAGGTAGATAGTAGCCTGAAAAACTAACAAAAGAAAACAACACACAAAGTTTTGTATTTCATGAGAGACTTCTTTTCTTAAGACCAGTCGAAGTAGTTACAGTTATTAGTGAGAGAGCTCCATAACTCAAAGTGTTCTTCTCATTATTCAATTGCACATAATCCATCTGAATAAATAAGTCCTCATCTCTTGATAAATAACCCTTGAAAAGGAGAAAATGATTTACACTCTAGTTATTTGTTATAATGAAATCGGTGTTTAATATTATTCATTATTAAAGACTGAAAGTAAAAAATTAATTGGAGAAAGTAGTACTGGAGTATTTGGTCGGATGTTCCTGTTTTGTCCCAAAAGAAATTATTATCAGTGTTATGGAGGAAACCCATACCAGTTCATTTGTGACCCCATGCAGTCTTGAAACAGACCAGACATATGATTTTATGAATATGGGTTACTTACCATAACTGATTTATATAAATCATGAGACTTGTGTCCTCTGTGAGTCATGAGGGCCTAAAGACCAAGGAAGTGGGGAAAACAAACCCTGGAGAACTATGTTTATTTTTATGACTAGAAATTCATCAGCTCTGATGGGGTTGGTGTATTTTAGGTGATCTGAACTAGAAAAACTTGATTAGATGGGCAGTAATGTCAGTACATATTTTCAGCACTGTTTATCTAATCTTACTATTTTTGGTAATCACTAGCCCCAGTGTTTCAGCTTTTACCTCCAGTCTGTGTATCTTGCAGCAGAAAAGAGAAAATAAATTTGTTCACACAGCTTACCATTTGGCTAACTGACATCCACTAGTCACTATTAAACACTGGTTATACCAAGGTTAAGTTCATTGCCTGAAGGAGTTTTACAACTTAGTAGACCAGAAAAATATTTTAAAAATTAAATTTGACAGTAAATTAAATAAAACATAATAGAACTTTACACTCCCTTCCTTATCAATGAATGTGTCGTTTATAATGTATCCAAAAACATTTCAACAGAGTAGAGTTGTTACCCATGTGAATGTTGATTCTACAGGGAGAAGGATGAGTGTCTCTTGCTGAGTGATGCTTCCAGCAAAGGGTACTTTACCTTTAAGTTGATGGAAGGGCTGGGAGCATGAGACCAGTTCTAGCTATGTTAACCCAGGCTGTTCTTGAATTCCATGTTTCTCTTGCCTCAGTATCTTATGTCCTGGGGTTACAGGCATGCACCATCTTGCATATTACTACATAATGTTCTCAAAACAAGAGAAAGCAAAGAGCCAAGTATTAGCTAAAATTAGATCGCCTTTTAGCCTCCTCTTGCTTCTCTATCTTTATTATTATAAAAATGCTTAGACTTTCCAGCTCCAAATATCTATATATACACCTAAGATATCGAAGTCCCAAACTCACCTGTATCAAAACCCTTATTGCAGTTAACCAATGCTACATGTCAAATTCCCTTAAATTAATAGAATATAAAAGCTACATAATATACTCATAAATTCTGGAAGAAGAATTCAGTCAGGACAGCTTGTCTCAGTTGCATGATGCTTGAAGCCTCAAATAGAAGACTAGTGTGTTGTTGAGCTGGCTGATTTCTTATCATTTCTCACAGGCTAGAGGAGAAAACCAAATTGAGAAAATGCCTCCATAAGATTAGGCTGTGGGCAAGCCTATAGAACATTTTCTTTATTAGTGATTGATATGGGTGAAGCTACCTCTAAACTAGTGGTCCTGGATTCCGTAAAAAAGCAGATTGATCAAACCATGGGGTGCAGTCCATTAATCAGCGCTCCTTCGTGGCTTATGCATCAGTTCTTGCCTCCAGGTTTCTGCCTTGTTTGATCCTGTCTTCTCGTCCCTCTGTGATGGACTCTAATGTGGAAGTGTAAGCCCTTCCTTTCCAAACTTTCTTTTGGTCATGGTGTTTCAATTGCAACAAAAATAACCCAAACTAAGACAAGTTTCTACCAACCAGGATAGTGACAGACCTAACCATGCTGTTTTAAGACTGTGGAAAGACTTTGGAACTTTGGTTCAGAAAAGACAGGAACATAGAAGATAAGAATGGTGAAAGCTGTAAAGAGAATGGAAGCCTGGCTTGTGAAGTTTAAGAGGGAAACAAATACTCTATAGGTCCTTTTTGTGTAGAATCTGTGGTGTCTGGACAACTGCAAATGAAAAACTGGCTCTGATTATCAAAAGTCCTGAATCACCAAAGTAAAGCCTCTTTTTGCTGTGACGTCAGATGCTGGTCAGCTGGGACTGAGGAATTGTATGTGATTAAGATGAGAGCAGCCTCATTGAGGTGAAGTCTTCTGGGAAACATTTCCTCAAGGTCAGCACACAGAAACAGTGTTCCAAAAGCAGCCAAAGTTGTATTTCCTGTTGGCAGCCAAACGTGGTAGTCGAAGAGTCACCCACATCTTACTGAGTTTGAAGGCATGAAAGTGTTGTAGAGAGCAGCTGAGGTTTGACACTGTGTGGCAGAACAGGAGGAGGCTGCCTAGGAGAGGATACTGATGAAAGTGAAGTCCAGTTGCTGCGGAAAAACCCCAATATGTTGGAGATACCCCTACCATGGGATGAATGCCAAGGGCAGTGGCAGGTGTAGAATGGAGCTGGCCTGATCCAAAGAGATAATTCTGTGTGTGCAGAGCCTGAGGGCAGAGCAGAATAGTGACACAAGTCCTTTGGAGGAGCCTAGATTATTAGTGGATCTTAGACATTGCAGTCAGGTTTTGTTTGTTTGTTTGTGTTTTGTTTTTAGTTGGAGCTGGTTTTGGTTTTGCTTTGTTCAGATTGTGACCATGGTCTGATTTTTCCTTGAAGTAAGAAAGTATTTAACTTTTTATTTTTTTATTTGTAGGAGCCCACAGTTGAGAGACATTGGATTTTAAAAGAGACTGGATTAAAAAAAAAAAAAGACTGAATTTATTAGTACCTGAATTTTCAAAAACTGTAGGACTTTATCAGTTTGGAAATGTTGTATATTGTAATGTCAACATTAATGTATGATCCTGGGATGGACAAGAAAGGAAGGGTTGTGACTTAACAGTGAGGGGTATGTGTGTGTGTGTGTGTGTGTGTGTGTGTGTGTGTGTGTGTCAAGTTGACAGAGGGTCATTTGTGCTGTTTAGTTGTGTGTCAGCTTGACACAGGTTAGAGGAATCTGAGAATAGAACCCCCATTGAGTAAATGCCTCCATAAGACGAGGCAGTCGGCATGCCAATAGAGTATTTTCATAATTAGTGATTAATGTGGAAGGGCCTAGACCATTGTGGGTGGGGCCATCCCTGGACTGGTGCTCTGGGTTCTTTAAAATACAAACTGATGCTGTTGGAACCTTTTTCTTCCTATAGGACTGGTTTGTCCAGCCTTAATAGGAGAGAATGTGCCTAATCTTAACTGCTACTTGACGTGGCATGTTTTGTTGATATACCTGGGAGGCCAATTATTTTCTGAAAGGAAACGAGGTTGAGTGGGAGGATTAGAGAATGGAGAAAAGTTGGGGGAGTTTGGAATAGGGGGAAGGAAAAACTGCAGTAGTGATGTAAAGTATGACAGAAGTCTCTGCTGTTATTCAGTGACTCCATTTAGAGTCCTTTCATATATTTACTTATATTTATATATTTTAGGAAACTTCTGCTGTAATAGTTTTCTCTATTGTTTGTCTCTCTCCCATATTGTGTTAGTTCTCTCTCTCTCTATTCCCTTTTACCTTCTTTCTCTTTCTACTTCTTATATAATCCTTCTTATTTTCCTTAATCTTCCCAAAATACTGTATACTATTTTCTCTTGGAGATCCCTTCCCCCCTTACTAGGTGTCTAAGCTCTGTGGTCATATACATTGAAAACTTAAAATCTAACAACCACATTAAAGAAATATACAATACATGTCTTATTGGTCAGGATTACCTCACTCATTCTGATTATTTCTAGCTGTATCCTTTCATCTGTGAAATTTTGTAATCCTGTTTTTCCTAAATCCTGAATAATTTTCTTTTGTATAAATATAGCATATTTTCATTATCCATTCATTGGTTGGTGGATGTCTAAGATGATCTGAGTTTCTGGCTGTTATGAATAGAATAGCAATGAACATGGATAAGCTAGTATCTCTAATAGGATATTGAGTAATTTGAATATATACCCAAGAGTAGTTTATCTTTTTTTTAAAAAAGGTAGATCTTGTTTTCTAATCTAATCTGTTCATCTGTGTTTTATTGGAGAATTGAGATCATCAATATTGAGAGTTATTAATGAGCAGTGTTTACTGATTTTTGTTATTTTTTTTTTTGTGTGTGTGGTTATTTTCCCCCTCTTTTGATTTACTATTTCTGGATTATATATTTCATGTGTCCTCTTCAATGTAGTTAAACTACTTTGTAGGAAATTAGAAGTTTTCCTTCCAGTGCCTTCTGTAAAATTGGATTGGTGTACATGAATTACTTAGATTTTGTTTTATAGTACACTCTTTTTCCTACTCCATTTATTGTGATCGATAATTTTACTTGTTATGGTATTCTGGACTGGAATTTGTGGTCTCAGAGTGTCTGTGTAGACATCCATCATCTAGGACCTACTTGCTTTCAGAGGTTCCATTGAAAAGTCTAGTATTGTAGTCTAATGGATCTACCTTTATATGTTACTTGGTCTTCTCCTTGTAGCTTTGTTTCAGTTTTTCTTTTTCTAGTATGTTGTCTTTATTTTCCCACCATTTCTTTGTTCTCTTCATTAACTTCTTTTTGCTTACTGGGTTCATCATTCCCCAACCCCATTGACTTCCTCTTTTTCCTAGCATGGTACTTAAGGACTCTATTTTTAGGTGATCACTCTAAAAATGTCATTACATGTACTATTCAATTATATGCATACGTTTATTATCTAGCCAAGCAAAACAACAGTCATAGAACAAAATTTTAACTGTACACCCTACTTAATTTGTATTTTATTGTCACTTTATGTTATATTTATTATAATTATTTTGTAATGTTAATAATGTTGGTTTTATTTATAAATATATTTCCATGTTTTCTTTATCAGTTGTCTAAATATTTAAGATCTCTTGTTTTCCATTTGGCTGAATGTATATCAGTGAGTAAATTCTTTCTACTTTTATTTTACCTTTTTTGTAGTAACTTTTTCTATGTTTAAAATTATAGAGTGAGTGAATCTCTGTAATGCACTGAGCACATTATTTCATTATCTGTTTCTTCAAGAATTCATATACTTATGTCAGCTTCCAGAGTCCTTTCTTTCTCATTTGTCAAATTTTAAAATATACTTTTTATATTTTTGAGAATTTTATTTGTAAGTGTGCTGTATTTGCATCATTTGCACCCTCCCCTCCTTTTCTTGCCTTTTCTGTGTTCCCTCTACTTGCCTCTCAGATTCTTACCTCTTCTGTAACTATTGTTCTAAATTTCATATATATGTGTGTTTATACACATACATATTTATTCACATATATACATGCACAGCCTACTGAATAGATTTAATGCAGTATATATGAACACATGTTTAAGACTGAAAACTCTGGATCGGCAGCCTGCCCATGAAGAAAACTGATTCTTCTTCCTTCAATAGTCCTTACTGCCTATACTCTAGTATTGGACCCTCTGATATTATCCCCTGTCAGTGTTGGCAGGACAACTGGTGTGATCCTGTTCAGGGAATCATGTTGTTGAGAGTTCAGAGGTGCACCATCCCTGTTGTGTTTTTAAGATACTATCTTTCAGCTGTGATCTTTGTCTTCAGGCTCATAGAATCTTTGTCCTCTGTTCCACGATATTCTCTGTTCCTTACCTGGAGTCTCTTTTACACATTTCCTGTTGAGCCTGGGTACCCTAGGCTCACAAAATTGTGACCAGCTGTGGACCTGTGTAACCAATTATAACTGCAGTTTCCCTCCCTCCACTCCTCTCAGTTTCTCTCCCCATCTTCCCCCTTCCCCCACATGCCCTCTCTTCCCAGATCAACTTCTCCTCCTCTGTTTCCCTTCTCCTCCCACAAAAAAAAGAAAAAGAAAAAAATAAACAGGCCTCCCATGGATATCCATCTATCATGACCAAGAAGATAAGATACAATAAGAAGAGGGACAACCCTCATATCATGGCTGGATGTGACAACCCAGTACGAGAGAAAAGGTCCCAAGTGCAGGCAAAAGGGTTATAGACAGCCCCTAATTCCATTATTGGGATTGCGACAAGAACACCAAGCTGCAAACCCCATAAGCCACGACCACGTTGTGATGCACAGATTACTAGATTGGGTTAAAATGATATGTGAGAGTTAGCTATTAAGAGGCTAGAGCTTATGGGCCAGGTAGAGTTTAAATGAATACAGTTTGTGTGTAATTATTCCGGGTATAAGCTAGCCAGGACCAAAAGCAGGCTGGCTGGGCGGAGGGAACGTGGCCCACTAGCCTCATTTACAACAATGGTAAATGTCTTTTTAGCTTTTGAAAGAATCTCCACACTGAATTCATAGTGATCACACACACCAATTTGCATTCTCACCCTTAGTGAATACTAATTTTCACTTTTTAAGATTTTGACATTACTTTCATTTCTTTATAGTTTCTTTATATATAGGAACATATAGTAGAGACTTTTTATTTATTGTGCTTTGGGATCCACTGAGATTCTTGAACTTTGAACTCAAGGTGTTTTTAAATAGATATGAAGATTCTGTTGTCTGCTTCCTTCTCAGCCTCCCGGAATTTTCATTCAGGCACATACAAGGTTTCTTCATAATGTTCTACATGTTCTTTAGCTCAAAAAGAACTTTTTGATGTTAAGTTTCATGTCTCCATTGTGGTTTTCTTACTGTACCGTAGTAGCTATCTCAATGCCATTCACTACTTTTTTGCTTTTGTTGTGAAATTTATCTATCTTTTTTTAAATTTATGTACAGAATATGAAAATTTTAATACTAACATCTCTGGAGAATTTTTGTCACAATTTTGTTATTGTACATAGTGTTCTATATTTTACCAAAATGTGTTTCTATGTTGGGTTAACATTTTTCTGTGAACTTTATATTTAAAAATATTTTAATACTTGTAATTGAAGTGGAATTTTAAAAGGAATGTTTGCATTTCAAATGCTCAAGAACATGCAATATTATTATGAAAATTCTATTAATATGGGGTCGCTTTAAATTCTTGGCCTGAGACTTTATAGCCTGAAAAAGTATAGTTAAGGGATTCAGACCTTAGATTTCAATGAGAACAACTGGGATTCTAACTTCTTGAAGAGTGTTTTTCTTACGTACCCAAGGCCACAGTTTTATAGGCAATTTTCCCTGTATTTCCTGTAGGGAAAGAGCCATTTCCGGAGCAGGGAAACTGCTAAGGAGCGTGGCACGGTGCTTACTCTGTGGACATTTACTGTTAGAAGTTACGTCATGAGTCAACTACTCGAGCAGATTACTTGATCTCTTAGGTGAATATTGCAATAGTGCTGTTTAAAAATAGGTTGTCGTGATTAAGTAATATCTTTGAAGCACACAGAACACAGTAAACTCTAAAATTGTTCACTATCACCACCATCACATCATTCAGTGAGCATTGATTGCATTACTTGAGCAATGCTTTCTGGGCTCACCTCTGTAGCTGGTCTACTTTTAGAGAATGTACCTTTATACTTTATGATACCAAAGTCAATTCTCTACTTCAACTAATTCAGCAAATATTTTCATTTTGTTCAATTTTTTTAAAAAAAAGCCTTAAGGTTTTTGACTTACTATCTGTCTGGCTGTATTTGTTGTCACCTGCTGCAGCGAATCCTCTCTGATGTTGGCTGAATAAGGCACCAATCTGTATATATTAATTTAACAAACCATCATTAGTATCATTTTATTTTGACTTTTTTTTTTTTTTAGACCAATAGTTTTTTGGTGTGCACTAGGTTTCTGGTCTACTTAGTTTCTGGTTCTTGGTCACAAGTAGTGTTGGATATGGGTTCCATCTAAGTGAGTGGGCCTTAAATGAAGTCAGATATTGGTTGGTTACTACAACAAACTCTGGGCCACCGTAGAGCTAGCATATGTTACAGGCAAAATACATTGTTGATCCAAAGGTTTATGACTGGGCTGTTGTTTGCATTTCTCTTTTGGTATCATGCACAGTACCTTCCTGTACCAAAGACACTGGGACATTGAGGTAAAGGTTCTATGTAGGTACCAACTGTCCCTTTCCATGTTGTGTGTGTTTGTGGATTTTGTCTACAGCAATGGGGCCTTGCTGTCAGTTTGTGGAGAGCAACCTATTGTCTTGCCAAGGGCCTGGATTGTTTGGGGATTTGCATAGGCCCACTTTGATAACAATCCACTGAATGAAACTGATACTGGAGGCTTCCTTTGGTAATGAGAGATGGCCAGCTCTGAAGTCAACTCCTTCTTCAGTATTTGGAAACATCATTAGGATTGCCTTCATATATTTTGGTATGCTTCCACTGCACTAGGTTACCCTACTGCTCCTCAAATGCCCCTCAATTCTAACTGCCTTTCCCTGTATCCTGGTGAATCCTCCCTCAACCCGATCTCCCATACAAATCTCCATTTGATCTTTGTATCCCCCATCCCACCCCACCCAATACCCAGTCTACCCATGAAATCTATTTCTCTTTGCCACAGAAATCTTTGTATTCCCCAGTCTCCTCCTTTATACCTCACTTCCTTGTGTCTACATATTATAGCTTGATATTTACTCAGTGTCTAATATTCACATATAAATGAATACATACTGTATTTATCTTTCTGGGTCTGGTTTACCTCACAGAAAATGATTTTTCCATCCATTTTCATGCAAATTTTATGATTTTTTTTTTTTTGCAGCTGAGTAATACTGCATTGTGTGAATGTATTTTCTAGGTGGTTTCCAATTTCTGGCTATTACGAAAAAAGAACATGGTTGAACAAGTGCACTTTTTTAGGATGAAGCATCCTTTGGGTATATGCCCAAGAATGATACAGCTAAATCTAGAGGTAGATTTCTTTTCTTTCTAAGGAACCGCCATAATGATAGTGTCTTTACAAGTTTG
>JAQHUG010000061.1:5898993-5918362 GCA_028555095.1 Dicrostonyx torquatus | reverse complement strand
ATGAAGAATTTTGTTGGGATTTTGATGGGGATTTGCATTGAATCTATAGATTGCCTTTGGTAGAATTGCCATTTTTACTATATTGATCCTACCAATCCAGGAGCATGGGAGATCCTTCCATTTTCTGGTATCCTCTTCGATTATGACACCCAAAGGGGTGAATTTTTTATTTGAGGCTATCTAGTTTTTTAGAACATAAACTATCTAATTCATTTTCTTAAAAATTACATGCATAATATTTTTATTGTTTCATGGTTGCCTAATGAAATCAGCAGTTCTTTGTATAGACCTGCTTATTTCTTCCTCTGGTTAGAAAATTATGATAAGCTGGGCTGTGTTGGCACATAACTCTAATCTTCATGAGGCAGAGGCTAGCAGTTATCTAAGTTCGAGGCCAGATTGATCTACAGAGTGAGTTCCAAGGCACCCAGGGCTACACAGAAAATCTTTGTTTTAAAAAACAGAACTAAACAAGAAACAAGCATAAACAAAACAAAAAGTATGTTATCTTGAACTAAAAACAGTAGATAAATGGACCATAATTATGTTTGAGGGTAAGTATGAAAATAGTCTTTGTAAGCTATTTACTGAAACAAAAAGTTCATTCTGAGCAGTTTTCATCATTATGAAGATGATAATTTTATTTTACTTTTCACTGTCACTTTATTGCAATATACATGACATAATGCATGAGAAACCCTTTAATTGTGCACAATTAAAAATGACCAAAGATAGCTAGATTAAGAGGGCAATGGAGACAGGTAGATTTAATGAGAGCCAAGAATACTCAGGTTTTTCTTTGTCCTGCGAAGGACTCTTTACTCTCTCACCTCCTGTCCTAACATTTTTCACATTTGTAGGTACAAAATATGCAGTGTTGGAATGCTTATAAAGGTGTTAAAAACTGAGGAATTTGAACTTTGTTGTAAAAAACTTTTTAAAGTTTTAATATTGGCAAGTGGAAGAACTCGGAAAGATATTATAATCCAAGTGAGACATAGAACTGTCATAAGATGTTTTTTTAAAGGCTACAAATTAAAAACAATGCAAATGTGTATTCAGCATTGTTTAAAGCCTGGCTATTAATTTAAAATTGTAAGATCAGAAATGATTCTGACCTGACTGTTGTTATTATAGTTCTTTGTTAACCAAAAATGTACAACAAACATCAAGGTAATTTGTAGGATAAATAATTGAAGTGTATTTTGTGTAAGTTTATTCTGCATTGAGTATGATACCCACTAAGAATTGTCCATCAGATAAGCTGAAGTGGGCCTCTACTAATAATACATAAGAAAATAAGCCAAGAAACACATTTAGTAGATTTTTTTGACCTTTTAAAATAGATAAAGTTTTAAAGGGATTTATATATACACATGAAGACCTCTGTGAGCTAAGATGTATGATACACCCACACACACACACACACGTATGGAATGCTGGTGGTGAGAGAGGAGCTGATTGCTGTGATCTGGTAGAACCTCAGTAAACAAGAACTCTGACAAGAGATGGATCACATGAGCCAAACGATCTGTTACTACCCAGTAAGGGTAGTTTCTTTAAAGAAACTTTAATATCCAAAAGAATAGATCTGTACCACAAAATCTTACTCATTTAAAAGATAGCCAGATTGTGGTGGTGGCACATGTCTCTAATGCCATCACTTGGGATTCAGAGGCAGGGGGATCTATGAGTTCGATGCCAGCCTAGTCTACACAGTGGTTTCCAGGGTAGTTATGACTAAACAGAGAAACCTGTCTCAAAAATATAAATTAAAATAAAATAAAATATAACCATAAATGCCCTTCTTCCCACTAATTTCTTCCCTAAAATGTTCATGTGAAATTTCTTTCCCATTTTCCAAATTATTTTTCTTTCATATGGAATCATTATTATTATATTCTGTCCATTACAAGACTTAAAAAATTTCCCATTTAATATTTTTGAAAGAGTTGGTTGCTTATAATTGGAAAGTATATTGCATTTAATGGAATTTATCTCAAAAGATATTGGTGACCTTTGAAAATCAAAAAAAAAAGTAGAATGAATGAAAGATACACACACACAGATTTGTAAAGAGAAATTATGCTGCAGTCAGAATTCTGTATTCATGGGTTCTATATCAGTGATTCCACTCAATCACAGAATCAAAACAGTTAAAGAATAAAAGAAAAGTATGCTCTGTGCATGGACCAGCTCCGCCTACCCCAGCCACCATTATTTACTAAACAGTGTAGTATGGTAACCACTATAGATGCGATACATTTTACTAGATATCTTTATCCTCTAGAGTTGACTGAAAATGTATAGAAGGTTGTACATAGGTTATATGCAAATGTTATAAGAAAATTGGACTACTCCAGTTTGGGGTATATACAAGGATCTCAGGATAATTCCCAAACAGTAATGAGAATTGACTTATGTATATTTAATTCATCACATTTATTTATTTCTAAATATATGTACAAATATAAATTATATTTAAGCATAAAACCTTGCATAAAATGTAATCAGAAATATATATGTATAGTATTTAAATCATTTTAAAAATATAAAAAGTTACAGATAAAATGTATTATATCAATTCTGAGACATACTTTTCCACATTTTAATCTCTTGAATATAGATTGTATTTGATTCTGGTAGCATTTTGGACTCACTCAATGAAAGTGTAATTATTTCTTTGCCTTTGTTTCATAGAACTCTGTGTGTCTTCCCTTTTATTTTATATTAACTCAATCCCTTCACAATGGCTCTTCTAAGTATTTAGAAGTCCATTGAGTGTTAGAGAGATAGCTCAGAGTACTGGAGAGATAGCTCAGTGGTTAAGATTATATTCTATTCTTGCTGAGAACTTGGGTTTTGTTTTCAGCACCCATATGGCAACATGGTACACAGACATGCATGCAGACAAACACTTATACATGTAAAATAAAAATAAATGTTTAAAAACTCAAAATATTAGGTTATTGAGATATGTAGATTTTGGGACATGGCAAGTTTTTGAGTAGCTAAGTTAATTTAGGTATATAATGTTTTTGTAAATTCATTGTAATAATGTGGTTTTTATTTTTTAAAAGGCGAAAAATTTTAACTACTGTAATCCCAGTTTATGAATTAACAGTTTTATTTTTGTTAAAATAAAATTTTTGGCTGGGCGGTGGTGGCGCACACCTTTAATCTGAGCAATTGGGAGGCAGAGGCAGGCGGATCTCTGTGAGTTCGAGACCAGCCTGGTCTACAAGAACTAGTTCCAGGACAGGCTCCAAAGCTACAGAGAAACCCTGTCTCGAAAAACCAAAAATAAAAAAAAATAAAATAAAATTTTTGTTATGTTGGTTTTTGTAACATGAGGGCTGACTCGTTGGGGTTTCTGTCCCACCCAGTACCCCACAGCCAGCAAGCCCCAAAGAAAATCACACAGAGTCTACATTAGGTTATCAACTGATTGGTCCATTAGCTCAGTCTTCCTACCATCTCCCATAATTTATATTAACCCATTGTTCCCATCCAAGCCAGGCACATAGCCGGTACCTTTTCTCAGCTGGTACAGGGACACATGCTGCTTCTTTGGAGATCTTTGCAGGAATGCCAGGGAAGCTTCCTGCTTCCCAATTTCTCCTGTTCTCCTTGCTCCACCTCTACTTCCTGTCTGGTTTTCCCACCTATACTTCCTGCCTGGCCAATCAGCGTTTATTTAAAACATGATTGACAGAATTGTCCTGCACCAGGTTTTTTTTTAATGATTCTTATTATTAACTGTCCATAGTGTAACCTCAGTCATCTTTCCTAAAGGATATGTCATGAAAATGTGTAATATATAATTCATATAACTGTTTTTCTGGAAATATCCTAATGTCCTAATTTTTTTAACTCTCTGTTTCTGACTTCAAAGTTAGAATTCAATAACATCTAAAAAGATTATCTTCAACCTCAAAGATGCCTGTAGCATAGCCTGACAAGCCCCACACAGGTGTGCTTACATAGACACACTCTTCGCTTCTGCTGATTCTTAGCACATTGTTCTACAGATATGCTGTATGTTACTGCTCTTTCTCTTACACTGAGGCCTCCTTACAACTAGGATAATAAAGCTACCATTGAATAATTAAGACTTAATTATGTCAATAATTTTGTCCAAATATTTTTAAATGTGAGCTATTAAAGGTTATTTGCTATATTAAAAAGGAAAGGAAAGTAAAATTTTAAAGATCTTTGTGACACAAAAAATAAAAGAAAAAGAAAAAAATTTTACATGGCTACATTAAACGGAAAGAAGGAATTTATTGTAAGTATATACCTGTGCTTTATTTTTTAAATGTATTTTAATGGAATGAGTAACTGAAGTCAAGATACATGAAGAGATTTATTAGCTAGCCTAGATAAGTCATTAATATTTGTTGGTCAAGAAGTAGGTAAATTTGCAAATGAAACTTTTAGAAGAAAATAGAATTGTAGTTATTCGTTGGCTAACTATTACCTTCTTTGTATGAAAACCGTAGTATTGATGTTAGCTCCCATTATACATACTGAGTATGTTCTCACAGGCACTTCCCCCCACATTCCTCACACACCAGTATGAAAAAGCAAAGCAGTCTTTTATACTTTAACCAGGACTATGGTGACAATATGAGCAATGATATTAGTGCCATCTGTTTTGAAGCCCTTTATATATAAATAGCAGTTGACTATCTCTTATCTCATGTGACTATATGAAGAACGGGAGCCACTTGTATTACAGATACTTTTAAAAAGCATGTCAGCATGCAGTTAATGAAGAAGCAGGAGAGGAGAAAAGCTAAATACAGAAAATATAATTCATTTTGTTAGTATAATACTGAATTCATTGTAGACTGAAAGTAAATTTTTAACCTAAACTTAATTCTTAGTATCAAATTAATTTAGCTCTAGTGAGTATCCTTATTTAGAATGTATATGTATATTTTGTTCCAATAATGTAGTACATACAGAAATACATACGCATATTATCAATCCTTAGAAACTTGAAATTTTGATGCATTGGGTTCCGTTGTGGTGAAGTCCAGTGACCAATAGTGATGTAAAGCCACATTAATTAGAGTGGACGAAAAACTAACTCCCACTTTCTTGCTTTGGGGACCTGTTTTCCTTCATACTATATTTTCATGCAATAAACTAAAATGCCATCAAACATAAAAATGAAGTGTATAAATTTTTTTGACCAAGTCTGTACAAAAGACACACAGGCATATGAATGTATTGCACTATCAGTCAATATCTAAAACTTCGCTCCTGCCTTTATCCTGGGGTAGGGTTTAATTAAATTAATGTATTTCGTGTGTATGGAATGGTTACACATATCTTTTCTTCATACATTACCACAGTTCATTTCATTAAGAAAATTATCTGGGATAAATGAGAATCTTTAAGAGAGGAAAGAAATCCCACATCTGTTTGGTTATTCTTGTTATTAGAACTGTAAAATCTGTACCAAGTTTTTCAACTCAAGTACCTATGAGTTGAAACTTTACATCCATTTACTTTAGGATAGAAATTTCAAATTGCTTTTGACATTGTTATTTTGATTTTTTAAAAATATTTTAATATTGAGATTGAAGATATGGCTCAGCACTTCGGAACACTATCTGCTTTTGTGGAGGACCCAGGTGCAGTTTCAGCATGCACATGGCATCTCATAACCACCTGGAAATCCATTTTCAGGGAGTCTGATACCTTTTTCTTACCTGCATTGGGACTGCATGCATATAACACACACAAACACACACACACAGACACAGTGAATGCATGCACACACATGCACGCACACACACACATAAACTTAAATCTTTAAAAAAGCTTTAATACATTTAGTCCCAATTTTAAAGATCTTAATATAACTCCAAGAGAATGAAAAGCAGCAAATTTCTTGTAACAGTCCAGAATAGTGGAACAAATGGATAAGGCATACTTAAAGAATTTCTTAACCAAAATAGTGATTCAGACTGTAGTCATGCCATTGACGGTACTTACTCAACAAAAGTGCAGTTGATATATTGTATAAAAAAGATTGTGACCCAGTATAATGAAAATGTTATTGAGCATTTGAAGCAAGAGACCTTTTATTGGTATTAAGTCTTAAATTGTTATAGTAATGAAAATATAATAAAATTTTATTATAAAAGTTTCTAAAATATTAACTTCTATTGTGATTAATATATAATTATCAGTAGTACCAAAGGCATCTTTTATAGTATATGACAGCCACCAGAGAAGATGACTCCACAATCTGCCCTATGTGTTACCTCTTTTGCATATAAACCATGAAGATCTGGGTTTCATTCCCAGCTTACACATGGTTACTCAGAACCTGCCCTACCTCCAGTCCTAGGAGATCTCACACCCTTTTCTGGCCAGCCACCAGGCAAGCCATGCTATGCCTGGACATGCAACCAAAACCTAAACACACGTACACATAAAAAATAACTTACTAAGTCTAAATCTTATTACTTTTACGGTGGATATACAATATTCTGGTATCAGGTAATAGAAATAATTACATTGAATAAGGGACTATGAAAAGATAGAATTTGGTACTAATTATATAATAGCAAGCTTTTAAATATTGTTTAATTTTTGTTAACTTTAATTTATAGTATATCTACACAAAATTTAAAAGTTTTCTGAAATTTGGACAACCTTCTTATTTGACACATCCAAATCTTTTTACTGGAAAGTTTCTTTCATTGTTAAGATGATAGTGAACCATTTCCAAATTTAAGTAATTCATGGTATATCATGCAATTTGCTGACATTTTTAAGCTTTAAAGTTATTCGATGAGCTTAGTTGGATCTCTGGACTTGTAGAAAAATAGAATGATCTAGTAAGGGGTGGAGCAAATCACGTAAACCATGCAAAGTTATCATTAATTTGTTGATTCCAAGGACATTTCTGTTTGTAAATATTTTAATAGAAGTAAGCATTTAGAAACTTCTCACCAAATTTGAAAATATTATCTAAAATGGTTTTATAAAGTATAAAGAATGTTACACAAACAGACTTTTTATCCTTTCTGCCGTTTACCTTGAAAACCTTACAGCTCAGACAAGTGACTACACCCCAGAAGCCTTTAGGACTTCTCATCAGAAGGGACATGCATGTATCTTAAGAAATTGTAGAATAAACCACTGGTGGCAAGTATAAGGCATCAGTAAAAAATCAAATGAACAAAGCTGCCAACTGAGAGGGTTTATATGATGCTCAGCTCTGGGGGAAAGAGGAGTTGGAATTTACTCAGTCGTAGTTATAGATCCAGTTGGTAAGGTAAGAGAGTGCAACTGATACTTACTGTGTTTTACAATATTTGCAATATTTAATACATGTTAGCTTCACTTATCTCAAAACAATATTTATCTATTAGTGTATCTTCTTGATAATTGAATGAATTCCTTATGTTCAAACACAATATAAGAGCTAGAAAATTGGCTTAGCAGTAGACTCCTTATCCAGAGGACATGGATTTCATTCTCAGCGCCCAGATCCTGGAGTATTNTTTCCCACCTATACTTCCTGCCTGGCCAATCAGCGTTTATTTAAAACATGATTGACAGAATTGTCCTGCACCAGGTTTTTTTTTAATGATTCTTATTATTAACTGTCCATAGTGTAACCTCAGTCATCTTTCCTAAAGGATATGTCATGAAAATGTGTAATATATAATTCATATAACTGTTTTTCTGGAAATATCCTAATGTCCTAATTTTTTTAACTCTCTGTTTCTGACTTCAAAGTTAGAATTCAATAACATCTAAAAAGATTATCTTCAACCTCAAAGATGCCTGTAGCATAGCCTGACAAGCCCCACACAGGTGTGCTTACATAGACACACTCTTCGCTTCTGCTGATTCTTAGCACATTGTTCTACAGATATGCTGTATGTTACTGCTCTTTCTCTTACACTGAGGCCTCCTTACAACTAGGATAATAAAGCTACCATTGAATAATTAAGACTTAATTATGTCAATAATTTTGTCCAAATATTTTTAAATGTGAGCTATTAAAGGTTATTTGCTATATTAAAAAGGAAAGGAAAGTAAAATTTTAAAGATCTTTGTGACACAAAAAATAAAAGAAAAAGAAAAAAATTTTACATGGCTACATTAAACGGAAAGAAGGAATTTATTGTAAGTATATACCTGTGCTTTATTTTTTAAATGTATTTTAATGGAATGAGTAACTGAAGTCAAGATACATGAAGAGATTTATTAGCTAGCCTAGATAAGTCATTAATATTTGTTGGTCAAGAAGTAGGTAAATTTGCAAATGAAACTTTTAGAAGAAAATAGAATTGTAGTTATTCGTTGGCTAACTATTACCTTCTTTGTATGAAAACCGTAGTATTGATGTTAGCTCCCATTATACATACTGAGTATGTTCTCACAGGCACTTCCCCCCACATTCCTCACACACCAGTATGAAAAAGCAAAGCAGTCTTTTATACTTTAACCAGGACTATGGTGACAATATGAGCAATGATATTAGTGCCATCTGTTTTGAAGCCCTTTATATATAAATAGCAGTTGACTATCTCTTATCTCATGTGACTATATGAAGAACGGGAGCCACTTGTATTACAGATACTTTTAAAAAGCATGTCAGCATGCAGTTAATGAAGAAGCAGGAGAGGAGAAAAGCTAAATACAGAAAATATAATTCATTTTGTTAGTATAATACTGAATTCATTGTAGACTGAAAGTAAATTTTTAACCTAAACTTAATTCTTAGTATCAAATTAATTTAGCTCTAGTGAGTATCCTTATTTAGAATGTATATGTATATTTTGTTCCAATAATGTAGTACATACAGAAATACATACGCATATTATCAATCCTTAGAAACTTGAAATTTTGATGCATTGGGTTCCGTTGTGGTGAAGTCCAGTGACCAATAGTGATGTAAAGCCACATTAATTAGAGTGGACGAAAAACTAACTCCCACTTTCTTGCTTTGGGGACCTGTTTTCCTTCATACTATATTTTCATGCAATAAACTAAAATGCCATCAAACATAAAAATGAAGTGTATAAATTTTTTTGACCAAGTCTGTACAAAAGACACACAGGCATATGAATGTATTGCACTATCAGTCAATATCTAAAACTTCGCTCCTGCCTTTATCCTGGGGTAGGGTTTAATTAAATTAATGTATTTCGTGTGTATGGAATGGTTACACATATCTTTTCTTCATACATTACCACAGTTCATTTCATTAAGAAAATTATCTGGGATAAATGAGAATCTTTAAGAGAGGAAAGAAATCCCACATCTGTTTGGTTATTCTTGTTATTAGAACTGTAAAATCTGTACCAAGTTTTTCAACTCAAGTACCTATGAGTTGAAACTTTACATCCATTTACTTTAGGATAGAAATTTCAAATTGCTTTTGACATTGTTATTTTGATTTTTTAAAAATATTTTAATATTGAGATTGAAGATATGGCTCAGCACTTCGGAACACTATCTGCTTTTGTGGAGGACCCAGGTGCAGTTTCAGCATGCACATGGCATCTCATAACCACCTGGAAATCCATTTTCAGGGAGTCTGATACCTTTTTCTTACCTGCATTGGGACTGCATGCATATAACACACACAAACACACACACACAGACACAGTGAATGCATGCACACACATGCACGCACACACACACATAAACTTAAATCTTTAAAAAAGCTTTAATACATTTAGTCCCAATTTTAAAGATCTTAATATAACTCCAAGAGAATGAAAAGCAGCAAATTTCTTGTAACAGTCCAGAATAGTGGAACAAATGGATAAGGCATACTTAAAGAATTTCTTAACCAAAATAGTGATTCAGACTGTAGTCATGCCATTGACGGTACTTACTCAACAAAAGTGCAGTTGATATATTGTATAAAAAAGATTGTGACCCAGTATAATGAAAATGTTATTGAGCATTTGAAGCAAGAGACCTTTTATTGGTATTAAGTCTTAAATTGTTATAGTAATGAAAATATAATAAAATTTTATTATAAAAGTTTCTAAAATATTAACTTCTATTGTGATTAATATATAATTATCAGTAGTACCAAAGGCATCTTTTATAGTATATGACAGCCACCAGAGAAGATGACTCCACAATCTGCCCTATGTGTTACCTCTTTTGCATATAAACCATGAAGATCTGGGTTTCATTCCCAGCTTACACATGGTTACTCAGAACCTGCCCTACCTCCAGTCCTAGGAGATCTCACACCCTTTTCTGGCCAGCCACCAGGCAAGCCATGCTATGCCTGGACATGCAACCAAAACCTAAACACACGTACACATAAAAAATAACTTACTAAGTCTAAATCTTATTACTTTTACGGTGGATATACAATATTCTGGTATCAGGTAATAGAAATAATTACATTGAATAAGGGACTATGAAAAGATAGAATTTGGTACTAATTATATAATAGCAAGCTTTTAAATATTGTTTAATTTTTGTTAACTTTAATTTATAGTATATCTACACAAAATTTAAAAGTTTTCTGAAATTTGGACAACCTTCTTATTTGACACATCCAAATCTTTTTACTGGAAAGTTTCTTTCATTGTTAAGATGATAGTGAACCATTTCCAAATTTAAGTAATTCATGGTATATCATGCAATTTGCTGACATTTTTAAGCTTTAAAGTTATTCGATGAGCTTAGTTGGATCTCTGGACTTGTAGAAAAATAGAATGATCTAGTAAGGGGTGGAGCAAATCACGTAAACCATGCAAAGTTATCATTAATTTGTTGATTCCAAGGACATTTCTGTTTGTAAATATTTTAATAGAAGTAAGCATTTAGAAACTTCTCACCAAATTTGAAAATATTATCTAAAATGGTTTTATAAAGTATAAAGAATGTTACACAAACAGACTTTTTATCCTTTCTGCCGTTTACCTTGAAAACCTTACAGCTCAGACAAGTGACTACACCCCAGAAGCCTTTAGGACTTCTCATCAGAAGGGACATGCATGTATCTTAAGAAATTGTAGAATAAACCACTGGTGGCAAGTATAAGGCATCAGTAAAAAATCAAATGAACAAAGCTGCCAACTGAGAGGGTTTATATGATGCTCAGCTCTGGGGGAAAGAGGAGTTGGAATTTACTCAGTCGTAGTTATAGATCCAGTTGGTAAGGTAAGAGAGTGCAACTGATACTTACTGTGTTTTACAATATTTGCAATATTTAATACATGTTAGCTTCACTTATCTCAAAACAATATTTATCTATTAGTGTATCTTCTTGATAATTGAATGAATTCCTTATGTTCAAACACAATATAAGAGCTAGAAAATTGGCTTAGCAGTAGACTCCTTATCCAGAGGACATGGATTTCATTCTCAGCGCCCAGATCCTGGAGTATTCGATGCCTTCTTTTGACCTCCATGGGCACTGGGCAAGCATGTGGTACACTGGCTATGTACAGGCAAAACATCCATACATAAAATAATAAAGCACTCATTATGGAAATTATTAAGGAAGTCTTATTTTATGGCAGGTTTTATGAAGAAACATGGATCAAGTTATAGAAAAGGCTGATTGCAATGTTCACTTCTTTTTTTTTCTTTTTTTTTTGGTTTTGTTGTTTGTTTTTCAAGACAGGATTTCTCTGTAGCTTTGGAACCTGTCCAGGAACTAGCTCTTGTTGACCAGGCTGTTCTCGAACTCACAGAGGTCCATCTGTCTCTGCCTCCGGAATGCTGGGATTAAAAGCATGCACCACTTTAATCTAAAACAGAAACTAATAAAGGGGCATGTTAGTCTGACGTTTCAATCGTCTTACTGCCTTTACAAACAGTAGTCTAGAGACTTTGTTTTGTTTTCAAGACAGGAAAATACCTCTTAATCATCTTTATGTTTCTATATCTAGATACACTGTGACAGGTAATGAATGTTCTGTAAATATAGAGGGTTGATTGATTGATTGAGTTTATGTGGTACTGTACTTGAATCAAGGCTTCATTTGTGCTACGCAAGCCAGTACCACATTTTTAGGTCTCACACATGCTAGGCAAACCTGTACCAGAGAGCTTTACACCAATCGCTATCCAAAACTGTTTAATGAAAGAGTAATGGGGCATCCTTTCATCTTTTTTATATTTCTATTAGAACTCCTAATAGAGTTGTAGAACACATAGTCCGCCTTGTGTGTCTTATCCTTTTTATCATCATCTGGGAAGAGACACTCTCTAGCAATAAGGGTAATACTTAGGGTAGATTGTAAAGTTATCCTATCTGGTAGCTGTCACATATTATAAAAGGGAATTTATGTGTTATTAATATGTCAATTATGACAGCAGTTTTTATTTGAAGAGGGGCAGTTGAGATAGGGTTTCTTTGTGTAACAGTCCTGGCTGGCCTGGAACAAGTTCTTGTAGACCAGGCTGATCTTGAACTTACAAAGATCCACCTTTCTCTGCTGGGATTAAAGGTATATGTCACCACTGCCCGGCCTGTTCGTCATTTTATAATGTTTTTATATTTGTTTTTATTGGATACACACATACTATAGCATGTGTGACTCAGGATAGAGGGCAACTTGCAGGAGTTGTTTCTATTCTAACTTTATTTAGGCCGTCATGAGCAGCTAGCATCTGTACCAGTGAACCATCTCTTTGGCCCTTCCTAGCCACTTTTGTAGTTGTAGTATATGGTGTGAGTGGCTGTGTTCCCAGCACCTGAGAGGAACAAGGGCCCTTTTGTTCTTTCCCGCCTGGCTTCCTGGTTGCACAGCCGCAGGGCCTGCTTTTGGCCCTGGTTAGCTTATACCCGGAATAATTACACACAAACTGTATTCATTCAAATACTGCCTGACCCATTAGTTTTAACCTCTTATACATATTAGTCTAACCCATATTTAGAAATCTGTGTGTCACCACGAGGTGGTGGCTTATCGGAAGATTCTAACCTGCATCCATCTCAGGCTGGAGCATCATGGCTTCTCAGTCTTCTTCCCAGCATACTGTTCTCTTTTCCCCGCCTATCTAGGTCCTGCCCTATCAAAAGCCAAGGCAGTTTCTTTATTAACCAATGAAAGCAACACAAAAGATCCCTCCTACACCATGTAGTTGTTAATATACAGTCTGATTCTAATCACTGCCTAACTTTGTGCCTGCCACCTAACTAGCCACCCAATATTTATTGACAAAGGGGAATATAGAAAAAAATATAAAAAAGCAGTTTGCTTTATCACTTGCCTATCATATAGTTGCTGAGATTTTGTTGTTTGCTTTCTATTAGTTTTTTTTTAATGATATGAGGGGCTTACTAGGCAATAGTATTAATGTTTACAATAGCCAACTAATTACCAGAAAATAGGAAAATCACTAGAAATGTTTTGAGAAACAAAAGGCATGGTTCTTTGAGTCCTATTAAAATAATGGCAAATAATGTTTGCTAACAAAGGTCATTACTATCCTAGTACATTCAGTACATGTATGTAATAGCCCTCCAAAAATCAAATTTTTATAAGAATGAATTTGAATTTTCAAGAAAATTTACAATATTCTGTTCTCTTAAGAAAAAAGGACTACGGACTGGAGAGATGGCTCAGAGCTTAAGAGCACTGGTTACACTTCTAAAGGTCCTGAGTTCAATTCCCAGAAACCATATGGTGGCTTACAACCGTCTGTAATGACATATGGCGTCTTCTTCTGGCCTGCAAGACATATGCAGGCAGACCACTGTATACTTAATAAAAATAAATAATAAATAAATTAATCTTTTTTAAAAAGAAAGTAAAAAAGGACTATTCTGTGCATTTAGAAAGGTAGCCTTAATTATTAAATAGCAAGCAGGCTGATTAATTATCTGGAAAAGAATATTCTGCTCCAAGTTTCCTAATGCCTTGTTGGTTACAGATGTGCCTGTCTTTTCAGCTTGATGGCCACATCACCTCAGGCAAGGAGAGCATTGCTTTTGTCTACTTGTTCTTAAAGAGAGCTGTGCTTATAGCCCACAGATAAATGCTTTTCAAACATGACCTTTGCTTCATTTTTAGAGTACAGAATTTTGGTGCCAAACTTGCTATAATTTCAACCATATGATCTCTTCAAGAGAAATGAGAAATGGAAGTTAAATGAGAATAATTATGCTAATTGGTTAAAAATAAATACGATAATTTGTTGATCACAACGTCTGGCATATGAAAATGCTCAAATTTTCAAAACTATTACTAGTGAATTTAAGAAAAGAATGTTTTGTAACTAAGAGTGTGTTTGAAAGCTGGACTATGGCAGTTTATGCCTTTAATCCCATAAGTCAGGACTCAGAGGCACGTGGGTCTCCATGAGTCCAAGGGTAACCTTGTCTTCAGAACAAGGCCCAGGACAGTCAGGGCTACACAGTGAAACCATTTCTCACAAAATAAGATAAAATAAAATAATGTTTTTGCTATTTCTGCTGCATGGTTTTATTTTTCTAGAAATCTAAAATCTTTATTCAAACATTGGAACAGTAATAAAATGTGCATAAAGATCTATGTTGTCATCTGTTGCTTTTATCGCCTACTAAAACAGAAATATCCAAGTTTTCAGTAAAAATTAATTTTCAGTGAACTATATCCATATGACAATTTTAAAGTGTAAGATGATCTTCTTTTTAATGTTGAATAAGAATAAAACTCAAATTATGTTACTTAAACAAGAATACTCTTACTTTTTTTTATTTGTATAACATAAAAATAGCTAGCTGCTTTGCTCACAAAATTGTTTGGGAATGACTAATCGTGAGATGCTTCTTAAGGAAATCTGCCAGGAAGTTTACATGAATAAAAGTGATATTTCAATTCTAATCATAGTCCAGCTTAGTTCACTGAGGGTGGAGTGGTAAATTTTTAAATCAGCTATTCCCACATCATTTGTTAACATTTGCATGTTTATTTATTAGGCATGATTTGTTGATTAAGATTTGATCTTTTCTGGAGCAGAAGCATCTCCTGTGGACTGTTACTACTGCATGCTTGCTTTCTATACAGGTCCATTAGTCATGAAGAAAGACAAGGCAGCGACACAACCTGTGAAGCATATCAGAGTAACGTGATTTACACATTTTCCATTCAAATTCTATGCTTGATACCTAGCGTAATTGTGTGGCCTATATTTAATAGCATGATTTTTACTAGACAATGTGGGTTCTGATGGTACTGGTCTAGAATGTCACTTTTTTTAAAAAAAAAAACAAAAAAAACAAGGGTTCATAATTGGTATCTCAAGATATATAATTTGGTGGCATTATAACACCACTTATAAGAAAACAACTTGAATAACAATTTAAATTTTTATAGTCTATTTAAAGAATATATATATTAGAATAATCGATTTGTATTTTTCTTAGGGCAATTATGTGTCACTTAGCTTATTTCAAGTGACTTAGCCATGCATTTTATCTTATTATCTTAATAGTTTACAATTCAGACTGTACCAAATAAATTATTTTTAGTCTATTATGGAACTATGAATTTGGGAGATAAATTTTCTGACTCTGATGTTTCTCTGCCCTCAATTTGTTTGCATTTTTTAAAATTATTTTTCTTGACAAATATAGAAAAGAGTACTTTTAAATAAATCATGCTGTTCTCTGGAAAAATGATTTTTAAACTAAAATTTACAATCTGTATTCCATTAGAAATCTTTATATGCGGGGCTGGAGAGATGGCTCAGTGGCTTAAGAGCATTCCCTGCTCTTCCAAAGGTCCTGAGTTCAATTCCCAGCAACCACATGGTGGCTCACAACCATCTGTAATGGGATCTGGTGCCCTCTTCTGGCCTGCAGGCATACACACAGAATATTGTATACATAATGAATAAATAAATATTTTTTTAAAAAGAAATCTTTATATGCAGATTAAAATTGGTGAGGACAGGCGTCCAGTTTACTTAAAAGTGGTCTATATTAAGATGACAATTTTAAAATGTCAAGATGATGTTCTTTTTAATGTTCAGTAAGCATAAAAAAATCAAATTATATTGCTTACACAGGAATACCCATACATTATTTTTCATTGTGTAACATAAAATTAGCTAACTGCTTTGCTCACAAAAATGATAAGATATGACTAACCATGAGCTAATTCTTAAGGAAATATGTGAGAAAGTTATACATGAATAAAAATGGTATTTCAGTTGTAATCATAGTTCACTGAGGGTAGGTGGATCTGATAACAGTCCACAAAAGAGATTTTCTGCTAACTTTAACATACCTCCAGCTCATTAAATTCAGCTTTGTTTATGAGTGATCACTTCAACCGTTTTAATATCGTATATCTTTGTAGATTGTTAGATGTGTAGGTAAAGAGAGAAGTATATATATATATATATAGAAAACATACACTTACATACGTTTGTTAAACTACTTTTCTTAAAGTACAATAATCAGTACTTTTTATATGTTAATATGTGCATGTGTGTGTGTGTAATGATATTTTGTTTGTGCTCTAACAAAGCTTGCCTCTAGATCTTAATGAGGAGCAAGCCACTAGTTAGCCATAGCGGTCAGGCAGTGGTGGCAGGCATCTTTAATCCCAGCACTAGGAGGTAGAGACAGGAAGAGATAAGACTTGGTGGAGAGAAATATAAGGCAGGAGGAGACAGGAACTCAGCCCATTCAGTTGAGGATTCCTGGAGAGGGGATCTTGGCCCCTTCATTCTGAGAATTCGGTAGAGGTGATAAGTCTCTCTCGTGGCTGACTCCTTTACTTCTCTGATCTCTCAACATTTACTCTAATAAATGACTCTGGATTTTTCTTTTAGAGACCATCTAGAATTCATGCAACATGTATGAGTGTTCACATTTATGTGGGTGTATCTGTATTCATCTATGTGCATGTGTACATGTGGGTTCAAAGTTGATGTTGAGTATCTTTCTCAGTCGTTCTCTAATTTACTTGCTGAGACAGGATCTGTTGGTGAACTGAGCTTACTGGTTCCATCTAACTAGCCAGTGTGTATCAGGGCCCGCCTCTTCCTCCAGGTTGCTGTTCCTTTGCATTCCTGGGGATGCAAATGGCAATCCTCACACGTGTATACCAAGTGCTTAATACAGTAATGCTTCATTTCAGCCCCAGAACATTTTAAAGTGGGTGTTTATTGTTTAAAAAATAAAACCTAAGAGTTTATTTTTGATCTTAAACTCTCCATATTTAAATATATCCTCTTTTTCTTTATACCTTGTTAATATGGAATCTTGGTGCTATTTGTTCTGATATTCATTATCTAATACACAATTTGCCACAATTCTATGGGAAGCAGAAACACCTCCTTCTCTAGTATACTCAGTGGCTGCTACTGAATGAAACGTTGAAAAGCTTCAGTTCTCTGTCCAGTCTTCTCAGATGAGACCATCAGGAGGCTTTTGCTTTTCTCTGCCCACTTGGAACTCATCGCTTTTCACTTTTACTGAGAGTTCAGTTCTTTTGGTTCTAGGTTTGTTTTTTTTTTTTTTCCCTCTTACAATGTCTCTTGTGTCTTAGGAACTTTACATAGTCATTTTGTTAGAAATACCCTAACTAACACTCATTCTATTAGGGTTTTTTTTTTTGAAGCGATGAGATTATAATATAATTTGAACATTTCTTTCTTCCCTTTTCTCCTACTATGCCATTTCATGTACTTCTGCCCATTCTCTATCAAATTCATGACCTCTTTTTTTTCACTAATATATATTACTAAATATCCCCTGTTCAGTTTGTATAATGTTACTTTGTATTATGTTTTCAGGCAGGCCTACTGTTTGGCCCTGTACAACCAATTCTGTCCTCTTCCCTGAAAAGGCTTCCTCTCCCCACTGCCAGCATTTCTTTATTGCCTATTGTTCCTTATGTAGGATTGAGGCCTCGTGGGCTTGACCCCACTCACTCTGGTATGTTTATTGTTGTCTTTGTTACGTTCTTGTTTAGGCAGTCATGTTGGTGAGACTTTATTGGACATTACTAGTAGTTGCCATCTCACAACATATTCCCTGATGCTCTGACTCTTATAATCTTTCTGCCCTCCCTTCTGCAGTGATCCCCGAGCCTCAGATAAGTGTGTGCTTTATAGATGTTCCATTGGAACTGGGATCCATAACATTTTGATGGGTTGTGGTCTCCATCTGTTACAAAGATAAATTTCTTTAATGAGGGGTGAAAACTACACTTGTCTATGGGCATAAGGACTAATGTCTATAGATTTGTTCTTAAGTATTATGCTGGTTTAGTCAATGAGAGGCTTTCGATTCTCTCCAATAGCCATAACTTCATTAGCACTGAGTAGTTAGCTAGTTTTCCAGTACCAGGAATGATTTCCCTTTTCTTGAGGGACTCTTATATCCAGTTAGAGAGCTGTTCATTACCGCCAAAGTATACATGTCACTACTCCATACTTGGGGTTATCATACCATGCTGGTCATGGATAGGGTCCATAGGCCCAGCTGTCATAAAATCCATAACCAAAAGCACCTTAGGGCAGAAAATGGTTTGTGTTAGCTTTTACTTCCAAGTCATCATCCATAAGTGTTTGTTTGCACAAATGTATGTACACCAAGTTGATACCTGTTGGGCATCAGGATTCAGAAAAGGACATTAGATTCTCTGCATCCAGAGTTACAGACAGGTGTAAGAAGCCATTTGGGTGCTAGGAAGTGAACCCTGGGCTTCTACTACAGCAGTAAGTACTGTTAACTGCCTGGTCATCTCTCTAGCCCACTAACTTTCTTTTAACACAACATTCACACAAACTACTAGGATTATTCCTGAAGAAACTTTGTATAATGTCCTACTGTCTTTCCCAATAGCTGACCGTTTCCTTTTGACTTACTTTGTGGCCCTCTTTACTGACTTCTGCTTGTGTTTAGCCTATGGCTTGTCAAGTTAAGCCACTCTGCTACTCTTCATACTGGCCTGCATTAACCCCGCTTTGTTCGTTGTGGTTTTCATTCTCACGTAGTGTCCTTCCTCACTTTGCCTGTTAAAAAATATGTCTTTCCTTTGGCAACCATTTTATAAGTCTGTGTAATGGGATAAAAGGAATACCGCTGAGCCTCACTCAGTCCCTGTCCTTGCCCTGCTTTATCTATGCATGCTCAGTCTGTAAAGAAAAAGTTATTGCTAGCTGTTAGTGACTGAACTTTAATACTATATATGGTGTTTAAATTGTCAATTAGAAAATCTCTTTATGTAAATAATTTTAGCCCCTTAGTAGCCAAGGATGTGGCTCATAGTATAGCTCTTATCTAGCATGCTAATTAAGATGCCCAGCATTACAAAGTGGGGTATGGTGGTTGACAGTGAAGAGGTGGCACAGAAAAATATTGATAATGTACTGGAACCCAATTCATTTTTCATTTATTATTTTTTTT
>JAQHUG010000061.1:5875726-5894522 GCA_028555095.1 Dicrostonyx torquatus | reverse complement strand
TGTAGATGGAAGAGTTTGTGGCTGGGTTGGTGTCCCAGTCCCGTCTCCCCCCCCCCTCCCCGAAATCTTCCCTGGATACAGGAAATGGCTGCTTCAGGTACAGATCCCTTTGCTAGAAATCTTAGCTAGAGTCAGACTCATAGATTCCTGTGAGTTTCCATTGCTCTAGGTTCCTAGCACCTCCCAGAGATGTCCCAGATTAATTTTCTCTTCCAGTATTCTCTCCCTTTTTCCTCCCTGACCTGATCCTTCTGTTCTCATCCCTGTTTGCCCTTTTAGGCTCCCCCTTCTATTGGCAATGTCCATTCTATTTCCCCTTCACAGTGGATTCATGCATTTCCTCCCCTCCCCCACTGAGCTCTCCTTGTTACTTAGCTTCTCTGGGTCTATGGGTTGTAGCATGGTTCTCTTTACTTTACAGCTAATAGCCACTTATGAGTGAGAGCATATGTTTGTCTTGATGGCTTTGCGTTGCCTCACTCAGGATCTTTTCTAGTTCCCTAGTTCCATCCATTTGCCAGGAAATCCGGATGTCATTGTTTTTAACAGCTGAGTAATACTCTAATTGTGTAAATGTACCGCATTTTCTTTATTTTTTCTTTGGTTGAGGGACATGTAGGTTGTTTCCAGTTTCTGGCTGTCACAAGTAAAGCAGCTGTGAACATAGTTGATACGTGACCTTGTGGTATAGTTAAGCAGGAGTGGTAATGTTGGATCTTTAGGTAGATCATTTCCCATCTTTCTGAATTGATTGCCAATTTTCTGAGAAAACTCCATAGGGAAACTAACTCTTAATAATCATCTTGGTGGACATAGGATGGTATCCCAGTTTGTTTTTACTTGTAAATTATTTGTAATTATCAGATTTTTATTATTTTATTATTATCAGATTTTATTTATATGTTTGCCATTCCCATCTTGTCTTTTGAAATATACATTTTTAGATGCTGTGCTTATTTTTAATTTTCTTTTTTTTTTGAACCATATTAGTTACTTGTATATTTGGGATACTACCCTGTTTTCCACCTGTATGGTGGTATAGGTATCTCCTTCTGATCCAGAGGTTAGTGACTAATTTGTCACAGGTTTATTTAATCGATACACCCCTTTCTGTCTGTTTTCCTACTGTTACTTGTGGCTTTGGAGTCCTAAGAAACAGCTTTCTAGAGCAATGTTATAGACTATGTAACATCATTATAGCACATATTATGTTTAAGACTCTTACCCAATTGTTGTTTACTTAATACATGGTATAAGATAAAAAATACACTTTTAGTCTTGACTGTGTGACCATCCAAAGCCATTTATTGAAACTACGTTTTTTTTCTAACTGTTCATACTTGACACCTTTGTTGAAAAACAACTGACTATAATACTTGAGTTTATTTCCAGGGTTTCCTATCCTATTAGTCAATCTTTCTCTATTTGAAACTTATTTTTTTAATAAAATTTTATATTTTGAAATCAAGTGCCATACTTCCAATTTTGTTATTTTTTGTTGTTGTTGTTCAATGTTTCTTTATTTGTTTTGGATCTTCTCTAATTCAATGCAGTGTTTTAAGACTGCTTTATCTAGACCTGTGTAAGAAAATGATACTGTTATTTTAACAATGTTTTGTTGAATGTGTGTATCACATTGGTTGTATAGACATTATCACAGTATAGCTTCCTTTGATCCATGATGATATATATTGCTCCATTTCTTTATGTCTTACTCCATTTTTCTTCATCATTGATTTATAGTAGAGTACAAATGTTTCATATCCTTCGTTAAATTTATACCTCAGACCTGATTGATACCAGATTAGCCAGATTAATTCTTAGCAGAGTACAGCAGCTATGACTTCTTATCCATTGAGTTCCTTTTGGTACTTCATTCTCAATATGAATGAGTTTTCAGTAGTCAGTTCTAAAGTTTACCATTAATTTAAGGAAAACTTTCAACACTAATAAAAAAAGTACCAAAAATTTTTTAATAGAATCATGAGGAAGATAAAAATGAAAATAACCAAAATGTAAAATACAAAAGAAACAGGAAAAAAAATTAAAACCAGCTAGAGGAAAATAGTCTGTAGTTAATATTCTCAAAGAATTACTAAAAGATAATGTAGATGTTAAATAAAAATAATTGCTACATAACACTTTTATTGTAAACAGTTAGATATTATAAATTAAAAACATAGCAAATAAATACCAAAATAGAAAATAAAACAGACTAAAAATAATTACAGAGCACTCCCAGGAAACTGCATAAACAAAAAATTAAAATCAAAAACTCAAAATAATCTAAGAGTCCTCATTGAGGCTTATCACATTGCACATATGAATCTCAAGAGAAAGAAGAACATGTACACTAAAGGGAAGAGAGAGAGAGCAACAACTAAAATGTCAGTAAGAACTAATCAGAAGACACTTTGAACTTCTTCAGAGCGAGGAGAATATAACCTCCACCTTGAGGATATTCACTAAGGATGACTCAATCAATGAAAAAAATACATAAAGGGAAATCATTTCAACATAACAAGAATAAAGAACTTTCAGGGACTTCTTGAGAGACACAGAAAGGAGTAGTTAACATTTGAGAAGTAAAATACTAGCAGTGAATCATGTTCTTCAAACGTTAATTACACAGGACTATGTATTAATATCATATAGAGAAGACTATCATCTCCCCACTTCAACACACAGATTTTCTTTTGTTTTCCATGGAGTATTTTCTAAGAAACTACTGGCCAGCATTCAAAAAACTGTTCAAGTTAATCAAAAGAAAAATACACAAGAAATAGAATAATATATACCATTCAGGAAAGGGCCAAAGTGTGTCTGTATTTAATGTGCAAAAGAAACCTATTCAATATCATAACCCATAAGCAAGACATTTCAGAAGAGTTTTTTAATTAACCAGTGGGGATATATATATATATATATATATATATATATATATAATCTATTATGTTTACATATAAATATCTATATATCAAGAAATATTCATGTCAAGAAAAATAGTTATATACAACTACCATTGATGTTGAAAAATACATAAAACTTATAATGTACATAAATTAGGAATATGGAAAATGATATACTTAATTACTTCCAAAAAAATAAAGTCATTGTTCTAGTTCATTTCTTGATTTTCCCTATTTAAAAGTTGCCATTATCTGAACTGCAAACATCCGTAAACCCCAAATTTAACTTTATTTAAGAAATGTGAGCTATGGATGCATGACATGTATTGGTCCATAATTGTAAACAGCCATTGTTGATTAAAACTGATAAATGAAGAAAGAAACAGAAGATCAAGAATAATTATAGGATTAATACTAGATGAAGATGGCAAAACAGATTAAAATAGTTACCTCTTGGGACACAAAAAATAGAGATGGATGGGGTAGAAAGTATTAGTATTCACTATTTAGTCTTCTAATTGATATTAAATCAATTTTAGAAGTAATGCAGCTGTTCAGTGTAATGGTGCATACCTATAATCCTAGTACTTAGAAAGTTAAAGCATTTTGAGTTTGAAGCTATTTTGAGCTGTGTATCAATACTTGATCTCCATAATAATAAATAAACAATAGTCTTCCTGATGCAGTAGTTTATGATTAGTATAGAAAATATTAAAGAAACAAGGAAGTGCTTTAGTGAATACCTCGTTTCATTACTGTTGACTATGTTCACGTTACTCTTTTTAAAATTTTTGTTTTAGGTTTATTTACTTTATTTTGTGTGGGATGTGTTTTCCCTGAGTACGAGTGTGTGCTCTACCTGTGTGCCTGGCCCCCTCAGAGACAAGTGCATGTCAGATGCCATGGAACCAAAATTACACGTGATTGTGTGCTGCTTTGTAGGTACTGGGACTGCAGCTGGGGCCTTTGCAAGAACAAGTGTTCTTAGCCTCTTGGCCATCTCTACAGCCCGTCAAGCTATTCTTGATTTTATTAATTTAAGTATAGCTAAAGAGCTTCCAAATTACCAACTTTGGATCATTTCGCCTTGTGTTTCACATAATTATATTCTTTATTTAACTTCTTTTGTTTTACTCTTTCCTAATGTATGATCTGAATTTTATTTAATTATTTTTTTAAAATCCTTTTCCTTAAAGCAAAGTGTTTCTATTACTCTCAAGATAGTTTATTTGGCCTATTGATTGTTTGCAGATATTGTTAAATTTTCACATATGTGTAAATGTTCATATTCACTTGAGAAATGGTATCATGTTTGGTTTCTGTTGCTATAATCAACACCATGACTAAAATCAGTTTGGTCTCATACTTTACGGTCCATCTTCCAGGAAAGTCAAGCAGAACCTCAAGGCAAGAACTGGAGAAGAGACCATGGTAGAGTATTGCTTGCTAGCTTGCTTCCCTTAACTAGTTTTTTCTGGTTTTCTCAGCTACTTTTCTTATACAATGCTGGCCCATCTGCCTAAGGATGGCGCTATCACACTGGACTGGACCCTTCTGCATCAACTAGCGATCAAGGAAATGGCCCATAGACATGCCTATGTAGGCTCGTCTGATGGAGGCAATTGAAGTTACCTCAAGTGAAGCTGACAAGTGAAACTAATTATGACAAATGGTTTTATACTTTTGCTGAACAGTGTATTCTATATATGTAATAAGCCTAAATGGTTTATTATACTGCTCCTGTCTTCTGTTTCTCTGTTGGTTTTCTGCTTAGTTATATCATTCATTATTGAAAGAAGATTAGCCAAGTCTCCAAATAGTGCTAATCTGTCTATTTTTATCCTCAGTTCTGTGAGTTCTAGGACGTTTTTGTTAGGTTTGTAATTTTGCATAATATCTTTGTCTTCCAGACACTTTTATTCTTAAAAATATCTTTGCATCAGTTAAAAATTATTGCAATATAAATGCATCCTGTTCAGATCTTTTGGTTGCTTTTTCTGTCTTTGAATGAAAATGTGTCTGTAGCTGGATGTGGTGCCCTATGCCATTAATCCCAACACTTGGGAGACAAAAGCATGTGGATCTTTATGAGTTCGGTATGTGTGTGTACTTATATATATTGTGCATATTTCATATCTTTCTAGTTTTTGTTCTTTGTGTGAGTTATTTTGCATTAGAGTTTCTGTAACCCAGGCAGGCATTTAACTTCTTGTGTAGCTGAGGCTGGTATTGAACTCCAGGTGCTCATGATTACCCCTTCCTAGTGGGACTATATGCATGCACCACTATTCTTGGTCTGGCCTGGACTGGTCTGGCTGTCTGTATCTCTTCTAAATATTAAAATACATTTTATCTGATACTAGGAAAGTTGTACTAGTTCATTTTTTGGTTTAGTTTAAATGATATGTTTTGTCTCCTTTTACTTTTGATATTGGTCTCCTGTTACTTTATACATATATGTGAATATATATTATAAATAGTGTGTAATTGGATTGGGTTTATTATCCATTCTGCCAGTCTTTATCTTTTGATAAGAACAGTAATTGGTGTTTCTGTAGGAATTATATCTACTGTGTTGGCATTTGTTTTCTTTCTCTGGCTATCCATCACTAGTTCTCCATCACTCCCATCTGCTTTTTGTTTTGTTTTGTTTTGATTTCTAACTGGTATTTTAGGGTATCCTTTAAATGTCAAAGTAGAAATGAAAGAAAATATGTATACAATATGATATCTTTTCATTGTTTAGAACCTACATGGGAATTGTCAAAAGTAATTGCAGTAGGTAAAAGCAAAGGGTTGTGAAAATTTTAAAATCACTTTTGCTAAAGCTGATCCTATCATTAAATGCCAACTCAGCTTAACTTTTGGGTTAATGAAAAGAAAATATAAGAAAATCTTTTTTATATTCTGATTCTTAGACAAAGAAACAAAGAGATACTCTTTGTCTTTAGAAACCTATTCTCTCTCTCTCTCTCTCGGGATACTGGGGTCTCTCTGTGGCTTTGGCTGGCCTGAACTTACTGTGTAGACCAAATTGACGTCAAACTCACAGAGCTTCACCTGCCTCTGCTCCCCACATGCTCGAATTAAAGGTGTGTGCCACTATGCCCAGAAGTCCTTTATTTGATGACTTTTAAAGATCCTTTAAAAGTATAATAAAAGATAATATTATAAGTTATTTGTTGTGAGAGTATATTGTTATCTAAAGTAAATTCAACACAACTGTATTGCATAATGGTACATACACATATATATATATATATGGGGCTTAAATAGTGAGACACTGTCACTAGAAAAAGCAAAACAAACAGATGACTCAGAGGGTAAAATGTTTGCTGTGCATCATGAGAGCTTGAGTTTGCAATGTAAAAGCCAGGTGTGTTGTATGCAACTGTAACTCAAGTGGGAGTGGGTTGAAGCAGAAGGCTATAGAAAGCTGGCTTGGCAGTATTGTTTAATACTAGGCTTTGGATTCAGTGAAAGACCCTGTCTCAAATAGGCACTTTTCTAAATGAATGTGGAGAAGCAATAGAGGAAAGGAATCCTTATGTCAGTATCTGGTCTCCATGTGAGCACACAGACAAACACACATGTTCACATGCACATATAAAAGCATAGATAATCCCTTCTTAAATATAACTATGCATTCTGTAGTTAAGTCAGTCCTATTCTTCCAGGAAGTCTACAGACTTAAATAATTTCTGTCAGAAAAACATCTGGAATAACTAATAACAAAGATACAGGTTTTTTGAATTGTAGATTAATTTCTTTTAAAGAAATAGGTTTCAAAGTTTTTAACTGCATACAAACGTGAAAGACATCAAAGATCCTTTTTTATTTTCACTTCTAACTGTCTAATAACGTGCACCAAGAACTTTATTTGTTCATACAAAAGAACAGATTCTAAGGCATTTTCTTGTTACCCAAACCATGAGCAGTCATAGTTAGCGTTGAGTTGGAAAAAGATTATTGCACTTAGTAATTTTACTGAGATTACCTCTTTTAACAATGCTTTTGATCCAGTTTGAAGGTTTGAGTGTTCTTTGATTATCAAGAACAATCAGAAGGCAGCCATGCATTTTAGGTTATTGTTTGAGAACAAAATTTTTCATAGATCAGCAATAAAAGAAATTACTCCTTCAAATACAACAGCAAGCAAACTCATGCTGTTCTAGCGACTGTGGTCACACTTACCAGTTACAGTTGTACTGTGTGGTACTTCACCGCTCTAGCAATGCCTGGATGAGGTAAACACCATTAAGGATAACAAACACAAGAGGATCAGTCAGTAAATCTGCTATAAACTCCTTGGTCCTCAGGACCCATGGAAACTTTAGTACTTTCGCTGTCTGACAAAGTCCTTGATCTCAGAGTCTCGTTAGACTCTAATCTTCTATAAACGTACCTTATAAATTATGATAGATGCCAGTGCTGAAAAAAAAATCCTTGTAAATGTATTTTAATTAGGAAAGGTGATTTGCTGCAGCAAACAGATTTCAACTGTTAGAAACAGCTAAAAAGATAACATTCATCTTCATGCTGACTGGCAAATGAATGGATTGAATGACTCCTGTTTTCTACTGATGCTGAGCAAGTCAGAGTAGGTCATTTTCATGGATGCACTTACAGCCTATCTGTAATTGTAAGACCTACAGCTTTGTGTAATAGGTTTCCATAGGCACCATATGGAAGAGATGAATTGTAAGCAGGTTTGTAAGAGTTAACATTGCTGCTTTACAAGTTCTGAGATGACCTTGGAGACTAGCTATGTGTACCCTGGTGAATATTAATAGTCCAGATCATTCTTTTCAGTAAAGGAAAACTTACCATATGGAAAAGCAGAACTATGTCCCTGTCTCATAGGCCTCTTGAATAATTGCCCATCATTTCCATAGAATCGGTGGTTATGATGTCATTTCTAAGACCTGTGCCATCTCTCAGTCTTCATTCTACTATTGTGTCAGCCTTGGTCTGAAAAAGTATTTTTTAAACATGCCATTTTCATTCTCTTATTGTCCTCCCCCAGCATATGTGTGCATGTGTCTGTAATTGTGTGCATGTGTATGTGTGTGTGTGTATGCACGCATGAACTTGTGCATGTGTATGGGTACAAATTTGAAGGCCCAGTGCGTGTCAGTGTTCTTCCTCAATCACCTCTGTTTTTTGACACAGGTCTCTGAACCAGAAACCCAGATTAACTAGTTTAGCTGGCCAGATCTTGCCGTTACTGCCTTCTTTTCTTGGACTGAGACTGCAGGCAAGGGCTACCACACTTAGCTTCTACCATAGGTGCTGGGAATTAAAATCCAGAGCATTTATTTCTGCACAGCCAGCTCTTTCCTGACTGAGCCATCTCTCAAGGATTCAAGCAATGTTTCTTTTACTGTATGTTTTAGTGTTATTTTCTTGCTGCTTTCCCTTGTGATTCTAATTAACATTATAACCCAAAACAACTTAATTTAGATTAATACTAACTTAATTAAAAGACAAAAACTTTGGGTATGATTTTATTCAATCACTATCTAGTTTTCACTAATGTTGTCTTTCAAATTATGTTTCTATCTATTATAAACCTAGTCAAAATATTTTAGAATTTTAAATTATGCATTTGTCTTTTAAACCAGTTCAGTGACAAAACAAACAAATTTATAAATATATTTTTCATATAAGCTTTTATAATAGTGACCTTTGTTGTTTATTTTAATTTCTCTATTTGGATTAAAATTTTTCTCTAGTATGCTTCTCTTTGGTCTAAATGATTCTGTTATTATTATTTTTTTTTTTTTGCCGGAATTGATGGCAGTATTCTTTCAGGGTTTTGTGTAGTATGGGTGTGAGTTTACGATCTTGACTTCTTTGTGATAGTTGCATGCTGGAAGTAAAATTTTTCTTTAATATGTTTTTCTCTCAAAACTTAAAACTTTTCTTTTTTCTTTTTGCAATTCGGGATTGTAACTTGGGGGATAAATTTAAATGTCAGGAAAAAAAAGAATACTGTTGCTTTGAAAATGGTCTTGAAGGATTGTTTGGACAGCGGTAGTCATCGGTGAGCTGAAATGAAGTCTAGAGTAAAGTGAACTATCAGATCAAAAATAAATAGCGAGAGTTCTCTGAGGAACAGGTCTTTGAGAACTCTGTCTGCACAACTATAGAACTGATGTATCGGCAGCTGCTCATCTACAAGTTTGCACAGCTGCCTCAGGAGTATATGTGATATACTTCTTCATCCCTGAGGAAGACTGTGTCACCTCTGTCATCATTCCTTATTTGCCCATGAATTAAATTAACAAACATATCCTTACTTTTTGAGTAATTCATATTTCTAGTGACAGAGGCTGAGAAAATAAATTATATTGTTTGGATGATGCTGATCAGTTTTGTAGAGAAAAATAAATCAGAAAAGATTGCCAAGGAACTAGAATAGGGTTTTAGTTATAAAAATAAGAAAACTTCTGAAGTCTTGCTAGAGTGAGTCATGGGAGACTCTCGAAAAGACTGGTCCAAGTCTTGGAAACTGAGAGGAAACACCTTGCATTTGGCAGAAAGTGTGGACTTGTATGGGTGAGGTGAGGGTGGAGAGCAACAGAATAGCCCAGTGCTCAGTGAGACACTAGGAAATAGGGTTCATTGGTTCTATACTCACAGTTGTTTTTTCACTTGTGAATTTTCCTTCAAACCTTAACTTCTTTTACTCCTCTAACAATTAGTAACTCACCCCTTAACTCATGTTTCTTGTCTGCCTATTCTCTTTACACTCAGCATTTTTTATTTACAGCCTTTATCATGGATCTACTGCCAGCCTCTCAGCCTATAGATAATATTCATTTATGAGCATTTTGAACACTATTTTTGTACCAGGCATTGTGCTGTACATTGCAGATACCATAATTATCAAATTAGAAGTGAGCATATCTATTGCAGGAATCTCACTGGCATGAGCATTCGATACCAGTGAGAGTGGTGGCCCAAAGCCAGGGTAGCTCCTGAAACGCTCTGTTTCTGAGTCCAGTTTGTATTCTCATTTTATACTCTTAAGCCACAAAGGGGGGCTGCACAAGTTAGCAAGTAGGATTTATAGAAGCCCATGTGGCAGGTAGCTTGGGAGCTTTTTGTTTTCAAAGACATGTGTTACAGTTGACAGTTGTAAGCTTTTGTGGTCAAGATGCTAAAGGCAATGACTGTTCTGTTTCAGATATTTCTCCAGGTCATTCTTTTTTAAGTAGCAAGGTGAATTCATGTTTGGCAATAAGCAGTACAAGTGTGCTTAAGTAAATCACTAAATGGATCAATAAATTGGTATTTGATTTTCTCTACCTCATGCTACTTGATTGCCCTTAACAAAATTCAAAACAACGTGAGAAAGGGAGGGTGGATGATACAATTAGTTTTTGATGTTAGGGTGTATTAAGTACTTAAAGAACGAGGAGTGTCCAGTCATCTGAGAAGCAGGTAGCTCCATCTATCAGTGTGTGTGCAAGCTTTCCAAAGAAAAGTGTAGTTTTACGAGAAATAATATGTGGGCATTAGGCTTTAAAAGACAAAACACATGGTAACTAGACAAAATGGAGCAGTTGTGCAAATGCTAAAACAAAGCCAAGGAAACAAATAAAAGAACAGAACTGGGAGAGATTTCATATTTAGGGGGACTAAAGGGAGACTGAGTGACACAGCATGGGTCTGGATGGGGAGCTTGATCGAGATTGTGCATGGAATCTACAGGCCCTAGTAAAGTATTTGGTGACCCATTTGTCACCAAGCAGCAATCGTAAAATATTGACATGATTACTAATCTGCCAGAATAGATTTCTGTCAGTGAGTGCTTTGAGATAGCGCAGAGGTAGAGAGCTTGTCTAACATACCCAATACCTTAACTCCATCCCTAGCACTGGTGGAGAAAGGGCCCAACCGTTCCTATTGACTTTAGATTAAACAGAGAGTACAAAACAGCACATAAAAGGAGTTTTAATTTAGCATTTACCTCTACATCATGAGCTAGCAGTTCCCACTTTAACCTTAAGCCCCAACAGTATAGAACTGCTTGTAATTGCACCACAGAAAAGAGATTCAAAGTCTCAGGCCATGTCGAATTCTTATAATGTTATTCAACCCTTACCTACCACATGAATTTACATTTATCCTTTAAAAGTAATGTCTGACATCATAGTCTGTAAAAGTCTTGTTAGCATTTGAATAGAGTGGGACTAGGTAATTTTTCATTGCGGTTACTATGTAGAACAGTTTGTTAAACTTCTCTGATAGTGTGAACTTTTTCATAACTTTTGTGGGTTTTTGTTTTCAGTCAGAATGAGTACTTCCTAGCATAGTGTCTGTGCCTCTGCTTCATTAAATAAATAGTGAATTTAGCTCATACCATTGAAGGCTTGATTAAATTTGACTAATTAGCTTCATGGCCAAGATCTAAATCAGGGCAGTCTGAGATGGCACTGGCTTTAATAACTTTCTTAACATGGTACTTTGGCAACCACTACCAAACAACCAAAATTGAATTGCTAACCTCAAAAGGAAATCTGTCTGCTATTTTAAATTTGTCTTGTTCTAACAGCATGTTAACCCATTGCTTTTCAGCATACTAACTGGTAGAAGAGATTCCAGACATGTAGACCAAGTTTCAACTATGTAAATGTGCTGTAAAGATAGTCCCACATGAGTTTGATATGCTATATAAGATAGTTATGTAAGTGTACAAATGTACATTGATATTACTTTATATATCAGGATAACATGAGTAGAGATTAGTCTAGTCATGTGCCTTTCTATAGACATTTATATAGGACATGTCAAGAAGAAGTTATTGACAAGCTCATTTTAAGGGGTGTTGTAGGTTGTAGTGGGTATCTTTGGAACAAAGAAGAGATGCCTATGAAATATTTTTACAGAAAAGTGGATTTTTTTTAAAAAAAGTTTCAAGACAGGGTTTCTCGGTGTAGCTTTGGTACCTTTTCTGGAACTAGCTTTTGTAGACCAAGCTAGACTCAGACTCACAGAGATCCACCTGCCTCTTCCTCCTGAGTGCTGGCATTAAAGGTGTGTGCTACCACTGCCCAACATACTAATTTTTTAAAACTTGCATATAAATTATTTGCTTCTCTATTATCGTAGCTGAAATGACTTTTTACTTTTAACTTGATTTTTATAGTGACGAGTGCTTTTCTATATGGTATTTTATATTCTTGTTCATAAAACACCCAAGAACACCTTAAACATGCCTTGCATACTATAGGATTTCAAAATGTTATAAATTCCTATTTATCTTCTTTAGTATTAATTTCAGGAAGAATAATATAAATTATATTTTATATATAGAGAGAGTATAAATAAGCAGAGAGAGAAAATGCTGAAAATATGGAAATCTAATCAAAACAAATCCAGTTGTACATTTGCAGTATTTTACATGATAGAATAAAATGCAGTTTTGAAAGCCTTGTTTTGTTAGCATGAGTATTAACAGTACATGAAAGTTGTTTGGTGGTGCTTTTTTGTTTGTATTTTTTTCTGTGTACGGTGTTTTACTTGTGTGTATGTATGTATGTCTGCCATATGTGTTCCTGGTGCCTATGGAGGCCAGAAGGCTGCTTCAGCTCTCCTGATACTGGAGCAAGGGAACATTGTGAACTGCCAAGTAGGTGATGAGGACTGAACCCTGGCCTCTAGAAGAGAAACCACTGCTCTTACCCACTCTGCAGCCATCTCTCCAGCCCCACAAGAAAGATTTTTGATAAGTGAGCATTTGTTATTTCTTCAGAGATAAATTTTGATCATAATACTTAGTTTCATTATTAAAGTAGTAAAAGTTATTTATTTCCCTTGTCCTGTTTGGAGACATAAGCAATATGTCAGATCTTTGTATTTGAATCAGATAAGGAGAAAATGTGAATAGGCAGGTTTAGGGGAATTAATATATATTTTGTGTGTAATTTTCATCTTTCACAACATCTAACATAGGATGTAGAGGACTTAAAATGTGAAAATACCAATGTTTTTAATTTTAATTTAAAAAATACAAAAATACCAAAAATACAAAAGTTTTTTTAAAAAAATAAATAAATAAAGCCCAAAGCAGAATACCCATAAAGAACATGCCATACAGACACCTTTAGGATTAGACTTCTTTTCCTTGGCTTATTTTCAACCATGTCAGTAAATTTTAGAGGCTAGCTGGATGTTTGCTGAGAGGATCTTGCTGTGTTGCCAAGTATTCAACTCCTAGACTCGTGCTGTTCCTGCCTCAGTTTCCCAAGGGCCAGAGCTATAGGTACACACCACCACTCCCAGCAAGGTTTGTATATCAAGTATCAGAAGACACACCAGCTCTTCACCCTTTCACCCATTCACGTTATGTGTTCATGGGTCCACTTCCTTTACAGTAGTGAGAGATTTATATCACTAGACTGAAAAGCACATCATGTTAGAATTTGCACTATTTTTGTGCTATGTTACATTGATATGTTTCACTTCTTTCAAGGAAGAAAATTGATTTGATTTCAAATTACTTGATCAAAAAGCTAGCTTTTAAAAGCTTTACAAGTGTTGTTTGGGGAAGAGTTGATGCTTGGGAGACGTTTGACATTTTTATGTGTTCTTCCACTTTTTCATATACAGTATGATCAAACTTGGATGATAGTAATATTTACTGGAGTAGGTTTACTTCAATTTGAATTGAAATTTCTTTGGGATATGTATGTGTTAATAACTAGAAACTTCTGTGTAGATGGGTCATTGCTGTAGTTCTCACATGGATTTTCTACAGTATGTTAATAGGAATTACATTTGGGGTTTAATCACACATATACTTTTTTTTCTTTCTGTAATTTGCTGTTTGGAATTGAGAATCTATATCTGTTTATGAAACCATGCAATAAATAGAGCTAGGTTTTCAGGATCATGTTCCTTAGAGACAGCTTAGGTCTGGTGGTCTTTCAGAAAGCGAAACACTGACAGACTTTGTACCATTGTTGGCATCTGTGTCACTGGAACGACCAGGAGCCAGAGACAGAGAGAGTTCAGGAGGAATTCAGTCTTAGAATGCTACCAGTACTTTGTGTAGCTTTTGTTTGGTAATAATCTTTTGAACAGGCTCTGTCCTGGTAACACTTTCCTTTCCTATGACTCTTAATTTCTTAATCTTAAACCTTTGTCATTCATAATCTCTGTTGCCATAATTTTCTACTTTATTTCAGTTTTAACATATGGTACTGGCATTTTATTAGCTCCCTCAGTCAGTTTGAAATAAATAAGTATTTTTAAAATGTGATCAACATTAAACACTCATATGTGGAGATAAATTTTATCTTAACTAGTCTTCAGAGAGTGATCAATCTCCTTTTTATTCTTCATTTTTAGTTAGAAACTTGAAGACTAGAACATTCTTCAACTGATTTCTCTTCTAATCATCTTCTCTAAGCTCACATGATTTGTTAGCAAAATAGGATTGATCATGCCTAAAACTGTTTTGTGATTAATAAGAGCAACATGATTGTTTTAGTTAACACAGTGTTAATGTATTACAAACTATAACAAGATTTATTGCAAGTCTGGTTTTATCCTAGAGTTGCTTTTTAATATGTATATAGTTTTATAGAGGGAAAAAAGAAAAAAATATTTTTGGTTATAGTGTTTTGATTAATTTCTTTTTAAGATTTTCCTTCAGTGTGTACAAATGCTTTATATGCTTGTCTGTCTGTGCACCAGGCCTGTGCCTGATGCCCCTGGAGATCAGAGGAGCTCATGGGATCACCTGAAACTGGAGGTACAGATAGTTGTTAGGCACTGGGTGGGTGCTGGGAACTGAATGTGAGTCCTCTGCCAGAGCACAAAATGCTCTGAACGGCTGAGTCATCTCTCTAGCTCCTAGTGGGTCTATGTATCTTCTCTTTCTAAATTTGATTTGTTTTGAACACTGTTTCTTTTAGAGCATAGCTTATTTTAAAACTCATAAATAACCATAAATTTAAGTAAGATGATAGAAATTCAGATAAATTTCACATTAATGTAACTGTTAAGTATACATGTAGACCAAGCCTCATTCTTAGTATATAGCTATAGTCAATCATCTGTAGTCAAGCATTTTTATAGTAAGAAAAATGAATTAAATATAGATGTATTTAGGATACCTAATCTTTTAGATAAAAGTTAGTTGCCAAATGATCTCTACCTTTTGGTACTGATTATCACCATAGTGATTATTGATATCTCATTATCTTTTTGCTAAGATAATAAATGGTGTGGATCCTCTGCCTGTATCCTCTAGGAAGCTCTTGTTGGGTGTGTCAGTGTCCGGAAGGCCAGTTCCTTCATCTAAGCTGAAAGACTGACATTTGAGCTGATAGACACCACTGAGATCCAGTCTTAAGCAAAATTATTATGTTTCAGCATATAAGTATGCCTGATTTCTTAGCCCACATGCAGACAACTCTATGCCTTCTATCTTCTACTTACTGCTTGTGTTCTCCCTGTGCAATTAGGCTTCATGTGGCCTCTGGGATACCTGGAACTGCTGTGCCTTCTATCATGTGCCCATGCTTCTCTTGCCATGCTCTTCACTCCCCTCTACTGACTTCAAGCCCCAAACAAGTTATGTTTCTTTATTTCTTGTTTGGTAAACAGCTTCTGGAGGAATCCCAACTACAGCATTATTATTTATGCAATTGATAAACTGTTTGGACAAATTGACCGCCATGAGGATCTTTTATTGTGGGTATAAAATATTTAATATTATAGGTCCTTTTCCATTTTCTATTTCCCACGACTGTTAAAATTGCTAACTAACAAATACCAGTAAAAATTAGCTAGAGTATGTGACTAAATAAAGCATCTCCCATACTCAATATATTGTTAAAATTCTGAAAATAATTTATAATACTAAAATCTATATAAATTACAAGTTTTAACATTGAAAATAATAGTACATTTTAGTATTTTAAAGTGTAAATTTATATATAATATGTGTGTGTGTGTACACACCTATGGCCTAAACTAAAACAAACCTTAATATATTAAAATGCTCAAATATAAATGTTTAAGGTTACTTAAAATGGTAAAAAAAAAAATGAAAGCAATAAAAATAGTATATAATAAAATTGTAGGACCCTAAAAACTAATATTCAGAGAACTTAATGTACCAAGAAACTAATAAAATATTCATCAGCCACCTTGATACTAAAATAAGATGTAGTAAAGTGTTAAATGAAAGTTTTAAGAGTAACCTAAAAATACTGCAGGTGTAGAAATGAAATTCATTTTACCACACCGACCGGTCATTTGGAGCTGGAAATAGTCAAAAGCACTCAAAGCCTTAGAGTAGAAGCTTAATGTAAGGAGTTGTAAGTCAGAGGTGGTGATGAGCCTAACCTTTTTGGTGCAGACAGGCACATTCTTATGAGCTGTGAAGTGCCCAGCAGGTGCCTATTCACTCTGTTAGGTGAAGGCCTATTTGCGAACTTGAAAAAAGAAATTAAATTACAAAAGAGAGGCACCAAGCCCAACTCCTGGAATCTAGTTTCTGATTAATTTTTTCATCCTTTATTGTTTCTCTAAAAAACCAATAAGAGATCTGTAAAGGAATAAAGCAAACTCAGGAGCATTAGCTATGTGGAAGATGTATCTTAGCAATGTGAATAGAGGAATTTCACAGGGTCTCACCTAGAGAAATAATTAGGCAACCAGTTGCTGCTGAGAGGAGACTTAGAGAATTCCAGTTGGTAAGCCCTGAACACATCTACAAATGAACACTAATCATATACTTGATGGGTTGTTTGTTTATATATACATTGGCAACCTTATTAAAGGTTGCTAAATAGTGAAGAAAACTTGTTGCTCTTGCAGAGTACCTAGGTTCAATTCCTAGTGTACACATGAAGGTTTACTACTCTTTATAATTCCAGTTCCAGAGGAATGCAGTAACCCATTTTGGCTTCTAGGAACACCAAGCACATATGTGCACATACATATATACAGGTAAAACACTCATACAGATAAAATAATAGATAAATTTCAGTGTTATATATGCACATTTATGTATATGTAACAGTAATTGAACAAGAAGTCATGAATGTGAGAGAGCATAGAAGAACCATGGGAAGAATTGGGGGAAGAAATTATGTAAATATGATGCTAATGTATATTAGGCTAATGTGTATTCATTGTGTCAGTTCTCTAGGGTAACAGAACTGACACATGAATATGTATATATGTATGTATAAAAGGAGATTTGTTAGAGTGGTTTATATGCCATGATTTGGCTAGTTCAACAATGGCTATCTCCAGTGGAGCAACTGAGACTCCAGGAGTTTTTCATTTCATGGGACTAGATATGTGAGGTGGTCTTCATTCTACATTGAAACTGATGAAGTAGGTTCTAACAACACTGAAGGATTCCTCAGCGGCAGCAAGACAAATGAACTTACCAGTGAAAGTGAGGGCAAGCAAAGGCTTCCTGCTCCCATGTTCTTTTATATGAACTCCCACCAGAAGCTGTACCCAGATTTAAGGTGGGGTCTTCCTACCTCAAATGATCCAATCAAGGAAATCCCTCATAGGTGTGTCCAGCTGCTTGGTGTTTTAGTTGGTTCCAGATGAAGTCAGGTTGACAACCAAGATTAGCCTTTGCAAGTCCATCCCTTGTCAAATTAACACAGAATTATATCACATTAGGCCATGCTTAATTTCTAAAGGAAAACAATAATAACATTGTCTCTTGAGGAATTCTTTATTCTTTTATTGTCTCATGACTTAATGCGATAATAGCCACTGAAACTATCTCAATCAATGTTACATTACATATTGAAGAAATGAAGAAAATAAAGATGTTGCCTAATATGTAAGTATATATGTGCAAACATGTTCTTAACATAGAAAAAAATACCCATGTCTGTTAGACTCCACATTTTTTCATGTAGTTCTATGACTTTAGTTGGTATTTATAACTATCTACATTTATTACCTTCAAAAATACATCTTCTGCCAACACTTCAGCAGGTCTTGGTTCTTTTCCTGGACTAGTGATAGATACCTTCATTTAGATCCTTCGCTATCTTACCTGGACTTTATTGTTGTAGTTTCCAGTTAACTTTATTCACAGGATATGGTAACACCAAGAGACACCCTAAAGGATCTCCTATACTCTAGACACAATTTTCCTTGTCTCCATGATAGAGGAACAATCCAATTTCCCCTGATAGTGTGGATCAATTACCACTCCTAACACTGTTACTCATTTTTATAGTCACTAGGGGTGATAATGAGTATGACTATTTCCATTCCCATCCCCTGATTCCTGGACTTGTGAATGCTGGCAATGGGAGAAACTGTGTCATACGCTGGACACTATTCAAAGTATATACTACTCTTTCGAGAACACTGCCAACATGCTCCCAGCTACTGGCTACTCACTGGCACTGTAACAGTGTCTTCTGAGAGGATCTACCCATTCGTTCAGACCAGCTGCCTTTTGATGGGGAGCATGGTGAGACAGCGGAGTCCATGATCATGGGCCCACTTTTGTACTTTTCTGGCTGTGAAGTGACTTCCTGGATGAGAAGCAGTACTGTGTGGAATATCATGATGCTGGATAAAACATTCTGTAACTATGATGGCAATTGTGGCAGAAACATTATGTACAGGAAAGGCAAACTCATAACCAGAGTTAAGTACCTACTCCAGTAAGGACAAAGTGGTGTGCTTTCCATGAAAGAAGAAACGATCTAATGTAGTTAACCTGCCACCAGGTCACTGGCTGGTCATCCTGGGGAATGGTGTCATATCAGGGACTCATTGTTGGCCTCTGTTGCTGAAAGATTGGCCCCCTAGAAGCAGCTAAAGTCAAGTCAGTCTCAGTGAGTGGCTCATGTTGAGCCCATACTCTCACTGAG
>JAQHUG010000061.1:5796047-5871736 GCA_028555095.1 Dicrostonyx torquatus | reverse complement strand
ATGTATGTATGTATGTATATCAATCCTCTATCAGGTATATAATTGGTAATGATCTATTCCCAATCTGTAGAGTGGCACTTTGCACAAATGATAGTGTCCTAGTCATGCAGACATCATCAGCTTCATGAGATCTCATTAATCTTAGTGCTTGTACTATCAATGTCCTGTACAGAAAACCCTTTCTTATGACATTAAGTTCAGGCCAATTCCCCTTTCTCTTTTGTCAGATTAGGTATCTGTTTATATATTGAAAATTTTGCATGGAGCTTAATTTCATGCAGGGTAGTAGATATGAATCTATTTTCATTCTTCTATACAACACCATCGAGTTTGAATAGAGACATTTATTGAAGATGTTGTTTTCAATGTGTATTTTTGGCTTTGTTAAAAATCAGGTGTACATGGATGTGTGGACTAGGTCTTGAGTGCCATCAGTCACTATGTTTCATGCCATTGCCATGTTTTTTTTATTACTATTACTTGAAATCCGGATTAGTGGTAACTCCAGCTATTCTTCTGTGACTCAACATTGTCTTTGTTTTTTGTTTGTTGTGTGTGCATGCATGTGCATGTGTGTGTGTGTATGTTTCCATGTAAAGTTGAAGACTGCTGAGTTTTGACTGTGATTACATTTAATTCTATTGGATGCTTTTTGAAGGACGTCCATTTTCACAGTATTAATTATGCTGATCAAAATATGGGAGAGCTTTCTATCCTCTGGTGATCTGTTCATTTTTTTTCTTCAGTGCCTTCTTTATGTTTTTTATTTTACAAGTCTTCACTTGCTTGGTTACAGTTATTTCAAGGATTTCTTTTTATTGTTTTTTGAGGATGTTATGAAAGGTACTGTTTTCCCTGATTTCTTTTTCTATCATTTGTACATAAGGTGACTGAATTTGTGTATTAGTTTTTATGCTGCTACTTTCCTGAAAGTGTTTGTCAGGTATACATGTTTTCTAGCTCTGTCTGTTTGCCTTCAAACTTCAAGATGTCATTATTTTTTTTTCTGCTGAGTAGTACTCCATTGTGTAAACATACCACATTTTCCTTATCCATTCTTCAGTCAAGGGGCATTTAGGTTGTTTCCAGGTTCTGACTATGACAAACAATGCTGCTAGGAACATAGTTAAGCACATGTCCTTGTGATACGATTGAGCATCTTTTGGGTGTAAACCCAAAAGTGGTATTGCAGGGTCTTGAGGAAGGTTGTTTCCTAATTTCCGAGAAATCTCCACACTAACATCTAAAGGAGCTGTACCAGCTTGCATTCCCCCGCAACAATGCAGGAGTGTTTCCTTTACCCTACAACCGTAAGTTGTCATCAGTGTTTTTGATCTTGGCCATTCTTCCAGGTGTAAGATGGGTCTATGGTGGCAATTTTAGGTAGTCACCAGTCTGTTTACAAGGAGAAGGCCAGTTCAGGCACCCTCTCCACTATTTCTAGGAGTCTTCGCTGGGGTCATCCTTGTGGGTTCATGGGAGTTCCTTAGCACCAGATTTCTCCCTACCCTGTAATTGCCGAACTTTCGTAAGATGGCGTGAAATGCTTATTGGGTCTCTAAGTGATGAGAATAGGTTAGTTTTTTTACAAGCCACAGTTTTAAATTTAGTGGGCTTCTTTTTCCTTATCTGACTTTTATGACTATTCAAATATGATCCAGATTATGTTTTGTAAGAGTTATGAACAAGGAACAAATTTCTAATATATGAAAAATCATAGAGGATCCTGGAATCGGTATGCTCTAAATCATATTTACAACAGTTCTCATAGAACTGAATAAAACTGGAAGAGGGAGAAACAGTCCCAATTAGCTGTCCAGTGCCAAACAGTGAACTCTGAAAGATTACATACCAGTAATATTACACAGAATCAACAAGTTATATTTAGGAATATATACACATACATATATGCCTGCAATAAAAGTGAAAAAGAGAACTTGAATTTGAAGCCAAGCTGAGAGAGGTATAGAGGAAGGTTTGGAGGGAGGAAAGGAAAGGAGGAAATGTTATAATTAAATGATAATCTCAAACAGAAAATATGCATAGAAATTAGATAGTTAAAAGAACTTTAGAAAGGGCTCTCCCTGTGGCATGCATCAAATCTATGTTAAGGGCCCAGGATATGGTTGTATAGGGAGAAGCTCTGGCCACCATTCCTTACAAATTGAGTTCCATTCCTAGAGTACACATGGTAAAAGGAAAGCACTGAACCTTGCAAGATACCCTCTGACCTCCATAGTACATGGATGCCTCACCCCTACCACATCTTACTCCTACCCAACAGAAAATAACTTATAAATAAATGTGTCTGAGAAAGGGAATGCTAAAATCTGTTTGACAAAACTGACTTCTCTAAAGGCAAGCCTCAATGTACTTTTGGGGTTTGTTTATTTACTTAAAATATGTTCTGTAATATGACCCAGCTTCTCTTTACCTTAGATTATTTAGCAAATTTGTTTTCTTTAATGAAAAGTCTTAAAGATTTTTCTATTCAAAGAAATGAAATTGATCTATATCCTTGTTTATATGTTCCTATGCTTCTCTTTTAGGAGAGCATTGGAGATGTCCACTTCTGCCTCTGCAAGATAGATATGGAAGGCTGTGTGGTTTAAACAATATAAAGAAATTCGTCACTCAGGTAAGTAGCCTTGTAAATAGTGTGGTTACTCAATCACAATTTAACTCACCAAGTTGTCTTCTTTTCTTCAACATATTCTTTCATGCAGAGTTGTCTGTGTTTGACTCCTTAAATGTTTACATGACCTCAAATCACAGCTGTATTTGAAAATTTTCAAATGAGATAGGAGGTGGAAAAGCTAGTAGTATATTAAATTTTTCTTGCCATTTTAAAATATTTTGAATATATGACCTAAAAATAGGGCACTGCTCTTCATTTGAACATCTTGTAAAGTGAAATGAGGGCTGTAAATTTAAACCTTAATTATTTCTCCAACAAAATCAGAAATACAGATTTACTAAAAATATTTTTCAATAGCACCATAAGATTTATTCAGTGAAGAAAGTCTACCTTTCTGTTTGCACATAATAAAATAGTTTGTGCAGCCTTTGAGACAATTTTGTTGATCACTCACTCTTCCAGCATTACTCTTTTCCAGATTATTATACAAGTACTTACAATCTGTTTTGAATTTGTAGCTAGCAAGTTAGTCATTTTACTAGGGGTGTGTGTGTGTGTGTGTGTGTGTGTGTGTGTTTTTGTCAGAATGACCTTTTTGAAAAGCTAATATTGTTATTTCTGATTAATTTCCATGATGTGTATGGTTTCATTGGCTATTTAGAGGGACTACTTAATTATTTTTCTGTTACTGTGATAAAACACCAGGATCAAAACAACTTTTTAAAAGAGGAATTTAATTGGATGTCCATGAATTCATAAGGTTAAGACCATGATGACAGAGCAAAGGCATTGCAGCAGGAATAGCTGAGCACTTACATCTTAAAACTGCTAGCAGGAAGCAGAGAGAGCAGGGGAATAGCAAGAGTCCTTTAAGCCTCACAGTCCACCCCCAGTGACACACCTCCTGCCCCAGGACCATAGCCAGTAGGCCTTTTCCTTTCACAAGGTGGAAGCTTAGCTGGGTGAGGTCTTGGGCTCAGGGCACCCTTTCCTCAATTACATTTCAGATCAGGCCTCTCCTTAGTTTGAGAACAAGGTTCCAACATTAAATTTTCTGGTTCCTTTTTTTTCCTTAAAAATGTACTCTTATATTTCTTTTTTCCCCACTTGCTCTTTTTTATTGTAGACCAGCTTTTGAGTGATTAATAATAACCACACAATAGAGACAATATTAGGGCATTTGGAAATCTCCTCTGCCAAAGTAATTAGTTCATTATTTTTCAACTCCTCTAAAAGGCTACACCTAGTCCATACTGAACGGTTTCATCAACTGGGGACTAAGTATTCAAACATATGAGTCTATGGGGGCCACCATATAATGATTAGGTAATTATTGCTATACTTTCTTCATATTTAGTCTATGTCTTATTGTGTACATTGCCTTTCACTCTGCTAGTTGTTTCCTTTCTGTGTGGAAACAATTTAACCCACTGTATCATGGACTATTTTTGGAAATTTCTTGTCTATGTCCTTAGCTTAAAATACTCTCTCTCTGTTTTCCTTTAGCACGTTGAGAGTTTTTGGCTATTATATTAGACCTTTGGTTTGTTTTTAATCATTTTTTTTCAGAATTTAGAAATCTAGTTTCTTCTTTTTAACCTGTGGATATTGAATTTTCCCAGAACCAGTTGAGGAGGTTTTTCTTGAATGTAGCCTGACACCTTTCTTAAAATTGAGGTGACTCTACCTTCGTAAGTGTATCTCCATGTCCTTTATTCAATCCCATTAATCTATGTGTATGTTTCTGTGCCTGTGTTGTGCTCCTTTTGCTAACTGGTAGTGTAATTTGAAATTAGGTTTTGCGATGCCTGCAGTGTTAGGCCTTTTGTCTAGAATTGCTTTCGCTACCTGGGCTCTTCTGAGTTTTCATATGAACTTTATGGTTGTTTCTTCTGTTTCTTTTAAAATGTGATTTAAATTTGATGGAGGTTTCATTAAAAATGTTGAGATGTTTTCCTGGTATCCAGAGAAGTTGGTACCCAACCTACGTCACTCTGAATGAGGTCTGAAGAAAGGTAGAACTACCCCCAGGACACCTGAGAAATCAGTTAACTTATATCAACAAATATACACATCAAGACTATGGCTCGCTATAGGTTTCCTTCTGACCAGTGAGAATCAGAGTTAAATTAGCAATTATAGCTCACCAATTCAATTCTCTGATTGAAAAGAACAGAAAGATTCTTAACCCAAACTTAGTTAGGGCTCAGCTGTGTTCCAAGCATTCCCTTTTCTCTGAAGATACTTGTACAGAACTCTGAGACCCTGAAGATGTAGAAAGAATGAAAATGAGAATTCCAATAGTGCATTTTCTGTTTTACTTTCCCATTTCAGCTCTACTGCTTCTGCATTGTCAAAAATTATATAAAGGGTTCCTACATTGCTGTGTGTGTTGTTTTTCGCCACCTGTCTTTACCAGTGCACCTACCTCAGATCTCTTGGACTCAACATGAACCTCTGTCTACTTTGTTTCCCAGTGTCTTCGTTCCTCTACTCAACTGCTTTCTGTAAAATGGGATACTGGATATTATGTTTCAGAGATTATTTCAAATAGTAAATGGAATAACTCAGGTAAAGTGTTTGCCTTCACTAATAATGATGATTTGTGGTATGTTTCAAATGCTCTAAGTAAGTAGGTTTTCTCCCATAACAAACATACTGTCTTATGTGTTTTTGTAGTAGGTCCCTTAATCATTTTTTTTTTATTTTTTATTTTTTTTTGGTTTTTTCGAGACAGGGTTTCTCTGTAGCTTTGGAGCCTGTCCTGGAACTAGCTCTTGTAGACTAGGCTGGTCTCGAACTCACAGAGATCCACCTGCCTCTGCCTCCCAAGTGCTGGGATTAAAGGCGTGCGCCACCACCGCCCGGCCTTTATTCATGTTTCATAGAAGAACTTAGTTTAGTTTTCTCACTAGCTTTTTTATTACATCATAAAATTTTACAGATTTTTATGTGATAATTTCTTCTTCTATTTAATGGCAAAATCACCTTCCAATTACTTGGATTAAAATTAAAATATCCTTCTATGATAATTCTTTTAAGACAGTACCAAAGCATGACCCGTATTAAGTGGGAATTCCAAGGCAAGATGCCTTTTCAGGAAGATAGTAGGAGATAAGAAGAGCTAGTTCCAGGACAGGCTCCAAAGCTACAGAGAAATCCTGTCTCGAAAAACCACAAAAAATAAAAAAACAACTCCCAACATTCTCCAAACAGAGTTAGCTCATTTTGCTCCTAAGCCTTTTGACCATGCTCATATGTAAAGTCAATATATGGACATGTTTATTTGATTTATGTGTATGTATATTAAATGGAAAAAGGGTTCCTGTTGATAAAGATTCCATGAAATTCTTCATTGTATACATGTGTTCTGTGAGTGCCTCCTCTCTATAAAAAATTATGTGTGGTATAAAAAGAAAGTGATTTGATTTTGAAACAAACTAAAATCATGCTATCTAAATGGATGTTAATTCCTCCAGAATGATCACCTTAGGAGGTTCTAAGATTTTCTTTGATACTAAAATTCATCAGTATTTTGGATATTGTTTCTACAAAAAAGAATTTGAGCATGAATTATATTTTATCTATATTGCTGTATCCCTCTTTTCTTTCTATATTTGCTCTGATGTTGTCTGCTTTATAAATTCTGTCCTGTTCATTCTGTGACGTTTTACTTTGTTTTGTTTTTTGAGCTAGGCTCTTGCTTTTTGGCCAGGATACTCAAACTCCTGTGCTTCCCCTTCTTGAGCTTCAGTCTTACAGCAGCTGAAAACTGAAGGTTTGCACTGCTACAACCACCTCTTGATGCTCTATTTTAAATTCTAGTTCCTCCTTTACTTTGCCTCCCTCCTCATAGCACTTAAAGTTACTAATGGTTATATAATCTCTGTGTCTATTTTCTGCCCACACTAGAAGTAAAATAATACTGAGGTAGTATTTGTGCAGTATGATACATATACCTTCTGAAAGAGTTTATAGATGTGAAAATCACATTTTTCTTAAAAGAATAATAACCTTACATCGAATATGAATCAAAGCAAAGTTGTTTTCAGACAGAAGTGAGATATCATTTCACTTGGGTAAATGATATACATGTACCAATATATTCTAAAAATCTTACTAAATACTTAGTGCAGCATCAGGGTACAGTTTAAAAGAAATAACTTTTGATCCTTCTGGTTTAATTAATTTGCATTTATGTGCTTTTCTTTTTCCCTGTATAGATATTTTAAAACATTTTTATTTAAGTCTAATATATTAAGCAATAGCTCAATTATTTATTCATTTATTTTAAAGTATATTTGTGTGCCATCAATTTATCCATGAATTATTTTATAAATTTTAATAAACACTGAATACCTAATAGAACTTAATATCTTATTGAAGAAGACAAAGCAGTAACTAAGTAAATAGTTAACAGCGTGTTGGGAGATCTCTCAGTCAGTAAGGCAGATGCTGTGCAAGCATGAGAGTACCTGAATGCAGCCCCTAGCTTGCACATGAAAAGCTAGACATGATGGCATGTGCTTGTAATCTCAGCGCTGCAGAGACAAAAGACAGAAGGATCCCAAATTCTTACTGGACAGTGAACTTACTCTAATCCAGGAGCTCCTGGTTTCATTGAGAGACCTTGGAACTAGGAGGCACCATGTATGCTTCCAAAGGAGTGGAATTACTAGCAGCTATGGCAGCTGTGAACCACAGTGACCAGCATATCTTGATAACTCTACAGGTGCAGTGGTAGCATGCTTACCTTGTCAGTAACTGGAAGCTCTCTAATTGGACTGCCCATTCAAAAACAGGGGAACCTAGCCAACTACCCAGGAATGGTAAAGTTACTGATCTTGGAGGAGAATCTATAAGTAACACTTTTCCTAAACCTGCATAATCCCTAACTACATTCTAAATACTTGTGTTTATATACACATCTAAGTATAACCTTCACCATCTCAAGGAAATTTCTCTTTGCAACAGACAGAGACTATTACAGAAAAAGCATAACCAATCGAATTGCAGAGTTGTGGAGCAATGGATATATCTACAATACACTCCTGTTCCTAAGACTCAATGAACATTTTAGAATTGCAAAAGAGGAGGCAGAAAGATTTTTAAGAGCCTAAGGATCAGGAAGTTTGCTGTGAGATTTTGTTTTCTGGGAATGTCAGAAGGTACACATGAAGTCTCACTAACATGACTGACTATGCATGAGCTAGACAGGAACAACAATAATAAACATGCTAAAGTGGGCAGAGGAAACTCAGAAGATGTCAACCCTACACAGAGAACTACAGGCAGCTAAGGAATAGTGAGAATGGGAGAAATAGTCTTACCCAGGGAAGAATACACAAACTGCTTATTAATACCAAATCATCAGCCCTAAAAACATATATATGAGTAACATTACAGAGACAGAGCAGATTGTACTTAGGAATAGAAATTATATAACAGCAATTAGTGAAAAAGAGGCTATGAATTTGAAAGAGAGTGAGGAGGGGGTATATGGTTTACCGTAAAGCTCCCTAACTCCCATTACAAATGTCTATTCTAAATCTAAAAGTTAATTGAATTGTTGTATAGAAGTTCATATTGCAAAAATTTGGATTCTGGTTACTGTTTGTGTCAGATCTTATCATTTATTTGCAAGAATTTTGTATTGCTTCTTTTGCTTTTTGAGGTTATAATTACATCATTTCTGCCTTCTCTTTCCTCCCTCTAACCTTCCCATACACCTTTTCTTGCCTTTTGTCAAATTCATGGCTTCTATTTTTATTAATTTTTGTTCTGTGTGTGTGTGTGTGCACGCATGTGTGTGTGTGAATGTATGCTCCTAAATATACAAGTTTTATTAGTTTGGTCTATATAATATTACTTGTATATGTTTTTCAGTGCTTTCCTCTAGAAAGACTATTTCTTACCGTTTTTCTCCCTTCTCTTCTGCAATGTTCCTTGAGCCCTAGATGCCAGAGTCATATTATATATATATTTGCACTAGGACAGGTTCCAAATCTCTGCACTTTGGTTGGTCATGCTTTTCTGTAATGGTTTCTGTCTGTTACAAAGATAAGTTTCCTTGCTGTGGGGTAAGAACTATACCTACCTGTTAATGTGTTCTGGCTAGGGAAGGAGTTTAAGATGGTAAATGAGTAGTTCCTCGTGTCCCTAAATATCTTCATTCGGTTTCTGAATTTACTGTAGAAGCTGCTTGCAGGGAGTATGTGCAAACCCAGAAACAGCTGGACACGTGTAGCTATTGAATCACTGCCTATGTTTAGTGAGGAATTATAAGTCCTGTGTGCTACAGCTTTAGTCATTGAGTTGTTGAACACTAGGACTAAATACAAGGTTATGTTCCAATCACAATGCATCTGAATAAATAGTATAAGATTGTAATTTTCATTGTAACTATATATGGTATATTGTGATTTCATGGATAGAGTTATCATATGTCTTTTGTAACCATTCTGAAGGCAAAAAAAAGATCTAAAATAGAAAATTTCCTTTTCTGTTAACTCATTTAGCTGAAAACTAAAGTAGAAATACTAAGAGCACTTTGATACCATAAAGAATTTTAAGCGAACTTATTATGTTCTTGTCAGAATAAATGTTGATTGTAGAAATGTTAATTATGCTGCTGGCATTGGATGGTATTTGTTATTGTAGAGCACAGTTCCTTTCTCAAATCTGAGAAACTCTGAATTGCTAATAATCAATGCCCAAGAGTCAAGAAGACAGGTAGGTAAGATGTATAGAATGAGCCATACAGGAATGCATTTGTGGTTATTTCTCAATGCAAAGAGGAGGTTAAACTTTTCTTCTGTGCTCACCACTACTACTAAAATAAAATTTTACTTTAAAGAAAAATTCATTACCAGTCATCTCTGCAGTGGAGTAAAGATCAGCTTGCATTTTCCTCTGAGTTTTGGGTGGGTAGTATTCCTAAACAATAGGCCTGGAGCAGGGAAGACTCTTGTGTGGCAAAGTGGAGAGGGTGCTAGCCTACAGAATGGTGGGAATACCTCTCAGACTTAAAATATGCAGAGTATCTCAGCATGGGAATGGCAAAGGATGACAATGCCAAAAGATGGAAGAAGTGAGGGAGTATATGGTGTATTCTTGGGTTGATCTGGTTGTACAAATCTGTATTTTTATTTTCTTTAACCTAGATATATTTTGTCATATCGTACATGTATCATATTTGAAGATTTGTTGCAGTTCTTGGTGAACTTTCTAGGCATTCATACCTGACCAACCCCACCAATGCAGTTGCATTGTTCTTGCCTCCCAGTCCTAAACAGTGCCCCTGCATGATCACCTAGCTTCAAGAGACCATGAAGAATTAATTCTCCATGGCTGCCTTCCAGCAGAGATGCACCTGAACCTTGTGCACTACCTGGAGTCATCCACCCAGCAGTTCAGGGGAGCAGGAACATCTTTGTTTAACCTTTAAATATTTTACTAAGTCAGTGTTTCTGTCATTATTTGCTCAGAATTTTACTTGACTCATTATTTATATCTTTTCTTAATTTACTCTAACTACTACTATAAATTGCACATAATCCTTAAATCATGAGAGATAAATGAAATAAGACTTCAAATTATAATCTGAGTATATACAGTCATAAATAGACATATTAACTGGACCAGTGGGATGGCTCAGCTGGTAAAGACTTGCTGCGAGGACCTAGGACCTGAGTTGGAGCCCTGGGATCCACATGGTGGAAGGAGAGAGCCAGCTCCTGCAAGTTGCCCTCTGGCCTCACATGTCACCATGGCACACATGCACCCCACCCCCACACAAATAAGAGTAAACAAAAAATAAACAGTAGTTGAAAGGCAATAATGGCACATAGATGAATTTTAAAGAAAGTTTGAATGGAAATTTGATGAGCTGTTAATGGAAGGACATAATCTATAGAACTATTTCTTTTAGCTAAATGCCAGTTGTGTTCTAATATTTTTTCAAAAATGCATGAGTGGTTGCTTACTGGTACAACTTGAATCTTGTATATGAATTGCTCTTATGTAGCTATTGAAAGCTAGATATAAGTTAAGGATCACAGAAGAACATTTTACTTTTACTATTGTAATATTTTAAACAAGACTTAATCTCTTCTCCAGGTCCAAGAGTATATTTGTTAATTGCCCTGTCAGCATTAAGGGATTTGATTTAGGGTAGTCTAGTAAGCAATCTCAAAGATGTCTGTTTTTGTGAATGAGTCTACAATGTAATATATTTTATATTTACTAATTTTCCAAGATAAAAATATTTTACCTCAAACTGTAGGATAATTTTGTCTCTTGACAGTTTTATAAACTATAAATTTAAATATATACCATTATCATATTTATAGATAATTAAATATCAAATAATATAACCATACAATGTAATTGTACTCTAGCATACCTGTTAAAATATAGAGTCTTAAACCATACCTGATCTGTTTCCTATCCCAGCTCCTCGTGTTAGATCTTGGTGGAAATTTACACAAGGTAGTCTCTCCTATTCATTTTCATTACCTGTATGAGCAGTTAGTTTTTGCTCAGGTATTTGAGTGAAAGCAGCAGTCTGTCAGATCCAAGTTGGGCTGAGCTGCACTTGGATCCTAGTGAAGGCTGGTGGCGTTTGTGTCCCTTAGCATGAAGCCGGGTAGTCATGTTACCTGCTCATGAAACTCCTTTTTTTTTTTTTTTTGGTTTTTTTTTTTTTTTTTTTTGGTTTTTTGAGACAGGGTTTCTCTGTGGCTTTGGAGCCTGTCCTGGAACTAGCTCTTGTAGACCAGGCTGGTCTCAAACTCACAGAGATCCGCCTGCCTCTGCCTCCCGAGTGCTGGGATTAAAGTTGTGCCCTACCACCGCCCAGCCCTCATGAAACTCCTTATTACTCATATTATTAGCACATAACTTGTGTTTAAAAATATGATTCTAAGCAAAGCTCATAAAAAGCTTAAATTTGATTTGAATGTGAATCTTAATACGTACAGAATAACTGATCAAAGTTAGTAAACTTACCCTTTTTGCTTTTTAACAGAACCAAGAAAATAAATACAAGAAGTCAAGAGCACAGAAGATTTTTTTCCTTCAATCCACAGAACCCTGAAACTCTTCTAACGCCATCAAGCACACAGGAAGGCCACCTTGGCAGATGGCCACAGAGGATGTCAACAATTGTTCGGAGGCAAGCAATGAAATATTTGTGGAATGAGTTTTCTTTTTTCTAACTTGCTAAAATCAAGTAGAATTACATAGGATTTTTAGTGAGAAAGTGTTCTTTTTAACATGTCTATTTCTTGCTTTCTCACTTTCTTCGTTTCTTTGGCTCAGTTGCATGACAGAAGTTATGTTATGGTGTTTATCCCATCCCCACCTACACTATTTACAGGCTAAGGAGATATTAAATCCATAGATACAAAATGAGAATTTAAGTAACAGAAATTAACTACTCACATTTGAAAATCAGTGTGCTGTATCAATCTTGAACATATATAACTAAAAAATGCTAAATATATTTTTAACTTTAATTATTTTCTATTCATTTTAGAGTTATTTGTACCATTTATTTATTAATTTATCTTTTCAACATCTTCCTCTTTTATTTCTAGCAAGTTTTCAAAAGAGTCTTAGGAAGCCATCACATAAAATCCCACCCAGAATTGTGTTTTATCAGTCTAAGCATCAAAAGGGTTCCCTGAACTTTAAGGTACTTTCCTGACACATATTGTATTTTAAGATAAGTACGGGTTGTAGGCCAGACTGCAATCTTTAAAGTTAAAATTAAGTACATTGTCATTAAGGAAATGTTTACCTAGTAGAGACTGATAATTCTTTTTAAAAACATATATGCAGTTGTCTACCTTTTTCACATTCAGGAAACATAGAACTCAAGTAGATGGAAATAAAGAGAAGTCAAAAGTAACCTCTTTAAAATGTAAGGAAAGGTGGGAGTTTCACATATAGCAACTGTAGTCAGGCTTTGGGTTTTTTAGTTTTTATTTGGTTCATAGACCTCAGGTCTTCAGTAACACATCTGCCCTGCAGGCTGGACCTGGAGCAGAGCTTTCTGTAGCTACAAGAGACTGTAAATGTTCAAAAGAATTCAGGGTACAGCTTGGATATTTTAGCAGAATCAAAATCTTCTTGTATTTCATTGGAAAAGTTTTGGGAGATCACATCCTGATCAAAACTCCCAAGCAGCTATGTTGCCTCTGCTACACAGTGACGGCAATAGTGCTAGTCTGTGTGCACTAGATTTCTGGCAGAGACACACCTGAACTTAGGAGCTGCTCGTGAAGCTGCCTTGTGTTTGAGAAGAGCTGCACCCACCTACCAGTTTTTCAGGAGTGTAGGAACATCCTTATTTAACCTTAAATACTTTGCTAAGTCACTTTTCCTAAATCTTTTTCCCAGAGAATTTTACATCTTTTCTTAGTTTACTATAGCCAACTGCTTAAGTATTTTTAAAATATACTAGAACTTAACTGATTTGTAGAAGAGAAATAGTTCTGCACATTATGTTCCTCCATTAACAGCCCATCAAATTTATGTTCAGAATCACATTTTAACTTGTCTTTGTGTCATATCTTGTTTCAGTCATGGTCTATTTTTGTGTTACATGTATTTGTGTGGAGTGGGGTGCATATATCATGGCAAACATGTGATGTCAAACAGCAGCTTGTAGGAGTTGGTTCTCTCTTTCACCATGTGGGCCTCAGAGCTCAAACTCTGGTCCTAAGTATTTGCAGCAAGTTTTTACCAACTGAGCCACCTCATTGGCTCAGTTTTGCTTATTCCTTAGCCACTACAACATATCTATGTCAGATAATTGTAATTCATTTTCTGCACAATATTAAGAACTCACCCTCTTGTTCTCGATTAATTTCATTCTATCACCATTTCATTAATAAGCTGAAGATAGTTAGATTGTAATTTGAAGTCTTATTTCATTTATCTCCTATGATTTTAGGATTAGTTGCAATTGATAGTAGTGAAAACTTTCACGAGTTAAAAGGGCACTTAGAATATATAGACAGGAATTATTAGCTTCATACAACAGATTAATACTGACCAATTATCCTCACTTGTGTCATTCACCAACTTTGTGACCTTGTGAAAATTGGTAATTCTCCTTGACCCCAATTTATTTAGCTTTTTAAATATGAGTATTAATAATAGTGCAGTTTTGAAAATTAAATGAGATAGATATGTAAGTAATAGCTTAGGTCCTAACATAATTCAGTCAATCCATGATGATATCACTATTCTACTTTTGTGAGGTGATAAACAATCATTTTCCTTTTAAGTTCAGCTCTTGTAAGGAATGCTTTCCTTTTCACCATACATCTGTTGTCACTGATGAGTTTGCTCACATTGAAGTATCGCAATAATAATTTGTAACCTTAATTTTAAATGTAGAAATGCAGGCTATCCAAAGCTCCTATTGAGAAAACATTGTGCCAATAGTTGTTTTCCTGACTCTCATGCATACTGTATATTGTCCTAATTTTTTAGAAATTTTGGGATGGCAATAGACTCACTAAAATTTTTATCTTTACATTAACCACGATTATTTACAGGTCAAAATGATTAAAGAAATCTAGAATTACATCGGTCATTGTAGGAAACTACCACAAACTTAGTGACTTAAATATACTAAAACTCTTCTCTCACACATCTGTAAGCTGAAGGCTCCAAATGCAGCAATCAGAAAGATTTTGACTGTATACATATGGAGATATATGTTCGTGTGTGCATGACTATATGTATATCTATATATAAACTACATAACTCTGTGTACATTTATAGGTATGGGCACATGATTGTTTGTGTGAGCAATGTGTGTTGAGACCAGAACTTAACATTGGATGTCTTCCTTGATCAATATACTCCTTATATTTTGAAACAGCCTCCCAATGAACACTGAAACTCACCAGAGATTTGCCTGTCCCTGTCTCCCTGCCCCAGTACATACATGAACGGCACCACACCTGGCACCACCCCCAGCCTTTACAGGCCTCTGGGTATCCTAATTCGGGTTTCATGTTGTGCAGCTGGCACTTTACAGACCTTTTTCTAGAATCCACTCTTTCCTTTCTTTAGAGACTCATTCCCATTCGCCTAGGGACTATAACCAATGGAGGAAGAAACTTGACTGCATCTGCAAAACCTACAGTAGTATATCCTTAATAAGATCATGTTCATAGATACCAGGGACCAGGTGTAAACAGACCTTTAGGAGGAACATCATTCAGTTATCCCTCTGTGTTCTGTCTTTAGCTGGATGTAAAGCTAAAGAAGAAATTTTAGCTTGAAGTTAGAGATTTTTCTTCTGCGCAGCTTCTGAAAAGCAGTTGTCTTTGTAGCGAGGAGTGTTCTATGAGCAGGTGTGCTTATTTTATTTGTGAGTGTCTCTATAGCTGTTTCTTTACCCTCCACTGCCTTGTCTATAGCTCTCATTTTTAAAATACAGCAGTAGCTACCACTTTTTGCTTACTTGTGATATTTCAATGATGTGCATATAGAGATTTGTAATCTAAGATTACATATTGTCCATTGGTTTGTTTGTTGTCAGTTTTCTTTCTAAAGAGATGAAAGGCATGGGGTTGGATGGGTGGGAAAGTAGGGAGGAGAATAGGGGAGGTAAAACCATGATCAGAATATGTTCTATGAAAAAAATAATTTTATATTATGTCACCCATATACCTCTTTCATGGAGGAATGGTGTATGGGTAATGTTATACCATTACAGGCAATCATTGAATGCAGCAGTGACCCTATAAAATACTAACATGTGGTCAAATTTGCTAGGTTTTACACTAATTTTCTAGTTCTGCAAAACATCCCGTTTTGCTAGTTGACTGATAATGTTGGTATCAGAAATCACACAGCATATGTTTTACTAAAATATATAAAGTTTCCGAAAGCAAATTGAAAATATGTGTTATTAACAAAAAGAATTTGCAACTCCATCTTTCATGTATTTTTATTCATATTTTTTGAAAAAAAAAGATCCTTTTCTCATACAGTATATCCTGATAATATTTTCTTTCCTCTATTCCTCCCATCTCCTCCCACCTTCCCTCTCTTCCATATCCACTCTCTCTCTGTCTCTCTTTAGAAAAGAACAGGCTTATAATATATAGCCACCAAACCTGACAAAATTAAATATAAGATTAAGCAAAAACTATCATGTCAAAGGTCTTGTGACTGGTTGGTGTCCAAGTTGCTCCCCACATTAGTTTTCGGGGAGCAACTTTTTGTTAAGGAAAAACTTAATTTTTCATAAAAATTAAATACTTTAAAATTTATTGGAGATAATATAGAATTAGATTTATAATTATCCTGATAATTTTCCTTGGTAGCTTAACTAATAGGACTGGAGAGATGACTCAGCAGTTAAAAGCACTTCCTGCTCTTCCAGAGAACCTGGGCTTGATTCCCAGCACCAGCATGGATGCTCACAGTGGTTCATAGATCCATTCCCAAAGGATCTGACAGCGACTTTTGGCCTCCAAGGGCACTGCATGTACATGGTGTACAGACAAACAAGCAGACAAAGCACTAGTACACATAAAATAAAACTAAATAAATGTTCGAAGTAAAAAAAAAAAAACTGAAGTAATATTTCCTTTGCTATATTATGTAATCCAGGGCTTTTTCTTTTTTAAAAGTAGAGAGAAAAAAATCATTAAATATAAAATTTAGAATTACTTTATTTGAGCTTTTAAAAAATATCTTTATTTGCCAGGCGGAGACAGCGCATGCCTTTAATCCCAGAACTCAGGAGACAGAGGCAGGTGGATCTCTGTGAACTCAAGGCCAGCCAGGTCTACAAGAGCTAGTTCCAGGACAGGCTCCAAAGCTACAGAGAAACCCTGTCTCGGAAAAAAAAAATCTTTATTTGAGCATGCTTATTCTAGTAAGTTGTTTATTGTAGTAAGTTTTAGCATGGTATTTAGTATAGATTGCAATGACATGCTTATCATCCCATCTTTTCATCATGTCCGTGTTACTGTGCCTTGTCCTTTAATAATTGTACATTATTAACATTTTAAGGAAAGAATTTTGTGTATATTTTCTTCCTTTGAAATGTCTAAAAGGGAAGGGGGTGGAACCTTAACATCCTTTTGGAGATTCTTGTGGTTTTTTGTTCTTGTGTAAAACATATGAAATAACCAAAACACAGGTAAAGTCTCTCTCAAATTATTCTTTTTTGTTTTGTTTTGTTTTGGGGTTTTTTTTTGGTTTTGTTTTGTTTTGTTTTGTTTTTTGGAGACAGGGTTTCTCTATGGCTTTGAAGCCTGTCCTGGAACTAGCTCTTGTAGACCAGGCTGGTCTGGAACTCACAAAGACCCGCCTGCCTCTGCCTCCCGAGTGCTGGGATTAAAGGCGTGCAGCCTCAAATTATTCTTTATGTATCGTGTAAACAACCCACAGATGTGTTCTGTATTAAAAGATGAATACTACAAGAAACACATTGACTTGTAGATAGCATTCAAAAGGATGCTCTTAAAAACTAAGAATTTCCTTAAACTTGTATAAAAGTTAACTAGCACTCTTGCAGTTTTGATTGTAAGATAGCTTCTTTGCTTTCCAGATCCTTATAGTCATTTGTCAGCCTTAGGGCTTCAGTTTGTACTTGATTTCCCAAAGGATTGTTAAAATTGTGAGATTTGGGTGCACACATAGACTACGTCATCACATCCTTAGTCCTCTGTGTGTCTAAGGAGAGGACTGGCTTTTCTAAGTCATGCATTAACGTACTAGAGCAGGGTTTACCACTCAGACATAAGGCCCTATTGGTAGAGTTTAATCTTAATTCTTCTGTTTTCAGCTTTGTAACATTAACTATTATTTAATCTACAAAATAAAATCTTTTAGAAGTGGGTATTATAAAATAGTTTTAATAATAAAATACTTTGTAACAATAAAAATTAAAATATTAGAAATACAATGATCTAATCAGGAAACTTTAAACTTAAAAAATAAGAGGTTTGTAGCAATAAACAAGACAGCAAAAGGAATTTTATATCCATAGTGAAGACATACCCTGAAAGCCTAGGAAAACATTATGAATTGTATGTCCATATGTCCACATTCCCAGAGTAAGGATAAGAAACCGAGTCGGTCTAGTGCTTGAAAAATTTGTTATCGTTAGGATTTTCCTAGTAAGGTGAGAAACTCTTTCCTAGTGATGGTGCTGATTAAGAGACAATATTTTGGTCCTTTATGGTCCTGTGATTGATCAGGAACGTCTAAGGTTCTTTTCAGCTCCAATATACTATGCTATGTTGTTGATAATCCTTTTTCTATATAGATGTGTATGAACATGAAAAAAAGAGAATGTGCTGTTTATTAATCCCTATACCACCGTGGCACAAAGGCATTTAAATCAAATCATCATATTTTCTCTATTCTCGCATTGCTATTCTGGGGAGCTTCACTGTTCGTGACCATTGGAAAAAAGATCTTGATACTAGGTCTTGGAGAATAAAGTTCTTGAAGTCTAAATAGGATGCAGCCTGCTGTAGACTGATAGACTAGCTACAGGACCGAATTACTCCCACCCCTTGTCGGATGCCTTGTTTATCCAACACAGCTGCTTGATGCAAGTGCTGCTTGTCATAAGCCAGGCTCATAGGACAGAGAGAGCAGTTTTCTGTAAGAAATGCTGCCTTGGATAGAAGCAGCACCCATAGGGGAGGTCTCATTGTGATGAGCATTAGAGAATTGGAGTTGGTTATTTCCAGAGTTCCACAGTGAAGGACAGTTAGATCCTAAAGAAAACTAGTTGTGACTTTAAAAAAAAGTAAGCATCATATATACTGCCATTTTTCCTATACGTACTTCAAAAGCTAAAGACAGGAAAATAAGTTCCTTGTAAAATTTAGCTATTTATTTAACTTCCCTTATTACAGAGTCGTAATAGGTTTTAGCAAGCAACTCACTTTTAAAAAATATTTTAAGAGTGTAGTGGAATTCATCATGGAGCAACTACAGTGAGAGAAGAGGGCAGTGACTACTGAACTAAGCAGATATCAGTTCACACCATCAGCATGTTACTGGAGGTGAGGGTTCTTCAGAAATATGTTTTGCAGGACTTAACTTTTGAATTACATACATTTGGATTAAAAATGAGAAACAAAAATAGAAAAGTGAAAGTTGATCCTCCTGTAAACACAAGTCTCTGGTATTCTCTTTATTATCTCATAAATAGTCTGGCCACGCCCATGTATGTGTGGGAACACACTATTCACATAATGCACGCATATGCAGAAACAATTACATCTGTTTGCATATAATGGATCCAGTTGATAACCTTTTTCAGTGGTCTTTCCACTGTTTACTTTCTCTTTACTGATCTTGGGCTCATCCCATACTAATAAAATGTGACTTTTTCATGTTTGAAATATTTTTCTGTAGTTTACTTTGCTTATGAACTTGTGTTGTTTTTCTTTTTACCTACCCATACTGAAATTTCCCATTTTGCACTAGTAATCAGTATTTTTTTTTAGTTTCTGGAGTTGATGTGTAAGATTATAAAATATAAAACACCATCTTTTTCTTCACCCCATGACCTAATTGTTTACTTTTTTAAAATTAGTACTTATTTAAGAATATCATGTATATTATATATATGTATATATATATACATATAAATATGTGTGTGCAGTATATTTTGATAATGGTCACCGCCTACTCCTCCCATATCCACAATGACTCCTACGGTTGCCCAGCCTTCTGCCTTTTTTCATTACCCACTAAATCCAGTTTGTGCTGCTCATATTTCCATGGCTGTGGGACTGTGCTCTGGAGGATGGAGGACCTACGTACACAGACCACATCCTTCAAGAAAAGCACTCTCCCTTCCTAGAGAACTCCTTCTTTCCAGTCTGGAACACTCATTGCTGGATTCAAGGCAAGTCCTTTGTAGAGAACTAAAGTCCTGCCTTGTTAGAGACCCTGCTCCACAGCGCTCTTCTCTGACCCCCACTCTTACAGTCTTCCTACCCGCTCCCTGATGGCAGGGGATGCAGCTGGCCCAGTTGTGACTTAGTGTTCACAGATGCGTATGCTCTCTACTTTAACCAGTTACGAGTTTGTGCATCAGCCACTGTCCGCCACAAAAGGAACTTGTCTGATGAGGTGTAAGAGCTCTGCTTACCTGTGGATATAGAGATAGAGATTTAGAGAACAGCTTTATTCTGTGCCCTTCTAGTAAAATAATAGTAGTAGGTGGAGTCTGAGGCACTTGGGCAGACTTACAGTATCCAGTGCATATTTCCTGCTGTGAAGTGGGCCTAAAATCCACTCAGAGAACAGTTGGTTAATGGCCTACTTTTTTATGCAGAAAGCTTTCTCTGGAATTCTGTTCCTTCTCTAGCAGCATCTGCCTTTCTTTTCCCCTGCTGGTTGAAAATGTCATCTTTATCATATTCTGATATTCTGTGTATGTTGAAGTATATTCCTTCATTCTCCAGTATATGTTTATGTATTCCTCCTAAGAACAAGCACTTTGTTTCTATATCTTAAATATAGTTTATTTCTTCATAGGATCTCAATATATTGTTCTGATTGGTCGTAAACTTGAATTCTGCCTCTACCTTCTGACTATAAGGACTACAGGCTTATGCCCCATGCCCAGCTTAAAGCTTGCACCTTTTTCTTTGTATGTGGCAGTGTGCCAGGCTGTACCTGTGCACTTTTTTTCTTTGCAGGCTTCTTACTGACCTGTTTATTTCTAAAAATTGATTTTTAAAACCAAACATGAGAAATTTTTCATTGCTTCTTCAAATATTTCTCCATTTTCTTGTTTTTTTTTCCACTCTATTTAAATACAGTAGTTCAATATTGTCCCTGCTTGTGAGGGTTTCAGACCTTGTTATTTTCCCCTAATATTTTTTTTACCTGTTCTTTACAGGCTGTCCTTTGAAACGTATATGCTTAACCTCCAGTTCAGGGACTATTTTCTCTCCCTCTCCAGTATGCCTTTAAAGACCATGTAGTATTTTTTTTTTCATTTTAATGCTTTACTTTTTTAATTCTATAATTTCTATTTAATTCTCTCATGTTGTAGCATATATATGACAGAATTTATCACATTAACCATTTTTAGGCGCCTTTGGATTTTTTTATTTCTCCTCTTCTACTGAAATACCCTGTAGTAATTTTCCTGCATAATAGCTGCTTAACGTAGTTGTATTGGCGATCTCATTGTCATCTATTAGTTGTTTTTGGTGCACTCCTATTTTTTGCAAGTCTAGAAATTTTTGATGTATGTATTGGTTGTAGAAGGCATACTTTTGATACTTCATTTGGTTACCTTCCACCGAAAGTTATTTTTGCTTTTATTTTGTGTTTGTGGTTTGTGTTTTAACTTAGCAGTGGAATTGCTAAGTGTCTCTTGAAGGGTTACTTCTGTGCTGTATTGAAACAGTTCTGCCTTGATCTTAGAATGATACTGAGTAACTCTTTGAAGACTTCTGTGAAAAGCCAGAGGTTTCACTGGCTTTGAGCAGGTGAAATTCAGATGTCAATTTTTTTGTCTTGTACAATGACTGTTGCTGTTTTCACTGCAGCAATGTCCTACCCATGGGGTCCCGGCCTTCTTCCCTAAGCAGTGTGTACACACACACATACACACACACACACACACACACACACACACACACACACACACACACCATACACTACATACAGTGCAGGTCAGAGTTTGTAGCTTTTGCTGCTTTTCCTTCTTTCTTCCCTCTTCCATCCTCACCTTATATATTCTCTCTACTCTGAGTTCTGGGCTCTGATACTTGCAGCAAACAAGACAGTGAATTCAGCTTTCTGGCTGAGTAGTATCCACTTTCATGGCTTTCATTAGCATGTATTAATTATGACATTTCATACATAAATATATAATATATCTAGATTATATTCTCCCCTTTTACCCTCTATTGTCTTCCTGGTCTTGCTGAGCCCGTTCATATTTCATGGTGTGTGTTTGTATCCAGGAATTTTCATTAAGGTTGAAAACATAGATTTTACCCATTGGTAATCTCTTTTTTCCCTCTCTATTTATTTTTGGTTCCTCTTCAAGTATCCTCAAGTGTCATTTTTGTTTGATCTTCTTTTGCATTTTCCAGTATCTCTGCATAGTTTTTTATTGTTGTCACTGGAAGAATTATTGTGGCTTATTCACTTGATTGTTATGGGACATGGTATCCTTGGGTCTTTGTATTTTTATATTTATCTGTTTACTTCATTTATCTGTTTTCACTTCTCAGTGAATATAGTCTATTAGGTCTACTTTTTGATTCCTGACTCTGCTGTTGGTTACAGAATTGTTTCAGATTTCTGATCATCAGTGTCCCCTGTATATAGCAGAAATAATCACTTATATTTTAAGAGTTTCCTTTAGACATTGTAGGTGAGAGTGTAAATAAAATGTAGGCTTGGGATCCAGAACTCAGTTGGCTCTCATAAATGTTACCTCCCGTTATGACCATAATTACCCAAAAGGTTGGAAGGTTGGATATTGCCATGTGGGATGTCTTACCCAGGATTGTGCTTCTGGGTATCCAGAATACAGATCCATTAAGTTGATTCAGTGAGGTCAGTTTATGCCTTCAGTTGTTCTGATTTGAGTGAATTCTGGGCAGGGAAAACTGCTTGATTGTCATTCAGAAAAGCAACATTGTAAGAAATATTAATCATAATGCCAGGGCTCTGGGCAATTTTGCTTTCTTTTCTGAGTGCACTTACAAACAAGACAGGGAATACTCTGGACTTTCTTCCTATCAAATATGAGTGGGTCTACTGAAATTTTTTACTTTTAAGGCAGACAGACTATTGAGTAGGAATTATCTGACTTAGCAAACTAATTAGCATTTGTGTATATGGCCTGTATAGAATGCTAGTTTTTAAAAATTTATATTTAAAAAGATCCAGTATGGAGAGCTGTTCTACCCTCAAAACTGAAAATTTTGTATCCTGGGCAAACATGTTATTTCAAAACTGGTGTATTGAGTGGGCTTTTCTGTGAATCATTGACATCTATTGCTGACCAGCTCTTAGACCTATGTTCTGAATATATGTGTCTGTTGCTTTGAGTTAGACTTAAGCCATGTACTAAAATTTTGTATGTGGCTACAAAAACATTTTGTTGTAGTAGAGTCAATTTCATGCTGACAATAAAAGGGGAAACTGGTTGATATTACATTAGCTGTGTCTCACTGGTAAACATTTCACAGTTGCTATTCACATTTGTGCCTGCTCAAATAGAAACCCATCAATCATGTAAACCATGGCCAAGAATCTTATCGCTAATGCATAGCACAAATTGCCGCGTGCTATTCTCTACAAGAAGAAAACATATAGTAACACTTCAAATTGAAAATCTGTCTTTTCAGAAGAATTTTTATCATTATTCAAGAAGCAAAATGCAGTATCAAGTGAGAAGAGAAAATAATTCCTGTCAGGGTGTGGTTTTGTAGAAATCAAATGTTCATATATTTCTATAACCATAGCCATAGATTTTTTTTTAATATACTTGTGTGTTTTAAGATGAATTACCTTTACCCCTGTATAGCCATATCCTAATTTGAATTGTAGAATGGTATATTATGAAGTAAAGATTACCTAAAATTATGACACAAAGTAAACAAAGCCTATTTTCATAGGACATGAGTTATACATTTCATATTTTATGGAAATATAAAATGTATTTAATATTGGTTTATGAAAGTTGAACATTTTTACTAAAATTGAACTAAAATAAAATGTTTACAATTCTAAAACAATTTGAGGATTTGTATATATTTAATTATAGAATAATTGACAGAAGATTGAATGTCAATTTTTATTTAAATTCTCAGCTAAAACATTCAGTCTATTCATACTAGCAGTTTTGACAATGCTTTTAAGAACTGCTTATGAAGCTGAGGCTGTTGATCCACTCCTTACTCCTAACACTTGGGAGGACAAGTGGATATCTGTGTTCCAGAGCTAGGCTTCCTAAGAAGACTTTGTCTCAAAGAAAGAAAAACAAAAGAACTTATTATTCATGAAGTACCAAATAGGCCTTTTTAAGATGCCATTAATGAATCTTATCCAATCTTGCCTCAAGAAAATATGAGCTTTTTAAGAACACAAAAAAGCTCATAGGTATATGCAGAGTAGGCCAACATTAAAAATTTAGCTTTCAACCCTAAAATGCTCGAGAAGAATGCTTGTAGGTATCAGTTTCTTACTATATATCAGAATTGCAGATGATCTTTAATAGAGTCTACTATCATTTTGAATATTAGATAAGTTTTGAAAGAAGGGGTGAATATTTTCTCATACCTGGGAAGGAAAGGTAGGCTGTTGTATGGTATGAGTCTTCATCTAGTGCATGAACTGTCTCTCCATAGATAAGTCAGTTATTTTAGAATTATTCTTATTTTGTCTGGGTTCTACCATTTTTCTAACCTTGAGTTAAATATATTTCTTAAAATTCCAGGTTCTTCATCTATACAATATAGGGTTAGTATTTCTCTGACTAGTTTCCTGTGAAAAGTGATGAGATAATGGTTGAAAATCCTATATTTATATAGTGACTTTAACAGTTTGGGTTAGAAAACATGGTTTTAGTAATTATTCCTCTTGCTATTACTCTTCCTAAGAAAGGATGGGTGAAAATAGACTTTCGTGACATACTGATAGTAAAACCATAACACTGTATTTACCTGAGAATAAGTAGAGGAATCGTCACACCCAACAGGAAATGGAAAGTACTTCTTTCAATCCATATTATTTATTTTTATTAAGAAACATGTGTTGTGATTTATAAATAAAATTAGCTTGATATTTAATCTGATACTTGAGCATGGTGTCTATAAACTGCAGACTCAAAGACTTAGGAGTTATTTACTCTTTCAGTTAATATATCACATATTTCTTCTTTCTTACCAAGTGTTGTGGGTAGGCACTAGTAATAGACCACTGAATGACTGGCAGATGCCTTTTCCTAGAAGTTTGCATGTAGTGTAATCATTTGTAACAATCCTGAGTTTACAATTGTAGCACATTTGAGACAGTTCACAGGCTCTTATCAGTGACCTAAACGTATACACAAAGGACAAGTAGATGTCCCATAAAAGAGCATGTCTTCATATGACTCCAGGAATCATTGGTAGACTTCCATTAGACCATGAAAATTATATAGCTCGCCTTCCTGTAAATCATGTGACTCTTCTTGTCATACTAAAGAAAAGATAAACTTTAGAATTTGCTTTTTGAAATTAGTAAGCTCGAAGTGCAAATATATAAGGTCAGATTACAAGCAGACATGGTAATGTCAAAACTCACTCATTTTTATCTTGATAAAGTTGCATTTTTTTTTCTTGCCTGTAAAGTATTCTGAAAGCTAGAACACTGGTGTCTACATTGAATAGAACTTTTCTCAATGTTTCCCACATATGATCCCTTATTCCTAACTATAAGGAACTTTCTTGGTGAACACATCCTGCTAATCTCAGATTTTTTTTACTAATATGTAGTAATTGTACATAACGATGATGTGACATAATGCTTTGATGCATGTTTACATGTATAATATTAAAGTATCTAAAACACTTCCACCTCAAGGAACGTTTACCATTTCTTTACGGTAAGACCATTCAAAAGTACTGTCGTCTGACTAGGTTGAAGTGTAGAGTACAGCGTTATTAACTTAGAAAATTACATAAGCCACATTCCTGAATCTATATGTAACTGTTCTCCCTTGATGCCTAACTGCTCCACAGAAAGCAAGAATTTCCCCCCTACTAAACTGTAATTTTGTACTCATTGACTAAGAAATGCTCCTCCCTCCCCAGCCACTATTCTATTTTATACCTGTATATTCCTTTGCAACCCACACAAGTAAGCTTATACAGTATTATTCTTTTTTGTGTCTGGTTTATTTCACTTAACATAATGTCCTCCAGACTCATCCCCACTATGGAAAATGACAGGATCTCACCCTCTTTGTGACCTAATAGTATTCCACCAGATGTATCCTAAAGGAAAAATAAAAAACCACATTTTATATTATTTCTTCTACTGATAAACAATTTTATTTTCTATGTGTTGATTATTAGGAATAATGTTTCAATAAATATAAACAAATATTTTCTCTTTATATTGATTTTATTTTCTTTTAGTGTGTACTCGGGGGAATTTATGCCTTATTGTACTGTGATCTGAAATTTAAGATATATATATATATATTCTCTTTTATAATAGTTGTATTTTTCCAATAATAGCTGTAATTTCACCTTTGAGAATTTCAAATACATTTTTAATATAGTCATACCCACTCTTCCCTTCTCAATTCCTCCATTGTCACTTCCACTTCCTCCCAAACTCATCACTCTCTCTTCAGTTATTTATTGGGTTTTGTGGCATGTGAATGTGTGTGTGTGTGTGTGTGTGTATGTGTGCATGTGTGTGTGTAAATATAACTTCTGAATCCATTTAGTTTTGATCATATGTGTATGTGCTTAGGACTTGGGAATATTGGATAGCCTGTCCCATGGCTCTATTTTGAAAAAAACTGATTACGCCACTGAGCAGCCAGTAATTGCCTATAGCTCTTTGTCTCACGGTGGAAACTTGTGAGATTTCTCTCCCCATATACTTTAGAATGTCAACTGCATATAAAAACAACCTGCTGAGTCTGTTTTTGTGAGTGGTGTACATAAGGTTTCAAACATGACCACTCTGGATTGGACAACCCATAAGGGGTCTGGGTCTCTTCCCTCAGAAAAGACTAATTCTCCTCCCAGCAGTCTTAGTTATCTATAGTTCTTTGTCTAGAGAGGACACCCAGATTTTTCTTCCTCCCACATGTTCATTTACTGTCCTTTAGCAGGTCTTGTTTATTCAGCCATTTCTGGGAGAGTCTGTTTCACAGTAGACTTTTGACATTCTAGCTGATCCAATCTTTCCACACCTCTTCCATGATGTTCCATGAACTGTCAATCTAGGATCTGTAATATGGACATATCCATTTTGGTTGTACTTGCTATAATCATTTGATGTCTGCATTGTGACCAGTTGTGTTATTCAGCGATCATCTCCATTTGCTGTAGAAAGAGAAGTGTCTAATAAGGACTGGTAGCTACACTGATCTGTGGATAGAGGGTAAGTTTAGAATGTAGTCAAGAATTATGCTAGTCTTGCAAACTGGTGGTAATAGATAAATTCCTTTCTAAGGTCCATGACCTCACTAGCTCTGGGGAGCCAGATAAATTTCCAGGACCAAGCATTGTTTCTCTTTTATTGAATAGTCTTTAAGTCCAACTAGACAGTTGCTGGTTGTCAATGACATTGAGTTTCATTTTTTAAAACTCCATGCTTATCTTACCATGCTGGTCATTGTGGCTCATAGATGTTGCAGCTGTATAGAATTGTTTAATTAAATCCCTCCTTTGGCAGCTTACATATTATTTTCTAGACCAAGAAATTAGACTACAGAAAAGAGGATTTCAAAAAAATATTAAAACAAAAAATTTTGAAAAGAAGTTTTCAGGTCAGATGCAGTTTGAACCATCCAAGTACTGTATCCTAAGTGATCTGTGTCTTCAGCAATAAGGGCCCACCCTCAACTCATGATAAGCAACCAAGGGCTACATCTGTAGTCTATATTGTTTTGGGAGTTACAAGAACGATCCTGACTTATCATTCAAAAGGACATTTGTTGTGTTTGATACTCGGGTTTTCATAAGTCTATGGTTCATGTAGAGAGCATGGTCAGTCCAAGTGATTTAACTTCCATTAAGATACACAGACATACATACACACATGTACTCATTAATGTATTTAATTTTAGGTATATAGAAAATAATATGATTTCTTGAGGCATTTTCAGACAACCTTATTATTTGTCCCTCATCCGATATTCTCTTTCTGTATAGATCTCCCTCCTCCCTCCCCTTCATTTCGTTTCCTGCTTCATGATGCCTGTATTCTGTTAGTCTCCTTCTGCCCACAACACACACGCACGCTCCCGCACACACACACACACACACACACACACACACACACACACACACACCTATGGTTCCTTTATAATTTCCTGGTTTTTGTAGTTACTCCATACTATATACTCACATCTGAGGATTTAGAATTGGAAACCCCAGGTGAAAGAACATGTAGCGTTTTTCTTTCTGCTTCTGAATTGCTTTCATTAATCTTTTTTAGGTTAATCTATTTCTTGAAATTTTCATTATTTCATTTTTCTCACAGCTGAATAGAATTTCACTGTGTATACACACTGAATTGTCATTTCCCATTCATCTATTGATGAGCATTTATGTTGTTTCCATTTCCTGACTATTGTAAATAGGGCACCAATGAACAATGAGCAATTATCTGTGGAGTAGGATACTAATTCCTGTGAGCATATTCCAGGTCATGTGATAAATGAACTTTAATTTTTTTTAAGTTTTCCATACTGACTATCCATACTGAATTTGTCTTGTTGCCTGAGATTTCTGTTCTGCCCAGCCCCATAGTCGTTCAGTCCCAAAGAAACACAAAGAGCTTTATATTAATTATATAATGGTTGGCCTATTAGGTTAGGCATCTTATTAACTAATTCTTACATCTTAAATTAGCCCATTATTTTTGTCTATGTTAGCCATGTGGCTTGGTATATTTTATCAGTGAGGTGTCCTCATCATACTTCATCTGTGTCGACTGCAGACTGACTATTTCCTCATCCCAGAATTCTCATGTTCTCCTTGCCCCACGTCTACTTCCTTCCTGGCTACTGGCCAATCAGCATTTTATTAAAACAAATAAAGTGCCAGGGTACAAGACAATTGTCCCACAGGACTCCCACACACACACACTTTTTTTTTCAAAACAAGAGCTCTGGTTGTAATCTCCTTTGTTTAGTTTTTTTTTTCCAGACTATTATCCATAACAACTTGTAACAACACTCTAAACAAAGATAAATATCCATAATCCATTTTTTGGCAATGTGGGTATAGTTTTCCATGCTACATCCTGCTGATTAGGGGCACTGATAATCTTATGGGAACCTAAAGAAAATTTCGGATTATGGCCAAGTCCTGACTGATGTATTCTGTGAGCTTTGATCATCTCAGCCATCATTATTAAGGCTGTTTTGAATGTAGAATTCCGAGGAAACTCCAATAGAGGTCCTCTAAAATGTTGGATCTTCTGGGCCATCTGCTCCTATCAGAGATTCTTCAGGGAGTTTCTTGGTCAAACCTGATTTTCTTAATCCAGAATCAATCCACAGCTTCTCTTTTCCTGTGGAAACAAATGTAAAACCTCTTCTCCAAAGTAATATACCTTTTGACCTAAATTTTGAAGCATTTTCAAAATACATATGTTGGATTAATCCCGCAGCATTTATAATCAAATATCTTTTAGCAGCTGCTACTCCTTCCTCATCGGTCATACAATTCAAAAAAAAAAACACAATAATATATATTATCCAGATTCTCTGTATATTTTCTGTCTTTATGTGGCTTTATTTTTAAACTCTATTTTTATTTTTAAATTTTGGTTTATGGAGGCAGGGTTTCTCTGTGTATCTCTTGACTGTCCTTGAACTCACTCTGTAGACCAGACTTCTTTGAACTCACAGAGATCCGCCTGCCTCTGCCTCCCAAGTGCTGAAATTAGAATGTGTGCCAACATACCCAACCCCCCCTTCCTCCCTCTCTCTCTCTCTCTCTCTCTCTCTCTCTCTCTCTCTCTCTCTCTCTCTCTCTCTGTTTTAAGTGCTTTATTTTTCTTTTCTCTCCCAAGCATACACACTGTAAACTGCGTAAAGGTTGTCTTCGTCTTTGAATCTTTCTTTTCTGTAAATCTCATTTTCTGACCACATGAGTCTTTAATTTGCTAAGCGATATGGCTAGGATTAAAGCCATGGCTTTGACGCTGAATCCTCCCCACTCCTAGCTTCATGAGAATCTATCCTCATGGCGGAGGTACCAGATGAAGAAAGCCTCTAAACAGTATACAGTGTATTTAGTGATATATATAGGCTTGGGAGAGAAATAATAAAGGATAAAGATCTTAGATAGAGAGAAGTTGGGTGTGGTGGCACACACCTTTAATCCTACAGAGGCAGGCAGATCTCCATGAGTTGCAAGAAGTCTTGTCTACAGAGTGAGTTCCAGGGCAGCCAAGATACACAGATATAATGTATATGTCTCAAAAAGCCAAAAATTAAGAATAAAAATAAAAGAAATAGAGTTTAAAATAAAGCCATGTAAAGATGGAAAATACACAGAGAATCTGGATACTATATGCTATTGTGTTGTGTTTGAATTGTTTGATGGCTAAGAAAGGAGCAACAGCTGTTAAAAAGACATTTGATTATAAATTCTGCTATATTAATCAAACATTTTGAAAATGCTTTGACTTTAAATTTAAGTCAAAACATATATTACGTTGGAGAAGAGGCTTTGCTTATGTTTCCATAGGAAAAGAGAAGCTGTGGGTTTATTCTGGGTTAAGAATAATCCTTTGATCAAGGAAGACCACCTGAAGAATCTCCGATAGGTGTGGATGGCCCAGGTGATCCAACATTTCAGAGGACCTCTCTTGGAGTTTCCTCTGAGTTCTATACCCAGCAAGACTGCTTGCTGAGATGATCAAGTCTCACAGAATATTCCAATCACGACTTGACCATAATCCTAAATTTTCTTTAGGTCACCATAAGATTATCAGCATCTCTTAGGGTCCTCATTGCTGTCTAGGTTTTCTGGGATTGTGATTTGTACACTGGTTTTCTTTGCTTAATGTTTTTAAACCACTTATGAGTGAGTACATGTGATAATTGTCTTTCTGGGTCTGAGTTTGGGTTACCTCACTCAAATTGATGTTTTCTAGCTCCATCCATTTGCCTGCAAAATTCAAGATGTTGTTATTTTTTTCTTCTGTGTAGTACTCTATTATGTAAATATACCACAATTTCCTTATACATTTTTCAGTAGAGGGACATTTAGGACCTAAGAGAAACATACATATATCTAATCTACATGGGAAATAGAAAAAGACAAAATCTCCTGAGTAAATTGGGAGCATGGGAACCTTGGTAGAAGGTTGAAGGGGAGGGGGGAGGTAGCCATTTGTCCCTGACACTTTGGGGATCTTTGGTGGTGGTAGTTTTGGGGATGTTTGGTTGGTTGATTGGTTGGTTGGTTTTGTGTGTTTGTATTCTTTGTATATTTAGATTTCAGTCCTCTATTAGATATGCATAGCTGGCAAAAATTTTCTCCTATTCTGTGCGTTTCTCCTTCATTCAGCTGAATGTTTCCATAGCTGTTCAGAAGCTTTTTGGTTTTGTGAGGTTCCAACTGTCAATTGTTGGCTTTAATTACTGGACAAATAGACCCCTGTTCAGAAAGTTCTTTCCTACACTTGTATCTTGGAGAATATTGACAATGTTTTCTTCTCGCCATTTTAGTGATTCAGGTTTCAAATTGAGGTCTTTTATCCACTTTTTTCTATGCTTAGTGCAGGGTTATACATATGTGTGTAATTTCATTCTTCTGCATGTGGATATCCAGTTCCCCACACCTATTGTTGAAGATTTTCTTTTCCCCAGTGTATGTTTTTTGAGCGTTTGTCAAATATTAGATGGCTGGAATTACAAGTACTCATATTTGGATCTTCTCTTTTATTCCATTGGTCCTCCTGTCTGTTCTTATGCCAAAACCAGGCTGTTTTCAGTACTGTAGCTTTGTAGTAGAGTTTGAAGTCAGGGATTGTGATGCCTCCAGAAGTTCTTTTATTGTCCAGGATTGCTTTGGCTATCCAAGGTCTTTTGTTGTTCATATGAATTTTTGGATGCTTTTTTTCTATTTCTATAAAAAAAATGTAGCTATTTTAATTGAGATTGTATTGAAGCTATAACTTTCTTTGGGTAGGGTGTTAATTTTTACAATATTAACTCTACTAATCCACAAACACAGGATGCCTTTCTATTTTCTAGTGTCTTTTTAAATCCCTTTCTTCAGAGACTTGAAGTTTTCACCATAAAGATTTTTTAACTTCTTGGTCAGGTTTATTCCAAGATATTTCATTGTTTTTGGTACTATTGTAAATGCAAGTGTGCCCATGATCTATTTCTTAGTGAGATATATTAAAATGCTACTGATTTTTGTAAATTTATTTTGTGCAGTTTTTCTAAAATCATTGATTTTTTTTTTAGTTTTCTGGTGGGATTTTGGGTATGTTGTATGTATAATATAGCATATGCAAATAGTATTATTAGACTTCTCTTCCTATGTGTATCTCTTTGACTTGCATATGTTATCTTATTGCTTCAGCTAGTTTTTTCAGTGCTATGTTGAAAAGGAGTGTGAATACTGGATAGCGCTATCTGATCCTTATTTTAATGAGATTGCTTTAAGTTTTTCTCCATTAAGGATAATGTTGATAATGTTGGCTGTCAACTTGTTATATATAGCCTTTATTTTCTGGAGGTATGTTTCCTTAAGCCCTATTCTCTCTAGGATTTTTTTTTTAATCCTAGACTTTCACAATGGTGTTTTCTGCATCTATTGAAATCATCATTTGATTTTTTTCATTGAGTCCATTTATGTGACTTATTATATTTATTGACTTGCATATGTTGAACCAACTCTATTTTTCTTGGAAAAAAATCAACATGATATTGGTGGACAGACTTCTTGATATGTGCCTGTATTCAGTTTATTAGCATTTTATTGAGAACTTTTACATCTGTGTTTATCAGCAGTACCTGTCTATAATTTTTTGGGGGGAGGGGGGAGTTGTTTTACCTCTCCCTGGCTTGAATATTGGACTAATACTGGCTTCATAGAACAAATTGGGACTGTTCCTTCTGTTTCTGTTTTTAAGAGTTTAGGAAGGGATTGGTTATACTTATTCTTTAAAAGTCTGGTAGAATATTGATGACAATCCCTCAGGACCTGGATGTGTGTTTTTTGTTTGTCTGTTTGTTTGTTTATAATCAGATGGATTTTCACTGCTTTTTCATACTTCTTTATTATAAGTTTGTTTAAGTTGTTCTCATCTATGTTTAACTTTAGGAGTTGAATCAAGAAATTGATTCATTTCTTTTAGATTTTCCAATTAAATGGAGAATAGAATTTTGAAAGTGTTACCTTATAGTATTATGTATTTGTTGTCTATATGTATTTGTATTTGTATATGTATTTGTCTATATGTATTTGTTGCAATATTAATTTGCTCTTTTCTGGTCCTGATAATTTGGGTCTTGCCTTTCTTCTGATTAGTTGGGCCAAGAACTGTCTATCTTGTTTATATTAGCCAGCTCTAGATTCATTGACTCTTTGTATTGACTTGTTTGTTTGTATTTCATTAGTTTCTACTTTTACTTTTTTCCCCTTACATTCTATTGATTTTTGGTTTAGCTTGTTCTTTTTTCCAAATTCTTCATCATTAAGTCATTTATTTGTACTCTTTCTAGTTTTCAATATAGGCAGTTGGGGTTGTAATCTTCCCTGTCTTTTAATGTGTCCCAGAAGTTTGTTTTCTTGTGATTGCAGCATTAATTAAATTCAGCAAAAGTTTTTTTTTCTTTGTTTCTTTTTTGACCCATTCATCATTTAGTAATGAGTTGATTAATCTCCATGAGTTAATAGACCTAGAATTTTTTTTTCTGATGGTTTTAAACTTAATTGCTTAATGGGATATCTGGGTTATTACAGCTTTTCTCTATTTGTTGAGGTTTTCTGTGTGCCCCAGTATATGCTCTATTTTAGAGAAGCTTCTGTGTGCTGTGAAGTAGAGTGTATATTCTTTGGCACTTGGGTGCAGATACCTGTTATGTCTTTTTGATATAATATGTCATTTAACTCTAAAGTTTCTCTTTTTATTTTTTGAACTCATAACTATTGAAGAGAGTGTGGTGTTGAAATTTCCTACTATTACTGAGTTTGTGTTAACCATTTTTTAAATTCCATTAGTATACTTTTCATTAAATCGAGTGGACCAGAGTTTGCTACATAATATGTTTAGCATTGTGATCTTTTCCTTATTAATTGATCCCTTAATTAGAGTGATGTGCCATTCTTTCTTTTCCAAATAGCTTTAGCTTGCATCCTATTTTGTCAGCTGTTAGCTTCTTCTCATTTGTTTGAAATGCTTTTTTCCATACTTTCTCTTTAAGGTGCTGCCTGTTTTTAAAGCTAACTTTCATGTTTTGTTTTGTTTCTTGTTTGTTTTTGTTTGCTGAAACACTGTTACTTTTTGTAGCTCTGGCTGTTCTGGAAGAAGCTTTGTAGACCAGACTGGCCTCTAACTCACAGAGATCCACCTGCCTCTGCCTCCCAAGTGCCAGAATTAAAGGTGTATACCACTGCTTCCCAGCTTCTATTCAAAATGCCGACTCAACTCAGTCTAAAGTATCCCTCGGGGATGGCAAGATGACTCAGAGGGCAAAGGTGACAGCCATCAAGCCTAAAAATTTGAGTTCAATTCCTAGGAACCACATGATGAAAAGAAGAATCCAACTATCACAAGTTGTCCTATGGACTCCGCATGCCTGCCATATACATGTCTTTACACACACACACACACACACACACACACACACACACAATTTAAAAACAGTATGACTTTCTTGTAGACAAAAAGGAGATTGATTTTGTTTCTTAATGCATTCATCTATACTGTGGTTTTGATTTGAGAGTTGAGGTCATTAATATTTAGAATTTTTGAAATATGTATGTAGATTGCAATCATTTTGATTTTTTTGTTTGTAGTTGTGATTTGTTTTTTTAATAAGCGGTGACATCCTCTCTTCAGTTAGGAATACTGCTTCCATTATTTTGTGTAGCATGTTGTTGTTATTTCTATTGGATATGAATTTTTTTTTGGCTCTTTAGATCATGGAACGTTTTTGTTTCTCCTTAAACTGTGGCAGATAGTTTTTTTTTGGGGGGGGTATCATAGTCTAGTTTGGCAGTAGTAATTTTTAGGACATGGATTTTAGAGTTTCCATTAAGAAATCAGATGTGTTCTGGTAGGATTTTTTTTATATATGACTTTTATTTTTTAATCTTGCAGCTTTCAGTATTTTTTTTGTTCTGCATGTTTGATGTTTTGACTTAAGATATGCTTTGGGTGTTTTGTTTTGGTTTTTTTTTTTGATCTTGTCGAGTTGCAATTCTGTATACAGCTTACATTTGTATGGGTATATCTTTCCTTAGTTTGGAAGAATTTTCATTTATGACCTTGTTGAAGATCTGGTATACAACATTGTCCTGCAATTTGTCTCCCTGTTGTATGCCAGCAAGTCAAAGATTTGATCTATTAATGGTGTTCCTACCTTGCGCATTTTATTTTTTTAATTTTCACTTCTTTCTTCATGTAGATCCCCTAAATTATTTTTAAGTACTGATATTCTATCTCCTTCTTGACTAATTGTCATTGTAAGGTCTGTTAATTGGGAATTCTCAATTCCATCATCATTTTGGCTTGTATTCTTTGCACTGTTTCTATGTCTTTATAGAATTCAATTTTCAAATCTTGAGTTATCCTTATTATTTCATACAGGTATATATTTTTATTTTCTTTGATGTTATTTAAGCATTTATTTCTATATTCTTGTAGTCAAATTAAGGTTACTTATGTCTTTTTTAAATACCTTGAATTCCTTAATAAAATTTATTATTGTTATCTTAAATTCTGAATCATGGGGACCATCTAATTAGTTCATAATGGGGAACACTTTTATAGAACTAGTGGTCTGATAGGAGACAGGCTATTTTAGCCATTCATGTTTGTTTTGTGTTTATTTATTTATTTGTCTTGAGCATATAGACCTCTTTCTGTCATTGTATGTCTAATTTGATAATCTGTCCTTTCTTAGATTAGGCCACTGCAGGAGATGTGTGATATAAGCTGGGCCAGGTAAAGTTTGTGGATGGGCTGTTTAACTAAACCAGGGAAAGATAGCTTTCAAACCGGAGGTCTGGATTTACGGCTAGCAAAGAGGTTTCACAGGTAAAGAAGGTTCAAGGCCATGTGTCTGTAACTAAGCTCGTGTGTTTGCAGGTGCTAGAGGGTTAACGCAAGGGTAGGCGAAGGGAAGAAGGAATTTACCAAGCTAATGTGGCTCATACACAAAGAGGTTTCAAGGGTTGCAGGTCTAGAACTGGAATTGTGAGTTTGCAGATGACCTCAGATTAGTGAGTAGGTAGGGAGAGAAGTAGCTCTGTCAGGAAAGGTGTCTAGTGCCCAAAAGGTGTTCATATATTTTATACTAATACAGTAGTGTTTGAATTCCTGCAACTTCTTGATATATTTTGAAATGAGATATCAATCCTTTAGCTTTCTTTGAGCTCAAGATTGCATTGTTCATTCAGATAATTGTCTCTTTTATTTCTGTGGAGATTATTTATGATATTTTGAAAAGTGCTGCAGTAAATCTGTACATCCATATATTTTGAGCAGTACAGAGAGTTTTACAATATTAATTTTTTCATTATATAGACACGAGATAACATTCCACTTGTTAGTACTTTCTTCAATTTCTTAGTTCATATTTTGTATTTTTCAGTAAAGAATTCTTTTAATTTTTGGTTAAATTATTCCTACATGTATATTTTATATTAATGTGTGTGTGTGAACATAATTGTTTAAATGTGAAGTTCTTGTGTTTTGAATGGTGCCTTGAGGATTTTCTAAATAACAGATTATATTGTTCCACTACAGGGACAGTTTGAATTCTTTCTCTAGTTTGATGCTCTTTTTATCTGGCTAGACTTTTCAGTACTCTGATTATAAATGGTAAAGTCAGTGCGTTTGCATTTTTCTTATTCCTGACCTTCAAGAAAAAATGGCTTTCTCTCCTTCCCCCATTTTTAGTGTCTGGAGTGATATCAGAAGATTTGGAGAGGAGAAATGGAAACAACTGTGATCAAATTTTTTCACATTAATGTGTAAAATTCTCAAAGAATAAAACTGAGTAAGTCTAAACAAGGAAACATGGAATTGTCAGACATTTTTAAAGACGTGCAATTTTTTAAATTAAAATCTGTTTGTTCAAATTTATACATTCATGGAGAAGGGAGAAAAGAGAGTGAATAGAGCCTTAAGAAATTGTTAGTGCTGGGCAGAGCGGTGCTTCATTGGGGAAAGTGATTGTGGCACAAACCTGGCAACCTGAACTCTGTACCCAGAACCCACAGCAGAAGAAAACCATCTCCAGAAAGCTGCCCTATAACTGCCTCATGCCACCATATTTCACAACCCCAGTTATCATAAACCTGATGTTTTATATGAAGCATTGCCTTTTACCCTGGAGAAGCAACTTCATTTTCTACTACTACTGCTGCTGCCAATTGTTATAATGAATTATTATTAATCAGTATTTGGAGGAGGGGCTTTCAGCAGTTAGCCAAGGATTCCTCTGTCTTGTCATGAGAATTAAAGTTTTGTCTTTCAGCTTGCCACTTTTTCCATCCCACTTGACTCTACCAATGTCCTTTATTTGTTTCTGACTTTCTCCCTTTCTAGGGCTACTCTGATATGTTGGCCCATGCATCTGCCACCGCTTTTTCTGCTGCTTTGTATTTTTGTTTTTGTTTCCCACTATGAAATTGTTAAACTTTGCCATTGGTAGATGATCTTGAATCTTTCTTACTTACTGTCTGTTTGACCTTTAGGAAGAGTATTTCATTACTGCGCTTAGTAAGATCTCAATAGAGGAGAAGGGAGAATGAGTTCAATTTATCATTTTTATAGTATAAATCCATATTAAGAGTTTGGGCTGTTCTTATTGTTATTTTTTAATTTAGAATACATAGATACAATAAATACATTGATACATGGATTTCTTCTGTGGAGAATGATTTTATCTGTAGGGAATTTTATATTTTCTCTTTATCTGTAGTTGATATTTCCTAGTTTTTGATCCATGATAACTGGTTAACCTCTAATTTTTTTAAAATTTTGGTTATCTTTCCTTTCTTTATTAGATATAATCTCTCTATGAAGTCCTGGTTGACCTGGAACTCACTTTGTAGACCAGGCAGGCCAGTCTTAAAATCACAGAAATCCATCTGCCACTACCTCCCAATTTCTAGCATTAAGGCATGTGCCACCACTGTAAATGAGATTTTCTTTATAGTATAGGATAGAATCAACTTTGGTGAACATTTCTAGGACATTTAAAGAGAATTTTTTCTCTATTACAGAGTTGAATACATTTTTGTTAATTTACATTAGAATGTTTGATTTGTAAATGACTGTAAGTAAAATTACCTCTCCAGAACAATTATTTCCATCTTTTCATGTTCTCTTGAATTTTAAATGCCTTCTATTGATATTCCAGTGCTGTTGCTTGTAGTCTAAAAGTTGATGAAATACATATCCTCATTATATAGCTTCACTTTCTGATGAATCTAATTCACTGAGCAAGTATAATACATTCTGCTTTCATTTCACAAGTATATTATTAATACTGCCATTTTTGCTTTAGTGTTGAAATTGCCAAAGAAAAATTGTAAATATTTACCACATATAACATGTTTGAAAGTGCATATGCATTGTGATATGTCTAAATGAAGTTAACTGACTTATATAGTACCCCACATACTTACTTCTATTGTAATGACATGTCTGTCCTCATAGCAGTGTTCAAGTATCCCTTTCTCTTCCTATATTGTATTGCTGATACTCATTGAAGATACTTTTTTACATATTAAGTCATATTGTTAAAGAACTATAGTAAAGTTGCAAGGGATAGAAGGTACAGTTACAAGATTATATTGCTTTCATGTCTTTAAAAGTAAATGTTTGCACCTCCCCATCCACCCCAACTCTGCCACCAGGGGTAAGCAAGGGAGCTGCAGGACTTGGGAAAGTGGGCTCTGCACCTCTTCTGGTCAGCACAGTAGAGCTGACCCTGTTGGCAGAGGTCTGGGTAAGCCAGCCCTGATGTTGTGAGCATTGGAGAGTTGTCCCATTACTCATCTGTCATGTAGTGGGATGGGCTGTGGAAAGATGCCTCCCCATCACCACCACCATCTATGCCCAAGGCAGGTGGAAGAGCTGACCCTAAAGGTGTTGGTGCTAAAGTACTGACCCTGAGGATCTGAGTTCCAGAGAACTGTAGTCATCACTCCAAGCTAGCCAGGACAATGCTAGAGAGCTTACCTGGTGGTGAAGACAGGGAAGAGCTGGAGGACTGACCAACCCTTAAGCTACCCAAGCCCAAAACCAGGGTTATATGTGGGCCCAACATCTACCCCATCAGTGATCTGCTGGAACAAGAGGGGCCGTTTTTGTCCTGTGGACCCAGGGCTGCAAGACCTCCACTACAGGACACAGCAACAAGATGTTCAGGAAGAGTCCTAGTAAGGACTCCTCATCGATGGTGTAGCAGAGACCAGGGGCCTCAAACCAGACCAATGATTGTTTGAGATGAATGCCTTTATATAAAAATGTATAGATAATGGGGTTTGTGTGAAAAAATAAATGTTTGAAAGGCTGCTAAAATGTTTCAGGGATTAGAACACATATTGCCCTTGCAGAGGACCCAGGTTCAGTTTCCAGCACCCACATAATGGTTTACAATTATGTATAACTTCGGTTCTAGAGGATCCCACACCTTCTAACCTTTATAAACACCAGGCATGCACATGTGTTGTACATACATACAAGCAGACAAACCACACACACATATAAAATGAGATAAATAAATCTAAAAAAACAGTGATTAGGTCTAAGGTTCTTGCATGGAAATGTTTTTTTAATATTCCCCAACATTTTGCTGTTATTATATTTATAATATAACCATAGCTTAATGATGCATTTGAAACCTTAGGATTCTGAAAGGGCTGCTTATTGAACTGCTGTATGCAAAATGTAGGCAAGAGTATATAATTAAGTAACATTAAAACAATTAGTTCATGAATCACAATAAACAGCATTCTCTCAAGAGAAAGCTATATCTCTGAATTATAAAATTATAGCCAAATTTGAATTTTCACCTAATGATTATCAAGAAATAAACAGTTTGAGGGTTTGTTTTTATTTGTGCACATTGTGATAGAACACAAAAGTGCATGGAAATTTTTACCTTTAAAAATTGAGCATATTCTGTAAATCCCTTAGGTCATATGTTTGTATAAGGATTCTGATATCGGCCGGGCGGTGGTGGCGCACGCCTTTAATCCCAGCACTCGGAAGGCAGAGGCAGGCGGATCTTTGTGAGTTCGAGACCAGCCTGGTCTACAAGAGCTAGTTCCAGGACAGGCTCCAAAACCACAGAGAAACCCTGTCTCGAAAAAAAAAAAAAAAAATAATAATTCTGATATCAACTTCATTTTTGTAACTATTATAAAGTGGTTTTTCTGATGAAACCCCTGCAAGGTTTTGCTTTAAACCTCTTTCAAATCTTTTGATTTGTTGTATAGAATTTGTAATGTCTACCTGTATGTTGCTTTGTTGTGGCACAATGGTCTGTAGTCTGTCAAATATATTTAAATAAATGCTGATTGGCCAGTAGACAGGCAGGATAGGTGGGACAACCAGACAGGAAGTAGAGGCAGATCAAGGAGAACAGAAAAATTCTGGAAAGAGGACACAGTCCTGACCCAGCCACAGAAGAAGCAAGATGTGACTGTCTCACTGAATAAGGTACCAAGCCACGGGGCTAGCATAGACAAGAATTATGGAATAATATAAGAGTTAATAAGAAGCCCGAGCTATCAGTTTATCAGGTCAGTCGGTTTATAACTAATGTAGACCTCCATGTGATTTCTTTGGGACTTAACAACTGTAGGAACCGGGCAGGACAGAAACCTCAGACAAGAAACCTCCTCTCAACATTGCTTTCTTACTACATTTGAGTAAGCACTTCTGTTCTGAAATTTTACTTTTCCTTCCTTTCAGAAAAACTCCTGGTATTATTTCTTCAATTTTCTTCCATTATCTTTGTACCTTCTCAAGCTCTTATTTCCTGAACTTTCTGGTCTGTCTTCTCTTTTAGTCAAGATTCTCCATAGAAACAACATCAATGGGTGTATATAAAAAGGAAGTCGTAATGGAATTGCCAAAGTGATTTTGGCAGTCTGATGACAGAATTCCTTCACAGGCCTTTAAGTGAATGGGTGAGACCTGGAATAATGTGCCTCATTCAAGGTCTACTAATTCAAATGTTAATCATATCTAATAAAAAAATCAGCTTCACAGCAGGTTTTAACCAAAGAATTTAGCTCAGTTGACATGTGTAATTAATTTTTATGGATTGTAAGCAGCTTCTTCTTTGCTTTTTATTACTTCATTCTTTCAGTTAGAATTTAATAGAACTTTTCTCCATGGCTGGGGTTTTAAAGCTTCAGGGGTCTCCCATCCAAGTACTAACTAGGCCCGACCCTGCTTAGCTTCTGAGATCAGAAGAGATCGGGCATGTTCAGGGTGGTATGGCTGTAGACTTAATAGAACTTTTTAAAACGTTCTGCATAAATCATCTACTTACTACTTAAAGCATTTTTACTATTGTAAATATGTTAACCATAATTTTTTGTTAAAAACAGTATTCTGTATATTTATATGTTCTGTATCTTCATTTTAATCATTTCCTTAAACATGTGCATTAATATGAAACGTTTCTTAGACATTTATGCTTTGTTTTCACTTTTTTAATTTTTCACTTTTTTAATCTATATCTTGAAAAGGTAAAGGCAATGAAAAGTTTGTAATAATAGTGTAATTAATATCACTTATTCCTCATCATAGGTTCAACAATTAACATGTGCCATGTTTGATTAATTTCTTATATATGCATTACTTGCCATGATTTGGCTAAACTTCTTGAGAGTAAATTTCGGAGATTGTTAACACATTCCCTAAACACTTTAACATGTATCCCCTAAGAATATTGTATTAGTTTGATTTTGCTGCTGTGATAAAAATTTTAAAAAAGGAAAGGTTTTATTTTATCTATGTTTACTAGTCACAATCCATCATTGAGAGACATCAGCACAGGACAATAAGTGGGAGCAGAGGTAGGAACCAGGCCTTGCCCCTGTGAACTCAGGTTCAGCTATATTACTTAGACAATGCAGACCCACCTGCTCAGGAATGGCACTGCCAACAGTGGGCCAGGCCCTTGTCTACCAATTAGCAATCAAGAAAATTCTCCACAGATATGTCCATAAACCAGTCTAATAGAGCAGTTGCTCCACTGAGAGCCCCTCTTTCCAAGTGTATCAAGTTGACAACCAAGCTAAGCCACCAGAAATATTCTTTAACATTCTTTAAACCAGATAGAACATATGAGAAAGTGAAGATTGGTAAAATACTGTTACATGATGTATGCACCATAAAGTTTTTATAATTGTTTGAATAACTTATTTTTATAGCATTTTTTTCTCTTCCTCAAAGAATTATACAGTCTTTAGTTATCATGCAGGACTATTGTATCAGGCTTTCTTTTTTTTTTCTTTTTTTTTTTTGGCATATAGAAACATAGACTGCATGTTTGTTTCTATGCTGCCAGACCCAAATAAACAATCAGAAACTCTTTAAATTACAACACTGTTCAGCCAATAGCTTATGTGTATTCCTAGCTAGCTCTTACATCGTAACCCATTTCTATTAATCTGTATATTGCCACGAGGCTGTGACTGACTGGGTAAGGTTCTGGTGCCCTTCGTCTTAGACAGCTACATGGTATCTCCCTGGCTCCACCTACTCTCTCTATACATCTCTCTTCAGATTTCTCACCTGGCTTTACTCTGCTACGCCATTGCCCGAAACAACTTTAGAAGGACATTCCATATCATCTCCCCTTTTCTATTTAATTAAAAAGGAAGATTTTAACTTTAACATTGTTAAATTACATAAAACAAAAAAGGTATCAAGCAAGAGTTACAGTTAAAATATTTCTTTGTGAGCCTAAAGTTTCATATCTAAATTATATTTTATCATAACTAAGGAAAACTATAACTGCCTATCTTAAACTCCACTAAAGACCCCAGAAGGATATAGTATTACATAAGTAAGCAGGACGTGCATTGTAACCAACTTCCAAAACTCTAGAATTGACAGAGACATCTCACTGCCTGGACAGTCACCCAAAGATCTGCTGTAACTTTGTGGCATTCATCTTCAGCCTATACACTCATAGTATTTAGCAGACTTTTCCATGANCTGGCTTTACTCTGCTACGCCATTGCCCGAAACAACTTTAGAAGGACATTCCATATCATCTCCCCTTTTCTATTTAATTAAAAAGGAAGATTTTAACTTTAACATTGTTAAATTACATAAAACAAAAAAGGTATCAAGCAAGAGTTACAGTTAAAATATTTCTTTGTGAGCCTAAAGTTTCATATCTAAATTATATTTTATCATAACTAAGGAAAACTATAACTGCCTATCTTAAACTCCACTAAAGACCCCAGAAGGATATAGTATTACATAAGTAAGCAGGACGTGCATTGTAACCAACTTCCAAAACTCTAGAATTGACAGAGACATCTCACTGCCTGGACAGTCACCCAAAGATCTGCTGTAACTTTGTGGCATTCATCTTCAGCCTATACACTCATAGTATTTAGCAGACTTTTCCATGAAGCAGGAAATTTGGAAGTCTCCTTCGCCAATATTGGCAGTTTGTCAGTCACTTTCTTCTCTATCCTGCAGAATGTCTGACAGTTTCTTCTGTGAAGCAGGAACCCTGAAGGACAATCCCATCTTTTGAAAAGTTCAACAGTCACTTTTTTGTGGGCCCTGCATGTCAGGTTCATAAAGCATACTGTCAAGTAGTCCAGGCAAGAGCATATTCTTGCCCGAATGGCTAGCCTTGTCACATTAAAGACAAATTCTTTGACGAGTTTCTTCAATGACCTCAACTTCTCTGAACTAGTGTTACCAGAAGCAGACATGTCTCACTGTCAAGAAAAGTCTATAAGTTCTTTTTTCTTTTTTTCTTTTTTTTTTTTTGGCATGCTTAAAATTTATATAAATGCTTCCAAAGATTCTACAATTTTTTGGATTTATACACATTTATCAGTATATATATTATTGCAGTTCTTTTTTTGATTGTTTTTATTTAGCTATTTTTCTATGTCTTCTCCCCTTCTACCCTCTCGCATGATCCCTGTGCTCCCAATTTACTCTGGAGATTTTTTTTTTCTACTTTACATGTAGATTAGATCCATGTATGTATCTCTTGGAGTCCTATTTGTTATCTAGGTTCTGCATTATTTGTCATAGCCAGAACCTGAAAGCAACGTAAATGCCTCTTGACCAAAGAATGGATGAGGAAAATGTGGTACATTTACACAATTACTACACAGTGGGAAAAATAGTGACATTTTGAAATTTGCAGCCAAATGGATGGAGATAGAACATATCATATTGAGTGGAGTAACCCAGACACAGAGAGACAAATATATGTACTAACTTATAAGTGGCTTTTAGACATAAAGCAAAGAAAATGAAGCCTATAATTCGCAATCAGAGAAAAGTCTAAGTTCTTAAAACATTTTAAATGTCACATTCTGAGGGTCTTTGAAAGATTTAAAGAACACCTATCCATCTGAAATATATCTTTGTATATCTAGAAAACCTAACATGACTACAGTTTGACTATTATAGATGACTATCTATTAATCTGTATTTCTTAATTATATATCACATTTTTAAATGAGTTACACAAACACAATACCTTAAACAAGAGCAGAAATACATGTACACAGCATAACAAATCGATCTTAAATTTGTATCAGTAGACCACGATCCATCCCAATTTAAAGTATTCATCTTAATAACACATTTCCCCTCCTTTTTTTTTAAAAAAAAAAGATTGACTGTCACCATTTAATTATTTATAATAAACCCCCTTTAAATGAAAACAAACTTTTATAACCAATCATTTTGTGAATTTGAGGGTAGTTTTCTTCAAACTGCTTCCTGCTGTTTGTTGGGCAAAGTATTTTTACGGTTCACAAAGACATTTCAGCAGTTGGGGGAGCTTTTTCAATCAAACTACATAAGCCTGGAAGGAATCCACAGGTTTTCATCTTCCAGGGAAACAAAAGTAGAACCTCTTTCCCAAAGTAACATATCCTTAGACTCAAATTTTCAAGTTAAGATACCTTTATGTTGGTTTAGCTAACAGCCCATATAATGAAGTGTCTCTCTGTACTTAGCCCCTTCACAGTCAAAAGTTTCAAAGAACACAGCACTATACATAATCCAGACTCTTTGTGTATTTTCCATCTTTACATGGATTTGTTTATTCTATTATTTTTTAATATTTATTTTATTATCTTTATTCCTTTAATTTATTACTCTCTGTAGTCTTGTTCTCTCTTATTCCTAAGCCCATGCACACTGTGCCCCATTTAGACGTCTTTTTCACCTGAATCTGTCTTATTGCGTATCTGTAATCATTTTATGACAAGTACAGTTTTTCTTTTTCTTTTTTTTTTTTTATTGCTAAGCAGGCATGGCTGGGACTAATGCACTACAGCTTTGCCTGTTGGCTCTACCCCATCCAGCATGGCCTCTGCTGTCTCACAGCTCCAGCTCCAGTGACATAACAGGTCTGTCACCCTTAAGCAACTTGTAGCACTCTGCTCACGAACTTTAAGTGATCTTTAGAAGGACCTCCTGAGAGAACCAGAGCCATTCATGCTGTCAGTATGAACCAAGAAGCCCTTTCTTAAAGGAGCTAAGTCTCTGCTTGCAGCCTGCCCACAAAGCCTATCTGAAAAGAAAAGAAAAAATGCATCTATAAAGAAGCTGCACTTGGCTCCCATTTTTGTGGGTCTAGAAGCCCTCTGTCTTTTTTCTTAAGCTTTTTTCTTAAGCTTTTTGGGTCTTAATGTGAATCCATGCCCCAGACAGTGGGTGACATTTTGTAAATGGAGACTTTGCGTTGGTTTCTCGGCTGCTCAGACCCAAATAATCACAGAGAAACTGTATTAATTACAACACTGTTTGGCCAATGGCACAAGTGTATTCCTATCTAGCCCTTATATCATAAATTAACCTTTTTTTTTTTTGGTTTTTCGAGACAGGGTTTCTCTGTAGCTTTTGGAGCCTGTCCTGGAACTAGCTCTTGTAGACCAGGCTAACCTTGAACTCACAGAGATCTACCTGCCTCTACCTCCCGAGTGCCGGGATTAAAGGCATGCACCACCACCACCTGGCAAAAAATATTTATTTATTTATTGTGTACACAATATTCTGTCTGTATCCTGCAGGCCAAAAGAGGGCACCAGACTCCATTAGAGATGGTTGTGAGCCACCATATGGTTGCTGGGAATTGAACTGAGGACCTTTGGAAGACCAAGCAATGTTCTTAACCACTGAGCCATCTCTCCAGCCCCAAATTAACCATTTCTCTTAATCTGTGTATTGCCACAAGGCTGTGGTATCTTTCTGGCATCTTTTCTGCATCTTTCTCCTTAGGCAGCTGCATGACGTCTCATTGACTTCAACTATTCTTTCTCTCTATTTTTGTTCAGATTTCCCACCTGGCTTTATTCTGCTAAGCCATTGGCCAAAACAGTTTTATTCATTAACCATTATAACAACACATATACAAAAGGACATCCCTCATCAGGAATAAATCTTTTTCACAAGGAATTTTCTGGCACAAATCTTAAAATAATCCTCTCTTTAGATATTTGATGGCCTTTTCTTACTTGTCCTGAAAGAACATGTTTTTGTGTACCAGTACCAGGGTTTCAGAACTGTTGATAGTGTATTATTGAAATTTTAAATCCAGACTGAAGAACAAGTTGTTTTTCTATGATTTCAACCTACCCAATTATGGCACTTTTGAATCTCTAACTTCAGAAAACAATCATTTGTTACTTTAACCTTAAACTTTTAAAAAGTGACTATCACCCACAATACTTATAGAGGATTGTATTACAGAGAATACAGTGTATATGGTCTGGTTCAGTGAACAATAATCATATTGTTAAAAACAACTGGAGAGCAATTGGACATCAAAAGAGCTATGAGTTTTCAAAGATTTGGAGAATCATAAAACTATTTCTTGTTGGAATTCAGGGCAAATACAGATCATTAAAGTCTGTCTTTACTATATGATGCTATGTATAACGCTGGACATGGTGGCACATGTTAGTTCTAGCACTTGACAGAAAGAGGCATGTAAATCTGAATTTTTAGGCCATCCTAGTCTACATAGAGAATAGTAGGCCAGACCGGAATATACAATGAAACCCTTTTCTAAAAATGAAAAACATAAATATATGTACACACACATGAATATATGTCTAGTTGTGTATATTTGTACATATATGTGTATATATACATATATTCATGTGTGTACATACAGATGTTTTTGGTGCAAATCAGCATATACTTGTTAGAAAAGCTTATCAATTTTCTGTTGAAATCTGTTTTCTTAAGAATTTCAACTCTAGAGTTTCTATGTTTTGATGGGAACACACATTTCATGCTTCTGTGTGTGTGTCTGTAAATGCAAATAAATATCCTGTTATATATTCATGTTAATATTAATGGAAATAAATGAATTTTTACTTTCTTTAGAAAACTATCTCCTAACATGTTTAATGTTGTCTTTTTATATTTCCTTTTAGTAATTATGTCCCTTTTTCATTCATAATGTTATTTATGCCTACTCTTTCCTCATCAGTCTTGAAGAATGGTCCTTGCTCTTACATTCATCATTCTCCTCTCCTTTTTGTTGCATTTTTCTGTCCCCCCACACTGATTGAAACCCTTGGTTTGTTTGTTTTTATATATTGGGGTGTTGTGTTTCTAATTTGATAAATGCACCTAAGGTAGTTAACGAAAGTTTTTATTAAATTGAGAGTTTTTAAATGGATTAGTTAAGGCATAATTGGTAAGAAGTAAAAAACCTTTTGACCTTATTAATGTATACTTCTAAGTCTTGACACCTGTACACACTCATTCACTTGCTATCATACTCATGAAATGAAACTTTTCACAACCATAAAAACTGTCATGTTCATTTGTAGTCATTCTGTGTTCCCAGTCTTGCCTGTCCCAGACAACCTGTGACTCATTTTCTTTCCCTGCAGTATTTTTATTACCGATTCCAGCGTGTCATGTATATACAGCCATACTTGTGGGCCTCTTCTGTCATTTAACATATGAAATCTATTCATAATATTGTGTAAACCTTAAGGTCATTGTAATCAGAGTCTGACATTTATGAAAGTGTGAACCATTTTCATGAATGGCCCATGTATTTGTGTTTGAAAAAATCCCTATATTTAGTAACATAAATCTAAATGTACCTGTTAGATAGGCTTATCAATTTCCTTGCTGAAATCTATTTTCTTAGAAATTTGAACCATGTAATTTCTATTTTTGGTAGATGCATGTATGTTTGTCTGTGTATGTGTCTGTGTGTGAATGTAAATATTCTGAGTTATTGAATTTTTTCAGTGCTGTCCATATGCTTTTCAATATATTAAAGCTATGTTTTAAAATATTGATATACTTTATAAATGCCACTTTTCCCCAACTTAACACTTACAATGAATTCAGATTTAATTTCTTGTATTTATTTTTATCTGAGTTTTCTAGATATTGAACCAATTATATACAGAAAGAGACTTATTTTGGTAATTGCATCAGTTAAGGTGGCTTGGAGTGTAAATTGCATTTTTTTTTTTACCTTTTTCTGACTACGTTTATGGAGCTGTCAGTCTGAAGTATGTTACTTATCTTTAATTCAGGAAGTACCTTAGCTCTGATCTGCTCGAACATTGCTAAGATAGCACAACTTCTTTATTGTGTTCGAAAGTTGATGTAACATATTAAGCCCTCCAGCTATTGTGACTTCAGTGACCATTTCGGTCTTCTTCTCCCCTCAGTGAACTCCTCAGTTCTGGTTTTCAATTTCCTAATGGTGTTTTCTACCCATTATACAATTTATATTGTCTACTACGGTTTTTTTTTTTCAACTGGTGGATGTTTATTTTTAACAATTTTTGCTGTGATTTTTCTCTATGACTATTCTTGTTATTTTTGTTGGTTTATTATATAATTTCTTATTACTTCACAAAGGTGATAGTTCTTCATTTTTATGAATCTAAACTCTTATTTTAAGATACTTTCTGTTTTGCTATATGTGTATTTCCACTTATTTTTCTGTTCCCTTTTTCTAAGTCCTCAGGTTCTTCCCTCTCTTGTATCTATTTTTTTTTCCTTAGCTGTAACTTTCCTGAAATGCTTTAGAATTTGGTTTTTTATTTTTTTTTATGTTTTTTTTCCTCACCATTTTACATAAGGGTTACTTAACTCCGAAAGATTCTTTATCAGTCTATTTCACAGTTTGGGAACTCACATCTCAGTGCAATTTCATGCTCTATAAGACTCGCCAAGTCTAACTATTTATGATCTGTGATATGGCAGTTTCTATTTTTAGTGCAGCTTTGTTTTTAAAGAGTCTTGCTGGGTGTAGGCTAGCCTTAGAACTTACCAAACTCCCAGTCATCCTATGTGAGGCTCCCAAATACTATATTTGCAGTTATAGCACCCGTGTCCAAACAGCTGTATCATTTGGCTTTTGGAAATCTCTTGTAATTTGAATCCAGTTTGTTCTTTGCCCATAGCTGCTGAGCATCTATATCAGAAAAGTATCTTAGATGTGTACTTCTAGTATCATTGTGACCAAAACTCCTATCTATAGTTACTACATAAGATTTTGGAAATTAGGGTCTCAATCTTTGTCAAAGCTGTCATATATGGCGCATATACAGTTTAGTGCACTACCTCATGTAATGCCCAGATATGGTAGATTCACAATGAAAATATGCATACTAATTCATATTCTGGGAACTGACTTCTAGACTCAGATTGAATAGATTTAAAATCTGATGACACGTAAGATGCAACTTTCAATGTCTTTGTTTCTTCGTCTCATTTTTTAAAAGTATGTCTACCTCATGGAAATTTTTAAATGATTACTATAACATAAAGCATTAGCATATTGTAACTCATGGTGAACTTTTTAGATTTATTATTTAAACAGTGAGGTTATAAGATATATGTATATATATGCTTTCATCTGTAGTCACTCATGAAATAAATGAACCATATAATTATATTTAGGATATATTCCCTAGTGAATGTGAGTTATTAATTTGTGCTTTGAAGTGAAATATTATTGGGATTGTTAACCATGTATACACATAGTATGTTCCAGTTTTTTTGTTATATAAATTATCTTCAAAGGCAATTTTGACTACTGAATGTTCTTTATATTATAACCTGACTTTTCATATTTATCCCTTGCCCTTGACTAGCTCCTCACCTACTCCTGATATGGAGCTGTTGGCTGCTAAGAGGAGAAAAATCAATTTTCTTTGGGTGTATAGCCAATAGTAGGGGTCCATTATCCCATAGATGGACCCATTAGCTATGAGTATATGAATAACATTAATTGAACTGAGTGGATTTTGTTGGGTTTTTTGTTTTGTTTTGTTTTGTTTTTTAAGATAGAACATAAATTATAAGGGAAACACATTGGGCACTCTCAGGAGAGGAGCTGGAAGAAGTAATGAGTAGATATGATTTTATGTACACTCATGTACACATATGTGACATTTTCAAAGAATACCTTGTAAGGTGCCTGCCACACCAGTGTGAGAACCTGACATTGATTGATGTCCAGCACGCGCATATGTTTGTCAAGCCAGGCTTATATTTTTAGTTCTAAGAAGACAGAGTTCAATCTCTGGAGCTCTCTAGCTATTCAGAATAGTCTAATCACCAAATCCCTGGTCCCAAGTAGACCCTGTCTCCAAAATCACAAAATATGGCTTTCAGAAATGACACTCATGGTTGACTGTGGGCTTAACAGATACATACAAATATACATGCGAAGAACTACCAGCCGTATCAGAAACAGTACTCTTTCATTATCTCTGTCTTAGCCAGATGTAGATTTATATCAGGTAAACTGTGCCATAGCAGAGAATCATTTGAAGCATTAGGACATCTGTGTTCCAGCTTGGCTTCTCTCATGATATGCTATAGAATGGTTATTATTGTTAGCAAAGAGATGGTGATAACCATGTAACTGGAGTATTTCTAAACAGTGACATAAGGCAAGAGAATAGATTGGCTGTGACTCACTACACATGTAAACCATGACTGCTTTTCTTTTTTACATCAGTTAGTTTCATGGAGCTGATTTGAAAAGTGGATAAGCCAGAGTCTGGAAAATGTGTTAGCTCCCCAGTTGATCCTGCACTTTTAGAAATAAGGAGCAGCTCTCAGTTGGATTATCATAAAGGGTGGTTTTAGGAGACGTCAGTGCAGAGTAAGTACATTATTTGCCTCTTCCACTTGACAGGTCAGCTTTTGAGACCAAAGTATTAGGATCCTTTGTTCTTTCAACCACATCATCTGATATTTACTTTTTAGCAATTTGAAGCAAAAATTAAAAAAGCCTAGTTTTTTTTAGAAGTAAGTTTCACAAGCATTTTATAAAATTATCACATAATTTTAGTAGACTAGGCTGAATACATCTCAGAACTAAACTACCCTTAACTGCTGTTTTGATTTTAAATCACACCACAAAAATAAATATTACCCACCCAAGTCACCAGTAAAGCATTGCTCTTGTTTCTTCATACTCATGTAGAAGAAACTTAACTAAAAAGTTTAATATGGCTCTGTTCATGCCATCAGTGCAAAGATGAATGTAAAATTGCTGCTACCACGGACCAAATTAAAGGATGACATATAAATGTGAAACCCTTTTCAACCACGTGATAGCCCTGTCCTTTGACTATCTTCTTACCTTTTCCATGTGACGTTCAGAAATCTAAACAACGTAGAATGGTGTGTACGGAATAAATAACCCTGGCCCCAACTACCCCAGCTTCTCTGTTTCTGGTTTATGTCTATCCAGTGCTGTTTGTTAATTTAAACAAACATAACTATGTGCAGTCAGATTAATGCTCCTTTCTTCTTACATAGGTAATAACATACTAAATTGGGTGTTAATTTGCCCTTTGTTTTTTTGTTTTGTTTTGGTTTGGTTTGGTTTTTTTTTTTTTTTTTGGTTTTTTTGAGACAGGGTTTCTCTGTGGCTTTGGAGCCTGTCCTGGAACTAGCTCTTGTAGACCAGGCTGGTCTCTCGAACTCACAAAGATCCGCCTGCCTCTGCCTCCCGAGTGCTGGGATTATAGGCGTGTGCCACCACCGCCCGGCTTTTATTGTTGCTTTAATATCAGCAAACAGAGAGTGTCTTATTCCTTAGAAGACCTGTGTTATATTCCATTAGAAGCATATGCTAAAAGTGATGTTCCCAGCCCCTCACAGGTGGACATCTGAGATGTTTATATCCTTTGAATGATAGACACAGTAATTCACTGATTAACCTGTATGTTGTCATTTTTCCAATTACTCCCAATAAAGATGTTTAAGCAAAATGTTAAAATAAAGACATTTAAGCAAAATGTTAATTATTTGAAACACCTTGGAATGACAGTGGGAACATCCAAAGAGCTAGAGTTGCACATTCTGATCTGGATTTGACCTTAATTCTTGGAACCTGGGCATGTCACCTTCACTCTCAGGGAACCTTGGTGTCCTCTCTGTAAAAAGTAAAAACTAGTCCTCATACCAAATGAGTGGTTATGAAAGTATATGACGTCTTAGATGTAAACTGTTCCCACTGCTGCCTTTAATGTATGGGTATGAATAAGCATGTAATGATCACATGCTCTTGAGGTTCGTTTACTTTCTCTTTATTTACTATTGATTAAGATAATGTCTCATTATATAAATATTACTAGACTCAAATTCAAAATCATCCTGCCATGTTCTGCAAAGTACTAGAATTAAAAGTATGTGCCCTTATATTGAAGCTTTTTAAAATTATTTGATATTACTTTTTCTTCATTTTGTTAAATAATTCTGTAAATTTTAGTCCTTTCATGGCCTTGCATAACTGTCACCATAATCAAGATCTAAATATTAGCTGCATTTTAGACTTTTGCAGAAATTGACTAGTTATTTCCGTTAAAGTTGTGTATTCACACTGAACTCCACACAATAAAATGAGTGACTTTTTCTTTGTAACCTTGGCAGAAGATAAAAGTTCGTTATATTTCTCTGTAGGTTGTAATAACATTCCCACTACAGAAACATAAGCAGTGAGCTAGGTCTACAGCAGCTGTATGTCCTTCCTTCATTGATTAAAGTTGCTTTAGCCTAAAGTTTGAGACTTAAAAGAAAACACTAAACACATTTTAAAGCAGCTACTTTTGCCATCTGCTTCTGTGGCAAATGGACATGTTCCTGGCACTGTGTCATTCTGGGTAGCTAAGAGGTAACTGTAGGAAGCACAGCGCAGGCTCTTACACTGGGGAACAATAAGGGGAGCGACTGTTCTTTAGTAAGTGTTTGTGAATTCTGGTTCACACATAGCTTTCTGTTCTGATTTGTATGGCGTGTAAAACCATTGGAAATCAAAGCTGGTGAAAATGGTTTACACTTCTCAATTGTCATTTATAAAGTTACTGAAGAAAGAGTGGTAGAGAGGACTGACACAGTGTTGCATAGCAGTATTCCCGGAAAATATGAACAAACAAATACTCATCAAACATAGGGAAACAGTGACAGGCCAGAGGATACCACCAAAATCCAACTAGTGAACCAATGAGCTTTACTGGTGTTACTTACAGAGGTGAGGGGTTACTGGTAGGAATGTAGGTGTCTCAAAGATAGCTGTCTGGGCAGAAGCCCATCTCAGCATGGGTGAAGGCTCACAATAGCTGGAAACTTGAAGTGTACTACATAACATAGACAGCTCAATAGGTTGGAGAGTATATTTATTTTCTGGGCAGCTCAGTTCGTCTGAGCTTCTTTCAAGACAACTCTTCTAACCATGTCTCTCAGCAGTTTTGCTGTCAGTTTGGAGAAAGTGTATGTAGTATACATTGTCAATTTCTGGGGAATGTATTTTCTGAAGCTTGTGAGTTGTTTACTTCCTATGTCTTAATGAGCCTTCCTTTAAACATTCTGAGTCATAAGAAGTTTCTTTCTAAAATAACAGCTGTACAACACACTAAAAAAAAGTATTGAAATGTTTTAAAGACTAAAAATATAATTCTTAAATAATAACACCATATTTGCAAATCATTCTCCTATAATTTTCTAAAGTTGGAAAATGTTGTATTAAGGTCTAAATTCTTGACTTTCCTTGCATACTGAGAATACCTAACCACAACTGCCCATGGCATCATATTCCAGCTGTCAGGAATGGGGTTTACACCCCATTCACTACATGTTTATACCTGGCCACTTCATTCATTTTTCTTATTAATTCTTCAGAATGCAATAGACTTTAATTAAACTTTTAATAAATTTTAAAATTAGGAATCAGTTGTTTTATTATATTTTTCAAGGTAAACAAGTTAAATAGCATTGCTTCATTTATAATATATATCTGTGACTATATAGGAAATCTCTTATTTGGTTTGGTAATTGAAGTACTTAACATTAACTTCATTTCTTATTAATGAACATTATCTTACTATATTGACATGCTAGTATTGATTATTTTATCACTACATAAATGATTTTGAGGATTGCTCTACAGGATATATTGATTATTCTATATATGTCTTATTTGACTTTTAATATATAGATCTACAAAATTTTCATCACTGAAAAATGGCATAGCACTGTTAATGAGTGTTATGATCATATATTTTCTATGCTTCAGTCTCTAAACTGAGATGAGGAATTACTATTCATTTTTTCATTGATTTTAATGTTCTTCATTTTTCAGACTCAGGTTTTTTCAAATATGTTTTAATCATGTCTTTACCTTACTCCCTACATTCTCTATGAAACAAGTTCAGTTCAGGCACCCACTCCTCTGCTGCCTGAGTACCTAGCTGGGAATTCCCTATGAATACCTGGGATCCCCTCTAAGGACAAGTCTCTTGCAACTCTTAAATTGACTCCCGTTAATGTAGATATCTTATTCCCTTCCCCAAATCCACCCTTCCTCCATCTCCACCCTCCCACAACCCTAGGCTCTCCCCTTTTCTTCCTTTCTCACTTCTACCCCCTCCCTTTCGCTTACCATCACCCCCAATCCCTACCTCCACCCTCATTCCCACACCCTTGCTTCCAACTTTTGTCTGACGATCTTGTTTGCTGAAAGGTATCATGATATTAGCAAAGATAATGGGTATTGCTTTTATATTTACAGTGTAAAATGGATACTTAACCCTATCAAAATTATGGATCCTCTGCTTTACAAGCACTTTTAATTAAGGTTTGCATCTATGTTACAGAAAAATGTGCTAAATATGGTTATACATTTTTGAAGAATCAATTTTGATTTACACACTGTATAGAGACGTAGAACAAGATACTAAAAGAGAGAAAGACCTCCCAGGCTCATGAATAGAAACAGTTTACATGAATTGGGAACAACTCCCAAATTAAATGCACAAATTCAGTGCATCTTCCACTAAAATTCCAATGTGTTTCTTAACAGAAATAGAAAAAAATAGCATTAAAATGTTTGTGGAAGTACAAAAGATCTCAGTAACCAAAGTAAGCATGAGCAAAAAGAATAATGATACATGTATAACCATACTTGATTTGTAGTCTTTTAGAGCCAGAGTAACAAAAACAGTATGATACTTAATGGCACAAAAACAGACAAGTAGATTGATAGATTAGATTAAAGAACTACACAACTACAATCACCTGATTTTTGGCAAAGATACTGAAAATATTCTTTTGAGGAAAGATAGCATCTTCAATAAATTCTGCTAGGAAATTTGACTTTCTACATGTAGAAGAAACTCAACCCTTGTCTCTCATCCTGCATAAAAATCAACTTCAAATGTAACAAAGATCTTAATCTGAGACCTGAAATTCTGAAACTATTTTATTAAATAGTAGCAAAAGCACTTAAAGGTTTGGGCATAGGCAGGGGTGTTCTGAAAAGGACTCCAGTTGCTCGGGAAGAATATTGCCAACACTTGATAAATGTGGCCTTGTGAAATTAAAAAGCTACTCATGAGGGTAACATGTTTGCCAAAGTATGTACAAACAGGTATTTTATTACTATGCTAATTGACATAGGGTAAAAGTCTCTGGAGATTAGTATATATACCAGATACCAAATATTCTCCTCTGATGTAATTTAAAAATTCTACATAAAGAAAAACCATCAAACAAAGGATACATGAAACACTCTAAATAACTAAACCTGGAAACCACCCAAATGATATGCAGTGGTTAACTGTAATAGACAAATTACAAGGCTGTATATTATTATTATAAACATTGCTTAAAATGAATATTTTAAAACAAGCTTATGAAAATATATATATAATTTAGTATTATCACTGTTTTGCAATAAAACATTTGAGAAAATTATATTTAAAAAGATGTAGAAAAGATCGACTCTTTAGCAGTTCTTGGATTATCCCCTGTTGAGTTTCTTTTTTTTTATACTTACTTGGATTATTAAATAATATATATTTTTTAGAATAGAAAATCAAGTTGCTTTTTTTAACCTAAAAATTTAATACTTATAATATTATTTTGAGAAAGACATATATCCTAAAATTTAGATCCCTACCTTTTGTTAGATATGGGGTGCTTCAGAACAAGGAAAGGGAGGCATATTTACAGCTCTAGACACCTGGTCAGATGCAGTTTGCCTTTCATGCCTTACAGCCCTTAACTTAGAAACACAAAAACTATCGACTGTGAGTGTGTGTGTTTTCAGTGTGACCGCCCCAGACTCCTGACCTACCCAGTATGTGCTCATCATTTTCTTGTCATAGACCAGCTATAACTAAAATTGTTCCTCTGCCTTTCAGCCTGATCTTATATACCAAATCCTATGCTGTGTTTTAAGTGAAGCATGAAATCAATTCTTGTATGTGTTCATACACAGGTGTTTCTGATATATATGTCTATTCACAAGGGTGAATGCTGGTATACATGTGTGCACCTGAATATGGAGATTAGAAATCAACCTCAAGTGTCTTTCTCTCATGTTCTTCACCATTTTTAAACATTTATTTATCTGTTATGTATTGTGTATTTGTGCACAGTCCACATGTGAGGTCAGCAGACAATTTATGTGGGAGTAAGTTCTCTCCCACCGTCATGTGGGCCTCAGCAATTGAAATTAGGCTGTAAGGCTTTGCAACCATTTACCACTGACATTTCAATGGCGCGACCATATTTTTGAAGCAGTTCAGCTAAGTGGGTTTCAGGTTTCTGCCTATCTCTACCCCCATTTGTTGAGTTTCAAACATGTACCTTTAGTGGGTGTTGAAGATTAGAACATAGCTCACCATGCTTGCGAACTTTACAAACTGAACCATTTTCCCAGCATATACCCAAGTGGGAAGACTACTCTGAATGCAATTGATCTGCCCCATAGGCTAGAGACCCATATGAAATACAAGGGAAGAAAGTAGAAAACGAGATAGTGTAGCCACTCTCCCTCTTTGCTTCTTGTCTGCCAAGTGAGAAACCTTTGCCAAATGCTCCCACCAGCTCATACAGATTCAAAATCTACGGACAAGACTAGACAGAAACCTCAGAGATGTTATACTAATAAGTACTTCCACTCCTAAATTGTGTATGTCAGCTAAATTGCAGAAATGATGCAAAATTCTAATATACTAATGAGCTTAGTTTTTTACCTACTTTAAATGTATGTGACATTTTATTAGTGTATAAGCCTTGTGCTATATAGCTTAATCTTTTAAATAATCCATGCTGTTGCTACGACAATAGGTTGCTATCTAAAAACTTAGAACAAGGTCCCATTTCTGGAGACAACACCTACACAACTATTGAACATGACGAAGCTGAGCTGGTGCCTACATAGAAGGTACTCTGCATGCTACCAAAGGAAAAGCATACACACCAAGCCAGCCACCACAAAAACTTTAATATACACTGGTATTCTACCTCCAAGATATGCTAGGACAGTGGGGGCAAAAAAAAAAAACTTGTGGGAGTAAAGAACAATAAATAATTTGGTATAAGGCCCACCCACAAATTGGAACCCATTCACGATACTGATTGACTGACCAAGAGCCACAGATTAGATAGCCAAGGAACCTGGAAAAAAAACAAAATAAAACAAAACAAAAACTCTAATGATAAAATGACTCCTATAATGATATTCTGCTATACTCATAGATCAGTGCCTTGTTCAGCCTTCATCAGAGAAGCTTCCTCCTACATCAGATGGGAACAAATACAGAGACCCGCAGCCAGACATGCAGAGAAAGAGAGAAAGAACTTGAAACCCTCAGCCCTAAATGGTATGTCTTCATCAAATCCCTCCCCTCAGAGCTCAGAGAACACTATAGAAGAGGAGGTGAAATGAGTGTAAGACCCCGAGGGGATGGAGGACAACAAGAAAACAAGACCCTTTAAATCAACATGAGTAAAGCTCATATGAACTCACAGAGACTGAAACACCATGCACAGGGCCTGCACAGGTCTCTACCAGGTTCAGTATATATGTGTGTATCTTCTTTTTAGTGTTCTTATGGAATTCCTGCATGAGCGAACAAGTATGTCTCTAATTCTTGCACCTTCTTTTGGGCTCTTTTCCTTCTGTTGGTTTGTCTTGTTCAACTTTGATGTGATAGTTTTTGTTTTATATTATATTGTATTATTATCTCTTAAAAGACTAGTTGTTTTTGATGAGATAGGAAAACTGAGTGGATCTGGATATGAGGGGAGGTAGGGAAGAACTAGGAGAAATAGAGAAAATGGAAACTACAATCAGGATATATTATAGGAGAAAATCTATTTTCAATGAAAGGAAAATAAATACGAAGTATATGATTCATTGGCTATTTTTATATTACACAGTTGAACAATTTTTACCACAGTGTATTTTAGAACACTCTCATCAACCCAAAATTTACCTGTCCAAATAACAATACATAATGTTTCATTTGCATTTTCAATCTACCTGCACACCTCAGCTTTGCCTTCATTAATCATTCTCGTATTTACATGCCTATGAATTTTTCATATTTCTTATAAATAAAATCATACCATTTTGGTCTTCTTTTAGTAGTTTCCTTCAAATTTAACATTTTTAATGTTCAGCAGTATCACAGCATTACCAATGGTTGAAGGATGGGTACAGTCCATTATGAGAAAGGCAGAAGTGCTTTTTTAAAGACCTGTCTTTTAGGAGATAATAATGGAATATAAGATAAAACAAATATTAGACAAACTACTCACTTTGGGTTTTTTTTTGTTTTGTTTTGTTTTGTTTTTTGTTTTTCGAGACAGGGTTTCTCTGTGGCTTTGGAGCCTGTCCTGGAACTAGCTCTTGTAGACCAGGCTGACCTTGAACTCACAGAGATCCGCCTGCCTCTGCCTCCCAAGTGCTGGGATTAAAGGCGTGTGCCACCACCACCTGGCGATTTACTTTGTCTGTTTTGTTTAGTTTGGAACTATGGCTTATGAAATAGCACTACCCACATACAGGATAGGTCTTTCAAACTCTGTTAAATGAAATCATGAAATTTTCTGGTAAATAGATGGAACTTTAGAATATTATTAAAGTAACCAAGACTCAGAAATATAAACATGCATGTTCTCTCTCATTCGTTGATCTTAACTCCAATCTTCAGATGTGAATATAAAACCAAGAAAGTAGAATACACCATGGTAGAAGGAGCTCTTTAGATGGAAGCAGAATAGTGGGGTACAGGTGCTGTGAAGGGGAAATGGAAAAGATGGGGGGCTTTATTTGGGAAGGAGAAAGCAGAACAATTCTAAGACAGAGGACAAGGAGGAGGGATAAATAACACTAAGGATATTTTTAAAAGCCATAGGGAGCCGGGCGGTGGCGGCGCATGCCTTTAATCCCAGCACTCGGGAGGCAGAGACAGGCGGATCTTTGTGAGTTCGAGACCAGCCTGGTCTACAAGAGCTAGTTCCAGGACAGGCTCCAAAGCTACAGAGAAAGCCTGTCTCGAGAAAAAAAAAAAGCCACAGGGAATCATATGATTTATATTTACCTTAAATTACATATTGTGTGTGTGTGTTTAAATAACGTTACGCGATTTGTGATAATTCGAACCTTAGACTATCTAACAAATTCACAAATAACAAGAAGGAGAAACTTTCTATCCAGCTGTTGGGAGGAGGAATCCAAGCAACTATTAAAACAATATAAACTATTGCTGTTTCTTTTTATTGCCTTCAAGAAGTTGAAGACAAGTTCCTATTTCAGAAGACTACATGCAATTTGCATACAGGACACAGAAGAATTGAGCTGAATCTAACCTGAAAGTTTACTCCTTCAGCGCTGGCTTTTATGGTGCCAGAAAGTGCTGTTTAAACCCTTTTGTTCAGGGGAGCAGGCAATTGACATTTCTGCCCAGCTGTGATGACCACAGAACACAGCACTAACCAGCACAATAAGTTGGCTGTGAAGGTGCAGTAGTGGCACATATGTCATGGTAGTAACCAACTGCTGTCCAGTTGGATGGAAGGCTTGCCCAATAGGAAGGAATCCATGCCTGGTATTGTAAGCCAACAGTTTTAATTTTCATTTCCCTGAGGGCTAGTGATGTTGAATTTTTTTCAAATATTTATTGGTATTTTATATCTATTTTGAGAATAGATTGTTCATTTTATTAACCCATGTAATGAACATCTAATTTGATTTTTTTTGGTGTTTTATTTTTTCATAGTTTTTGGAATATGGTAAACAAAAACTTTGCTAAGAATGCATTAGAAAGGGTATTAGCAGTATGGAAACTACCACTACCGTCTCACACACACAGAGTGTAATCTGTCTCTTTATTCTGGTGATTATTTCCTTGTACCATCTTTTCAGAAAGTTCATACCTATGCCTAAATCTTCTGGTGTTTCACCTTTGTTATCCTGTAAAAGTCTTAAAGGTCTTAGTCTTACATTAATGCCTTTTGTATATTATAAATTTTCTTCATACAATAGCAAAATATTTGTACTTTCATTTTTGTTCAAATTTCACAAGCATCATTTGTTGAAGAAATTATAATCATTAGTTGAAAATTAAATTTATGTAACTGTTTAGGTTTATTTGGGGGAACATCTGTCATGTTTTATTCATCTACATATTTTTTTTTCTAACTGGCTTTATAATTGAAATCATGTGTAGTGATGCCCCTAATATTGTTTTTTATTCCTCTAAGACTGTTACTACTCAGGAGGGTCTTTTGTATTTCCATAGAATTTTAGAAACATTTTTTTCTAATTCTATGAAGAATATCATTGAAATTTTTACAGGGCTTTGTTGAATCAAAAGGTCACTTTTTTATTATAAGTTTTTATATTATTCGTGCTAGTCAGCCAGTATAGGAAGTCTTTTCTAAATGTTATAAAGTTTTTTCTAAATGTTATAAAGTTTTCATTGTAGAAGACTTTACCCTCTTTGGATAGGTTTTTCCCCTAAGTATTGTTTTAACTGTTGTAAATAGGCTTTGTTTTTTCTAATCGCTTTCTCAGAAAGGTCATTTTGGCATATCAAATGGTTATTGATTTTAATATGTTCATTTTGTTTGTTTCTATTTTTCCTCAAAATTTTTATCATGCCTGAGAGTTTTTTGTGAATTCATTAGAAACTTTAAAGTATAGGGTTATGTCATGTTCTAATAAGGACACAGACTTTTTTTCCTTCTTTTTTTTTGCATCTATTTTTTTTTCTTTTCTTCTTGTTCCAGCTAAAACTTTAAACACTATATAAATACAAATGCTGAGGATGGACACTTGTCAACTTCTGGTTTCAATCGAACTGCTTCTAGGTACTTCTCATTTAATATAATGTTTTCTATAAATTCATAACATACCATTTAACATATTGACATATGTTCCTTCTGTTCAAGGCTTTTATTGCAAAGTAGTGTTAAACTTTATCCAAGACTTGCCATGAAATTTCTGGTTTCATGTCTGCTCATGTGTTGTATTACATTTTTTGATTCGTGTATGTTGAACCAACGTTGAATGTTTTGGATGAAATAAACTTCGTCATTGGGTATAATATTCTTAATACATTCATGAATATGAACTGCAAGGATTTTATTATGAATTTTCTGTCTGTGTTCATTAGTGACTTTACTTTGCTATATTGTTTTTTGTTGTTTTGTTTTTTACTTCTTTCATTCGTTGTTGTTGTTATGCTATCTAGGTTTGAGAGGTAAGGTGAATGCTGGCTTTGAACAATGAGTTTGTAATATTACTTCTCTTTCTATTTGATGAAACAATTTGAAGGTGTTCATATTAGCTCCTCTTTAAGGGGTTAGTAAAATGTATCAGAGAATACTCTTAGATTTGTCATTACGGGGAGACTTTTTAAATTTTTTCATTGGTTAGTTTTGCTCTTTGATTAATTTATACATTTATATAATATAGTCTATTTACTCTCTTCCCCTAAAACCTTTTCATGTATCCTTCCAATCCCTTCTAGTGTTCCTTTATCCCTACCAGTATCATCTTTTTTATCTTTTATCCTTTACCTCTTTATCCCATTACCTTTATCTTTACCTTTATCCTTTGTCTCTTTCCCAGACTCGTGACTTTGCACCCTTTTTATAATACATAGGGTTAACCCAGGGTCATTTGGAGCCTGGTGAGGTCACTACTGATTGTACAACTGAAAGCAATGACTTTCCCCTGAGATTATCGGTAACACCCTGAAGATTATTGATAGCAAATAGTTCAGCATTTATGGGAAGCTATCTTCTCCCCTCCTCCATCCATGCCTGACTGTTGACAATCCCATTCTTTTGGAAACACAATGTAGGCATCCCAGAGGCTGTAAGTTCATGCTTGATTTGGCTCTGTCTTTCCAAGATATCATTGCCTAACCCTTTTTCCTAACTTCCAACTGTTCCATTCTTTCTGCCCCCTCTTCTACAGTGTATCTAGAACTTTGGAGAGGGTGGTATAAATTTAAATAGATAGATGGTTGGTAGGTAGGTAGAAAATCTTTAAGCCTTATTTTTCATGAGATTGTTTATATCTTATTTCATTTTGGTAAATGATATGTATCTAGAATTTATGTTTCTTCTAGATTTTTCCAACTGCTTGGAATATGTTTTCAAAGTACTCCATACAGATCTAGATTTCATTCAGTTCTATTTTAGCAACCATTTCATCTCTAATTTTATTAATTTGGATTTTTCTCTTTCTTCTAGTTGTTAGGCAAGGGAATAGTCAATTTTGATTATCTATTCAAAAACTCACATTTTTACTATCTTTTCAAAGCATCGTGTTTTTGTTTGATTCTGTGTACTTTTCTTTCCATCTCTGTCTTAGTTAAGGCTTGTGTTGCTGTGAAGAGAGAGACACCATGACCACAGCAACTCTTATAAAGGAAAACATAATGGAGTGGCTTACAGTTTCAGAGGTTTGCTCCATTTTCATCATGGTGGGACATGGCAGACATGGTGCTGGAAGAGTTGATGAAGTGAACTGTCTCACTGGGCATGACTTGGGAAAATATGAGACTTCAAAGTCTAGCTCTGCATACTTACTCCCACAAGGCCACACATCCTAGTAGGGCCACTCCCTTTGAGAACCATTTTCTTTGAAACCACCACTGTCTACATTGCATCAATTTTTTTCCCATTCTTTATTATTTCTCATTTCAACTCTTCTAGGGTCCAATCTCTTCTTCTTTTCTAAGACCTTGACTTATATCATTAGCTCATTTATTTGATATCTCAGTATTGTTATAGCTATAAACTTTCCTTGTGGAATGACTTTAGCTGCATTCTAAAGGTTCTGGTGCCTTTGTTTTCATTAGTTTTTAATGACATTTTAAATACCACCCTGCTTACTTATTACTGACACAAGTTCATTAAGTATTGCATTGCTAAGCCCTCAAGTATTGAGTGCTTTATGGAGGGTCTCTGGCTATTGATACCTAGTTTTATTCCAATGTGGTGAGAAACAAATTTGATTCCTCAGAATTGATGAGACTGATGAGACTGATTTTGTGGACTAGAATATGGTCTCTTTTATGAAAAGTTTCATTTTCTGCAGAAAACTACATTCCATTTCTATTGAATGGAATAGTCTGTAGATACCTGTTCAGTTCATTTAATCTCAGGTACAATTAACTTGGACATTGCTTTGTTAATTTTTCATTTGGAAGGCCCATCTAAAGATACAGAAGGGTATTGAAGTCACCCATTATTATTGTATCATGAACTTTTGGCCTATTTTTATTTTATTTGGCTCATTATTATTTTTAATGAAGTTGAAGACCAAAACATCTGGTGCATGTAAATGTATTGTTTTGAATCTTCATGATGGATTGTTCTCTTTATTAATCTGTAGTTACCTTTTCTATGTATGATGACTGATTCTGGTTTGAATTCTACCTTATCACATCAGGAAAGTTATATCTGCTAATTGGAAGCTTTTATTCACTTGTTAGATTAACTTCCATCCTTTGACTCTGACTTTGTGGGCATCTTTGCCAGTGAGGAGTGATTTTGGAAAACAATAGATAGTTGGGTCTATTTTTGATTTTTGAATTCTAGTAGTCATTCTGTGTCTCTATTGGTGAGCTGAGTCCATTTATATTCAAGGTTATTGATGTTTATTAATTCCTATCATTTTCTTGGTATTTTTCTGGTTTGTTGAACTGTTGTTAGTTCATTTCTTTCTCCATTCTTAAAGTGAAAGCTTTCTTGAGTCCCTGTGTTGTGTCCTGCTCTATTTTCCTTTGTTCAGATTGCCCTCATGGAATGTGTCCTTACTTGTGCTCTTGTGATTTAAGACTGCCTTTCTTCTCCTCGCTGAATAGGATTTTCTGGTGGTTTTGGCCTGGGAATCGTGTCCTCTCTTACTAGTTCTTATCTTAAAATGCCCTCATTTCTCTGTTAATTAATAAAAATACCTTTACTATGTGTAGCAGTCTTGAATGAGAGTCTTTACTTCTAGTGCTTGAAGTCCATGACTCCATGCTTCTCTGGCTTTTAGAGTTCTTGTTAAGAGATCTGATGTTATTTTAGGTGAGTTGGTATTTTTCATTATAGTTTTGAATATTGGTATTGTTTTTAAGTTTGACATCTTGACTATAATTTTATGGAAGAGTTCTTTTTTTCGTTGTATTGTCTAACTACTTATTGTATTTCGATGACCATTCCTTCCTTTGTATTTGGAGAATTTCATTATAATTTCATTGGGTAAATCTACAGGAAACAGAGAGAACCCACTCCTAAGTGACACAGTTCCTCCAAATAAGCCACATTATTCCCAAGCAGTTCTACCAATTAGGGACCAAGTGCTCAAATGAATGAGACAATCAGGGTCATTCTCTTTCAAACCACTACACACACTGCCTTGCAGTCTGTAAACTGTTCAGGTTTTCTCAACCTTATGATACTCTCCAGATTACACTTTCTCAAGTGCCTGATGTTCTCGCTGCGAGCTGTCTTCTTAGTGAGTTGAGTGTGTTGGTATCAATGTCAACACTGGGATCTCTGCAGAGACCTGTTGATACTTTTAACTCCCTCTGAGTATTAACCTGTCCTGTAAGATCACACACAGATCACACACAGAGAGATGTGTATGCCAAGAATACTTCTGGGGTTTTAGAGACTGGGGACTCAAAAGGCAGAGAGATGTGTCCAAGGATTGAACCACCTGTTGGCTTCAGGCTCAAAGCCATCAAACTCCAGGATTATTCTCCATAGAAGAGATGTGGAAACTGAAAATGGGCTGTACTTCCCTGCCTGAACCAGGCTTCCTCCTGCCTGCATCTTATGACTTATCAATATTTGGTTCCCCTGCTCTCCACAGCTACTTCCCAGAGCTGTCTCTCAGAGATGCTAAAGCAGATTAAATGCAAGTCCTTAACCAGGGGTTATTCCTTGTTCTTAAGCTTCTGGGGAATTCAGTTTTGAGTAAAAGATTCTCAAGATGACACCCAGCCCCTGTCTGAGTCACAGACTGAAAAATGGGAGTCCTCTATACTGCTAATCCACCTGCCAGAGGAATTAATATCCCAACAAAATGCATGATTGGTTTTAAGGCTTACTAGAACTATGGGCTTCTCCTGATGGCCATCAGGATTACCTCTGAGGACCCTCTTCGGTATTCCCTCCTCTATGAGGAGCCATACTGCTGGAACTTTGTTCAGCTTGGCTTCCTTTCTGTGCGCTACCATTTTCAGGTATCCCATGACTGCCTTTTTGAACCTAAAAATTTAGTTCCTGTTGTCTTTCTCTATTTGAAAAGTCATCTTTTTTTCTTATTTTAACTCTTCTCCTGCCAGTTTACATTGAGGCAGCTTCAGTTCACCTCCTTCCTGGAAGTAATGGTTAATCTTTTGTCAACTTGACCAGGTTGAGGTATACAGAAGAGATTAGGAAGGCAGACATTTGAGTGTCTGTGAGAGATGTGAAGGCTCTGATAAGTGATTTCATTCATTAATGATTCATAACTGATTATCTTTTACTTAAAAAGACTAATTTGGATCTGTTAGAATTGTGTAGACCCTTCCTGTTTTCTCTGCTTCTGGGGTGCCATCTGCTAAGTACCCTATGCCACATGCTTCTGCTGCCATAAGATCCTGCATCTCTTGAGAAACAAAGCAGATGGGATCCTGCCCGTAAAGTGAAACACCTACACCTCAAACCAGAATGAATCCTTCCTTCTTTAAATGTTTCTTCCAGGTACATGCGAGTTTGAGGAAAGTATAATTAACATGTAGATTTTTGGGGTAGTCTATAGTAGCACCTCTGGTTTACTCTTATTTATTTAGCAACCTGGCTGAACTATTTTTATCAAATTCACTTCATTAACTTTGTAATAGTTTTAATGCTGCCTTGTAGGGATCAAAACCTTACTCATGTGTAGCAGTGACTCTGAAACTGTAGTGACAGTTATGACAAAGAGCTCTTTGGCTGCCTCTTATGCTTCATTTGATCACTTCAGTCTGATAGGTACTATTAATTGCTGGTTGAATGTTCTTTTTCAATACTCCCATGCATAAATTTTGCCCCACTTCACTCCTATCAAACTCTAGCCCCTTTGCTGTCCTTTTCTCAGGCCATGTTTGAAGTTTATCTCACCTCAGAGCAACCATTCTTATCTATCTCTTCCCTTGATTCTCTGCAGCAACTGCTTGTATTTTCCTCATATTACCTTTCCTTATTGTTCAAAAACTGACATCGTCTCTCCCTGCTGTTCACTGATAAAGCTTACCATTTTCTTTTTTTCTGTCCCAAAGATAGAAGAGTCCTATTTGCTTACCAGAGAGGCCACACTGTAGTTTTGCTTTTCTATATTCTACTCTAACTAAAGTCAGTTCTTTGACATTAGAGCTTGGCATTCTGTCTTTAAAGCCTTCCTCTTTCCTTAGGTAAAGTCTCAGAGCCACTACTTCAACACTAAGGACAGAGACAGTGAAATGGCCTTCAATAATAAGTGGCCTTTCATTTACTTGGTTAGCGTTATTCAGCACAGAACCTGTGCCCATGAGTTAGTTAGGATGACTGGGATCCCAGTGTTCTCAGAATAGAACCTGTGTCGCATGAGTTAGGATGACTGGGATCCCAGTGTTCTCAGCATAGAACCTGTGCCCCATGAATTAGGATGACTGGGATCCCACTGTTCTCAGAATAGATCCTGTGCCCCATGAATTAGGATGACTGGGATCCCACTGTTCTCAGCATAGAGCCTGTGCCCCATGAATTAGGATGACTGGGATCCCACTGTTCTTAGCATAGATCCTGTGCCCTATGAGTTAGAATGACTGGGGTCCCAGTGTTCTCAGCATAGAGCCTGTGTCTCATGAGTTAGCTAGATGGCTTGGATCCCAGTGTTTTTGCTGCTTTTCTCTGGGTTAGGGTTTAGTGCAAGAAGAAGAGAGCTGCTTTCTCTCAGCTATACTTGCCCAGAATCTGTCCTCTAAACCAAGAGGCTGAATCATGAGAAACATGTATCAAGAGGCTGAATCATGAGAAACATGTATAGTTTTTCTAATTTACCCTTAATATGGCATATATTACCATTGTTACTATACCAGAGCCATTGGTTTAAAGCTGGATCTGGAGAAGGAATCCTGGATTTTTGCCCATGATCACATGGAGTCTGTCTTGTGAAGGAAATAGGAGGTATGAATTCTAACTGCCACTGAGGCATTGTTCTTTCTAAGAGCTAAAAAATTCTGCTGAATAAATTTTACTTCTATTTACCTGTGTCTTTAAATAATTTATAGGAATTTTTATTGTGTCTTTATAGGTTTTATAGTTGTGGTTATTTAACCAGCGACATACCTCCTCATGCCTCATCTTTCCCATAAGAGATACGAAAAATGTTTTTGGTAGCATCCCATCTGCCTCTCTGTCTTACTCAGGATGTGTATTAGTGTGTGATTTATAGTCCATCAGTTTATATATTAAAGCACCAGAAATCAGCATCAAGCCATAAATCACTTTGTATATTATATGCCATTCTCAAAGGCAATAATATATATGTGTATATTTAAAGACAGTAAGTATGAATAGTTATGAGCTGACTTGGTGTGCCTTTTAATATGGCTGATAATTTTGAATCACCTGCAAGGAGGGAGAATAAACAATTCTGTGCTGTGGCATACCACATACTACTGCCTCTAACACCAATGTGACAGTGAAAGAATGAGGAAATATTCTCCTTGCTTTGGACATGATGCTCTCCCTTATCCCTCTAAAACAGCCATTTTCTTCTCAGAGCCTCACTCTGAACATTGCCTTCTCTTTTAAAGCACTTAGACTGGGCATGGGGGTAGAAATCTGCAGTGTGAAGTGGATTCAAGGGTATATGTTGGGAGTTCAGGCTCAGTCTTAGTTATATAATGAATCTGAAGAAAGTCTGGGGCTGCATATTCCCTATCTCAGGTAGAAAACAAAAGTTGGGGGTGTGGAGGTCCACTCTACTACTATACCCTGCACCCTCATGTCTGACTACTGATCTTGATCATGATTGACCCAAGAATAATGAAGGCACAGGAATCTGGAGCATCATTAAGTTTTCAGACCCTATTTGCTACTTTATAAAATGCTTATCCTGTTTCCTTGGATAATTTTACCTTCTATTGTAGACCTCATCTATCTATATTTTGTCTTAGTAACTTCAACTAACTAAATGAAAATATAACATCTAATAAAGAAAAATGTAAGTGTATAGTCTCTACTGTATAGCTGATGAAATATAGGTTAGAAAAAGTGAAATTGTCATTTTAAATTTAAAAAAATGATTGACTATGGACAGTTTCATGGGATTGAACCTACTAAGACAACAGAATTATAGCATACCTTGGTTATGTTATTGAGTTTGCTCAGTTTTAGTAAATTTGGATGTATTTTTTTTCTTTTTGTTGTCAGTGGTTATTTATAACTTTAAAATGTTTGTTTTTACCAAATACATTAATTTTTATTGAATGCCAAGAAGAGTTCGTATAGCCATTTTAAAGAGAACATTTGAAAGTGAAACGTTTTAATAGCAATGAATCAACAACAGAGGAAGATGGACTCAAACCCTGGGTTGATGAACTGACTCAACCTGTAATACTTTTGGTGCCCTCTCCAACCTCACATGATTTTCTAGAACTTGGGAATTATTCTCATCATACATTCATATTACAGATTTCTCTGACACCTAGGAGCTTAAAATCTCAGGATAATTGATGGTCAATATACATAATAATGTTAGTTGAGATAATAGTAGCCAACATTAAAAACATATTTCTTTTCTGTGCCAGGCACTGTTAGACACTAATCTAAGTACTTTACATATTGACTCATTTAATGTGTTGGATTATTTCTTTGATGATTATATTCAGTTTTCTGCCTTTCAATTTGGGGAGATGATTCAGTTATCAAAGCTGTCGAATCAGAAGAGGGTAAATATTATAAATAGTAATTTGCAACATCATAGTCAGATATTGGAAGAAACCAGGAAAATAGATAGGCCATTCAGTTTATGAAAGACAGTGAACACCGCTGAAGTTCATATCAACCTCACTATGCTTTTATACTGAAGCAAAACTTCTTCCTATAAATACTTCCTCCTTATTTTTTATTTGCAAGATAAAAGTGGTCCTGTTTCTTAAATAAGTGTAGCGATAATGGTAATTGAACATAGAGCTGTGGTTCTCAGCCTGTAGGTCACAGCCCCTTTGGGAATAGAACAACCCTTTCACAGGGGTCGCCTAAGACCAGCCTGCATATCAGATATTTACATTACAATTCATAACAGTAACAAATTAGATTTATGAAGTAGTAGCAAACTAATTTTATGGTTGGGGGTCACTACAACATAATAAACTAAAAGGTCGCAGCATTAAGAAGGCTGGAAGCCACTGGCATAGAGCCATATTGAAGTTTTCTCCACTGGAAATTTTCATAAGGAATCTCAAATTAAGCTTTTATGAACTTCATAAAGTCAGAGTCTTAACCAAACCAAGAATCTGCATAAGATTTTTCAACTTGAACAGGTGTCCACTTGACACTCTCAATACCTTTAGATTTCAGTGATGTCCTCTCCTTTGGGGACTTCGGAGTAGCCTGAGTTTCTTTCCATGTATGCTTTACTTAGCTCCGAAGACTAATAACACTGAAAGCTAGGGGCCAGGCTTGTATTTCTAGAAGACTTAGAATGGACTGACTTAATCAATTAACCTAAATTTTTTAAGTCTGCCTGATTATTTCTGAATCTATAAATTTAATTCTCAAATATACCGTTCCAGTAAGAGTCTTAACAGTGCAATCAATTCTCAATTTCCACTATTTGATTTTAAGAAATTTTGTAAAAGTCACACAAATTCATTCTAAAACAATCGTTCATTTAACAAATATGACAATAAGAGATTTTTAACACACAGTTACACAGTTGTATACTGAACAAAGAAATGGGTATTCTTTTTTTATTTTATTTTGGATTTTTAAGACACAGTTTCTCTGTTGCTTTGGGGCCTGTCCTGGAACTAGTTCTTGTAGACCAGGTTGGCATCAGACTCACAGAGATCCACATACCTCTGCTTCCCGAGTGCTAGGATTAAAGGCATGCACCACCACCGCCCAACGAAAAGGGTATTCTAATATTAAGAAGCTAGGGGTTTTTTTTAAGTACATAGAGTCTACACATTGGATTTTCTGATCATACATAAAGTGTACAGAAGTGTACTTCATGTACTCGGTTTATTTTCATCTAAAGAAAATTCAAATAGGATAGAGGTCAGATTGTCCCTGTTCACAGTCACCATGATTTTATATGCAGAAAAGTATAAAAGACTGTACCCTAAAACTCTTACAATTAATAAATTCAATAATGTTTCTGAACACAAAGTAAACATATTTAAGAATCTTTTATATATCAAAATACAATAACTGAGAAAATGTCATTCACAGTGGTCACTAAGTAATAAATAAATACTAAGTAAAAGATTAAGCCCAAAAAGGAACCCTGTAATGAAAATGACAAGACATGAGTTCAAATGAAGAGGTCACACACAGAGAACAGACAACCAAAGTTCATAGATTGGCAGAAATAATGTTAAAATGCTTCCCAGAACTACAAAGCAGTGCTAAACAACCTGTAATGGTAACTGTATTACATTGTCAAACTTTAAAACATATTGAAAGCTATAGGAATACAAGCAGTATAATGTCATGACAAGAGCTATGTAAATCACTAAAGTAGCATAAAAATCCACATATTTAAGCCAATTTCCTACAAATACAGCAAGAACATAGGTAGATTAAAGCAATTATATTCAATAAGTGATCTTGGCCTCCATATGCAGAATGAATAAAGTATACTTCAGTTCTCTCCATATACAAGAAAACAACATAGATCATATTTCAATGTAAGCTCAGAAACTATGAGACTGTACTATGAAACTGCCCTTACCAGATACAGATCCTGAGTGTATGTGTGTCAAAAATCCCAAAACAAACCACACAGCAATAAATGGGATTGTGTCAACTTAATGACTTTCACATAGCAAAAGAAGCAATAACAGAGAGAAGAGATGAATTAGGGGAAGATCAATTTTGAATAAGTAATGGAAAATAAGATTAATATCTAGATTACATATAAAGAACACAATAAAAATAATGCACACTTCTCATATGTATATGGCTACCATTATTAATTTAAAAATGCTTAAAATCTCTAATCATTGGGGAAAAATGCAAATCAAAACCACAGTAAGCAACCTCTTTAACTCTACTTATAAGACCTATTATCAAAAGCACAAAAAATAGGGCTGGAGAGATGGTACAGAGGCTAAGAGGACTGGCTGCTCTTCCAGAGGTCCTGAGTTCAATTCCTAACACCCATAAAGTGATTCACAATCATCTATAATGAGATCTGGTACCCTCTTCTGGCAGACATATATGCAGGCAGAACACAGTATACATAATTACTAAATAAATCTTTGAAATAATTATGTTTACTTTTTTTAAAAAGCCTAAAAAGATAAATATGTTGTGGCAACAATGTAGGAAAAAAGGAACCCTGCCCTTTGGTGAGAATTTAAATTGCCGTACCCACTATGGAAAACCACATAGCAGAATTTAAAAAAAAAAATGAGAGAGAGAGAACTACAGAATAAAATCCTATAGTCACAATTGCCTTTAACTCTTAGACTTTCAGCGTATCTTCCATCTTCCCTGACCCAAGATCACACTGCTGGGTATTTATACAAAAGAAAGGCAGACAGTCTGTCAAAAACATAGTTACAGTCACATGGATACTGCATCAATATTCACAGAAACCAAGTAGGAAATCAGACTCAGTACCTACTAAGAGAACTGATAAAGAATTTGTGACTAGGTTATACATATCCCAAATATTGCTGAATTTAGAGAAAATTCAGGGTTTTTTTTTTTTTTAGCAATGTGGACGAAATAAAGAACACCAGGTTAACAAAATTCAGTCAGACACAAAGATAAATAATCCATGTTTTCAGTTGTACATGGAAGCTAAAAGTTTATCTCACAGAATAGAAACATTATTACCAAAGCCTGCCAAGGGTTCAGAGGAGGAAAAGAGGAAGTGGGGAGAAGGAGAATGGATGATTAATGCACACAGGGTTCTACAACAGGTAAATGAATATTTCAAAAAGACACAATCTTGAAAATCCCAATATACAGAACTGACAAATGTTCCCCAGTGAGTCATTCTAGTTTCCCTCATCTGATTGTTTACAGACATTGAAATATGTCTGGAGTACATTTAGATACACTAGGCAAAGCAGTGATGGTCCATAGCTATAGCAGATGCATTCTTGACTTACCAGTGTTTTCGGCTTTCAGTTGGTTTATCAATACATGAACACTATTTGATCTGTAATTAAAGAAACTATAAATCCAAGACAGCTTTTTACTTTTAATAAGTGGAAAAAGCAAATTCTAGCTGTTCATTAATTACTAGGGCCTTGAAATGTAAAACCGTACAAATTATCCAATTTACCGGCTTGACCACGTGTAATGTTTGTTCTCTGTCAACACTAGACAGGGTTTTCATATCATGGTTGTTCTGCTCTTCTCCTCCACATCATGCAAAAACAGTCAAGCGTCATTCTTTCTAAAAATTTCTCCCCCCCTTAATAAATCCATACTCTTTTTTATCCCATTGGTTTCTATATACTTTCATACATTTACATGTATACCTAAGTTTTTACTTTTCCTTTCTATTGCTTTGATAATGAATCATGACCAAGGCAACTTATGAAAGAAAGAATAAATTTGGGACTCACAGTTTTAGAAGATTAGAATGCATGGCCATTATGCAGGGAGTATGGCAGCAGGTAGGCAGGTGTAGCAAGAACAATAGCTGAGCACTCACACCTCACTGCACAGGCTATAGACGAGAGAGCTAACAGGGAATTGCCTGGGCTTTTGAAACCTCAAATCCTGCTTCTAGTGACAGATCTCTTTGTACAAGGCCACACCCCCAATACTTCTCAAACAGTTCCAACTAGGGAACAAGTCTTCAGGTATATTAGCCTATGGGGGGCATTCTCATTCAAACACCATACTTATTAAAAACATCTTCCTTATGTGCCTTTCTTAGTTCTCCCCTATCCTTTTATTATTTTTTATATTTTTGATTGCATGTATTGATTATAATTTTTAACTTTCAGTAATTTTGATTTTACAGAGAAAACTAAGGATGTAGAAAACTGACTCATTCTGTTTGAACATCATAGCGATATTTATTAATATACCATCTCACATACTAGCAGTAAATGGCCCTTCATAGTACAGTTTTTCACATCACAGACAAGACATTTCTATTTTTAACATTATTTATTTATTTATTTTCTGTGTGTGCATGTGTTTAATTGTACTGTTAGGGTGGGTCTTTGTATTTCAGTTAAACTAATCAAGACAGGTTGTCACAAACTTGGCCAAAGGATAACCTGAACACAAAAATTCTTCACAGGAACGCTGAAAGACTTTTCTCCTAGATTAATCCTGATCCTGTCAATCTAGTCAAGAATCATTAACTGTCACAATTTATAAAAAGTAGATTTTGCATGTAAAATTTTAAAATAACAACTAGTGTATAGATTTGGGTATACAAGATGGAAATGAGCTTGTCTTGTTAATTTCTTGGTATACAGTCATATTGTCTGTTCTCCTATGTCCTTTCTTTGCTGCCAACCTAATGAGCATTTTAAAAAACCTCCCCCTAAGAGGCAGTGGGATCTCAGAGTTTGAGGACAGACTGGTTTACAAAAAAATAAAATAAAATAAAAAAATAAAAATTCCCTGTATGTAATATAAGTTAAAGACATTTTATAATAACGTATTTATTTGTGTGATTGGATGCCATGTGTGTCTGGGTGTAAGGAGGCCAGAAGAGGGTATTGGGTCTGTTGGAACTGGAGTTACAGACACTTGCGAGTTGCTAGACATGAGTGCTGGGAAACAAGCACAGTCCTCTTAACCACTGAACCATCTCTCCAGCCCTCAGGGTGAAAAATGGCACAAAAGACCTAAAGAGTGACTTAACTTTTAAGTCATATTTATACTTCACTTTTTACATTTGGGAAAACCACAATACTTTTTTCATATTGATATAGTAATAGAAAATAGTTCTGTGATCAAAATTTGGAAAATAAATTCTTACACTATGTGTGACATTTCTCTAAGTCTCTAAGAGCATACTGTTTCATATAAAACAATTTAACATCGTGATGATTAAAAATCATTATGTTTAGCCATGTAGATGAGTACCTGAGAATCGTTTTTGTGTTGCTTGTGTTGACCCACAGTTGTAAAAGCCTGGGAAGTCAGACCCCTTTGGTCGCTGTTCATTCATTTATGAGATTCTTCCACTACTCTTTCCCATATCACTAATACATCAGCCAATCAGTCATGTCCTGGAATTCTTCTAATTGTGTATTTTTGGTTACTTCTTATATTTTTGAAATTATAATATAATAACATCATTTTCCCCTTCCTTTCCTCACTCCAAACTCTCCTATATAACAGTCCTTGCTTTATTTCAAATTCATGACCTCTTTTTTCATTAATTGTTGTTACATGCATATATGTATACATATACACTCCAAATAATTTAAGTGTCTGTGGTACTTTTTATCTACACACTGTTTCATATTTTGTCTGTGCCATTTGCCAACAGGCAACTTTGTACTTCTCTGTATAAGACACCAGTTTTCTCAAGTGCCCGTTTCATTTTGAAGTTTTTCCTAAGTTCTTCAATGGGACTTACCTTAGTTTTTATTACTAATTATTAGACTAATGGTATTTTGAATTGATACTAAGTTTTGACCAGTCGCTATCATTTTTACTGTCACTAGTTTATAAAGATCATCATCTTATTCCATTGTTTCTTTTTTAAGACTTGTTTATACTTATCGTAACTTGTTTTTTTCTTTTTTATTATTATTATTATTACAAGAAAAATTTACATTTACTCCCCTTGTTCCCCGCCCTCCCGCTCCCACACTAGCCCACCGCCCTCCCCCTGCTTCCTTAAGATGGGGCAGGATAC
>JAQHUG010000061.1:5752915-5767067 GCA_028555095.1 Dicrostonyx torquatus | reverse complement strand
TGGGTGGGATGGGTGGGTGGGTGGATAGGTGGATGGCTATAGATAGATCATCAATGGGGACAGATAAGTAATAGCGTCATCACTGGCCAAAAACATGGGCAGAATGTCAGTATTTCCAATTTCTAGATGAAGGGGATGATAGGGTTTTTTGTCCAGTTCTTGCAGTATTCTAGTAATTTTTAATTTACCCTGAAATAAGTTGGAACATATTTTTAAAATGTGTTTATATGTATGTTTATATATATATATATATTTGAATGTGAAGATACACACTGGAATTCAAAGGTTTTTTATCATAATACTCTTGAATGTTCCATATGCGCAAGAAAAAACATTCATTTTACAACCCCAAGCCTTAGAAACTATTTCTTTTTATTCAAATAAATACAATAAGGAAACAAAATTTTAATGGTAACTGATACATTCCTTTGGGAAAGCTTATGTATTCATGAGCCACAAGAATTTCTTTACATTAAATGTACCATATGAATTCCAGATAATATTTTAAATGATTGCAGTTAGAAAATATGCAATGGACTGCTGTTTCTGAAGACACATGAGACACTCATTTACTGCGGCTTAATCCTGGTTTACCTTCCTAACGGAAGTTTAATAGACCTTCAGCCTGAAACATTATTTTCTCCTGTATACTTTATACTAAGTTATGTGTTCACTCATGGTATTCTTGCTAGCTTACTACAGATAGTCCAATGTATATTTAAGGAAATAGTTTTTATTTTCTGCTGAACCTTTGCTTATTTAAAGTCCACTAATAATTTTATAGTCTACATTCATAGTATATTGGATAAAATATGTTAACTATTTTTTGTCCTTTTAGTGACCATATAATTTCTATGAGAAAATAGCATATTACCATGTAAAAGTGTTTCTGCAAAATTTAAGCTTAGAGCTTTTATTGGTAGCAGAAAGAATCCTGCAGCAATATTGACCTACATTTTTTTCTTGATTAGCTTTGTACATCTCACCAGATCTGAAGCTACATTTTCTATGTTACAGTAAACAGGAGGTGATCCTGCTTGTTGTTTCTGTGATCTGAATATGAGGATACACTGTGTCGGCAGCCAGCAGGTATAAGCAGGAACTCTTGGAAGCCAGGCTTCACATACTAGGTTATCCCATAAACATAAGGTTTTCAGATTTTTCTAAAGCTTTCCTAAACTGTCTGATATCTTTAAAAGAAATTTAGAATTTAGAAACAAAATGTGTACAGAATCTGTAGATGAATTCTATTTATTACATATGATTTTTTTTCATAGTCCTACACTGAGTGCAAGAGTCATTTTTGGTTCTCTGCATTCCTAACTTGTAGGATTCAACAGGAATACAAAATTATTTCCTCCCATCAGTATCCTGAATCACATCCAGTCACTTGCATAAAACATTAAATTCATTCTCAGTTAGTTGATTAAATTCCCTATATGTATTTGGACATGTATCCATCTATTTATTCAGCTTACATCATTCATGTATGCCAGCTATGGTGGTGGATCTAAAGGTGTAGCCATAGACATAGTCCCCACAATCAAGTGGACAATGACACTAAGTTCGTGTATTTACAGCTAAATATGAATACTCATTTATGTCTGATTTTCATTGCAAACTTAGGGTAAAATGTTTCCAACTATATATTGAAAATGCTTAACAATCCTCAATCATATTATTTCTTATAATAAACCCTTTAGTAGCGTTTTGGCTTTGTAAATTATTGCATAATTTGTTTTTAAATTTTTTGTATTTTTGGAAATATAGTGGCTTAAAAACTACCTGTTGAACACTTCTTACATCTGGCATAAAGTTTAAAATAATATTAAAAAGAAGAAAATGAGGGCATACCCTCCCTTCCATTGCTAACCTACTTTTTAAGTATTCTTTCTTATTTGGAGAGTCTAAAGGTGACCTGTTGGTTCCTTACCCTGGAGTTAAATTAGAGGGGATAGAATACCTCTTTTCAGGACTCTGGGATACTAGAGAAAAATGATTTCTCAGGTATTTGTAAATTGTTAAAATAGATACAAAATGACAATGTCTGTTATCCTCCTGAGGCAAACATGCAGTGCTCCTGGTACTCAGCAACTAAAGAAATTAAGGTAGTAGGAGTATTTAAGCCAAGTTCAAGACCAGCCTAGGCAACATGGCAGTCCTGTGTCAGAGCAGACAAACAATCAAAATACACTAAGCTCCTTGAGTGTTGCCTTGCCTACCTTCTGATCTGCCATATGCTCTTGTGACTACAGTTATTTTTAGATTTTTTTTCTGTCCTGGGGTGAAACTTGGGCAAGTACTTTCCTGTTGAAAGGCTTCTTCTTTTTCACTATATTCAAATTTTCTCAGTATCAGAAAATACTATTTTAAGTAATTCATTGTCCAATTTATTGGTTTTATTTTGAATTTATTTAACTTTTTAGCATGCGATATTTAATGCCTTCTGCATAAAAGTACTCATTATTAAGACCAAAACCTTAGGTTTCTCATTTTTTGCATCCTGTCTAGAGTATAACGCATAGCATTAGTAGCAGCACCAACATGGACTAGTCCAGTAGCCTATCATAGGTCTACTGTGGATCTCCAGTAACTTTAGACAGAAGAATTGAAAGAAGTTGTTTCTACGTTTTCATGTTCTTCTGTTAGTCAAAGTTTCTTACAACAAAGCAACATACTCCTTTCTTTCACAATAAAAGAAGAAAATTGAAACTAAGGCACTGACAAATATCGCAAGACCAAAACTTCCCATGTTGTCCAGTGAGTAGCAATGTACAAGCACTTCCCAGAATCTGCTGTGGCAGAATCACTTTTCTCCGTTAGTACCCCACATCTGCGACCCTAGGCTTAATACCACAATAGGTCTTAAAGACCCTGAAACTGTTTCCAACAAAGGAAGTCCCTAAACAAGAGTTGCATCCTCAGATTGCTTGCTTGTGAATTTGAAATAACTCTAGATTTGGTTATTGGTGTATGGGCTACTTTCCTACCAGAAGACACTCAGGGAAGGTTTAAGAAGACTGAAGCCATGTTATAGAAAATTAGTAAAATCCATGGGAAAATGTTTAAGTTTGGGAGGTAGGCATACTAATGTCCACAGATACCAAAGAACTACATAAAAATGTCTAGATGCTCAGATATAAGTCACCACCTTTCCCTGGAAAACTCATCTTCATTTTTACATGATGAATCTCAAAATTTTTTTAAAAAAAAATAATTCTTTTGTCCATGTATCACTTCCGCCCAATGTTTGTTCTTTTAGTCTCCATCAGTTAAGTTGAAACTGAAAAAGAGCATATCCAATGATGTAAAATGTTTTTTCACACTTAACACTGCTGACATTTTCTTTTCTTTTTTAATTTCATTTTTTTATTTTTTTTAAGAAAAAAACTATCTTTTTTCATTTTATATACCAATCCAAGTTCCCACTCCCTATCCCCAACCTTACCCCCCATCCACTCCTCAGAGAGAGCAAGGCACATTGCTTTGGGGAAGGTGCAAGGCCGTCCCTATTATTTCTAAGACTAACCAAGGTATCCATCCAAAGAGACGAGGTTCCCAAAAAAACAGTACAAACAGTCATGATAAATCCTGGTGCCACTGTCAGTGGCCCCGCAGTCTGCCCCAGCCATGCAACTGTCACCCACATTCCGAGGGACTAGTTTGGACCTATGCTTGTTCCTCTCAGTCCGGCTGGCTGAGTTCCCATTAGCTAAGGTAAACTGTTTCAGTGGGTGTAACCGTCATGGTCTTGACCTCTTTGCTCATATTCTCATTCCTTCCACTCTTCAAATGAACTTTGGGAGTTCAGTCCAGTGCTCTGGTGCAGATCTCCACCTCTACTTCCATCAGTTGTTGGATGAAGGTTCTATGGTGATATTTAAGATATTCATCAGTCTGACTACAAAACAAGGCCATTTCGGGCACACTCTCCTCTATTGCTTAGGGTCTTAGATGGGGTCATCCTTGTGGATTCCTGGGAATTTCTCTAGTGCCAGGTTTTTTTGCTAGCTCTCTCAAACAAAATATATCTTTCCTTGCTCTCATCTGACATTTTTAAATGTGTGACTGTGTTGTCTCGGCTGGGGGGCGGGGGTCCACAGTGCAGGATGTCCCATCCCCTCACTGCCCTCTGCCCTCTGCCCCCTGCCCTCTGGGGCAGCAGCACACATGCACATATCCATTATTATAATCAAGAGGGGCCCTGGGAAGGTCCCTGAATGCTGCTTTGAGTCTCTCACTTTCCCTTGCTTCAGTGAAAGTTCTTTGAGCACTACGTGTTTCGTTTATGTACTTCCTCACTGCTCATGTTATACTCCAATAAAATGAACCCATCAAAAGAATCACCTTCAGACATTGACCATATTTCATTTATTAAAAAAGCAGTAATTGAGAAGCAGAAATAATGCTGTGTCCTTGCTTCATGAACCAAGAAGCAAATAAGTAGATGCCACTTCGGACTACTTTTTCTGCTTCTTTCAGTCTAACTGCTAATGTAATGTTGTCTTTCTTGTTATTTCCCCTAAATTCTTGTCATCAAAATACAACAAATTATATGAACCCAAAAGGAAGCTGAAAAATTGCCATTGACTCAACTTCCTCCAATGCTTCCGTTTTACCTGTCATCTGGCCCTCATGTGCAGCACAAGAGGAGCTAAGTACCATCCCTTTTCAAGGTTATGCTTGAGACTGGCTAGGTAAACAAAGGAAAGAGAGTTCGTGCTTGCAGTGACTTGAGTGAGTCCATGTCTCCTTAGGTTCTTATGAGAGCAAAGGAAACCTACCTATTTGGTCATATTAATTTTACCTGATAATGGTTCTCCTTAGAGAGATATTAATGGTCCTTTAGCCCACCTTTGGAATGAGTCTTTAACTTTCCAATATTTCTTTTGAAATTTAGAATATATTCCAAGAACTTTTCGATTTCATTTTTCTTCTCATAAATCTGCACTATTCACTAATTTATATACTTTTACTTAAGAAATAATAGTTTATATAAGTAAAGTTGTTTTGTATGTTAATCCTGAACTGTTCTAGCATAGATAAAATAATTTTAAAATCAGTTTTAGGGCACTTTAAATTTCTAATAAGTTTCAAAGCTGACCTGAGTAATATTGGCGCTTATTACATTAACCTCCATAATTACTACCCTGTTTTAAGAGTTAAGAAGCATGTCTTTTCCAAAATTGAACAGCAACATCTCATTTTCCTATTTTAGGTATTTCATATACTACATAAGAAGTTATTGCCTTGAAGTTTAACGGCATGATTAAATTTTTTTCTTAAGGAGAATAAATAATTCAATTCTTGTCAGTATACTTTGTTTTATACCATACTATGAATACTTCATCAGCAGTTTTAAATAGCCCTTTTTCCCCTTATCAGAAATAAATTTTTCTTCTTTTAATAAGAAAATGTTTTAGTCTGTCTTAAAATAAAAATAGTAATATTGGTAAACTTTTTAAATTATTTTCTTGTCTAGCTTTGTCTTAATGTTATTCCCTAATATTAACTATTTTAATTAAATAACACATATAATGAAGTATAGTTGTATTTTAATTATAGTAAGTATAGTTGTACGAAAAATATTTACAAAAAGTATGATTATATGATTGATTTTTTTTATATGTGGCTGAACCTTCCTGTTGTTGCCATTTGTAGAGTTTAAACTGTACATACTCTTGTATCAAGTGAAAGGAATCGAGCTAAATTGAGTAATGTCATAGCAAAATATAATTAAACATTAGAGGTTGGAAGTCTTTATTTTTCATTACTAACATTAAAAGGCATATGTCATTGGAAAGAATGGTCTAGAGCACCTTGACTGAAGTTTATTTAATTATTTGTTAAACTATAATTTGCATTATAAAAATACTAACTTTTTTTAAATATTGAAAGAACACAGAAGTAAAATAGAAGGTTATTATCAGGATGTCTGTTTCTAGCAGTCTATCAGATCATTTACTCTAAATATCTTAACACAACAACTGAGTCTATCATGGGGCAGCAAATCATTAGTACATCAGTGCATGCCTGAAATCCCAGAGCTCAGGAAGCTGAGCCAGGAGGATTGTAGGTCAGCAACTAGCCTGGGTTCTGTTATTCACTTTTCTCATTGATATGATTCAAAAAGAAACTTAGCGAAGGAAGGATATACTGCACACTGAGGTTACTCCATGATGGTATAAAAATCGCGACAGTGGCAACTAGCAGAGATACTTTCAGTTAGGAAGAACGGGGCAATGACTACTAGTGCTCAGCTCCCTTTCTCCTCATTCAGTGGAGGATCCAAGCCCAGGGACTGGCACCACCCTTCTTTAGACTGATTATATCCATCTCTGTTGACAGAGGTTTCTGTCCCACCCCATCATGCAGCTGTTCAGCCCCAAAGAAACACACAGAGGCCTACATTAACTATAAACTCATTGGCCTTTTATTTCAGGCTTTCTTATTAACTAATTCTTGCATCTTACCTTAACCGATAATTCTTGTCTTTGTTAGCCACGTGGCTTGGTACGTTTTATCAATGAGGCATTTTCATCTTGTATCCTCTGCATCTGGGTGACAACTGCAGACTGAGCCTTTCCTCTTCCCAGAATTCTCCTGTTCTGGTCACCCCGCCATACTTCCTGCCTGGCTATTGGCCAATGAGCACTTATTAAAACAATATAAGTGACAAATCTTTACAGGGTACAAAACTATTGTCCCACAGCAAACAGTGGGAGCACCCCCAACTTTTTTTTTTAAAACAAGAACTCCGAATCTAATCTCCTTTGTTTAGCTTTCTTCCTGACCATATTATCCATAGCAACTTGTAACCAACACTCTAAACACAGACAAACATCCATAATACAGTTTTTGGGAAAATGGGTGTAGTTTTCCAGGCTACTTTCTGTTGATTGGGGACACTGATAATGTTATGGAGACCCAAAGAAAATTTAGGATTATGGTCAAGTCCTGACTGGAATATTCTATGAGACTTAATCATCTCAGCCAACAGTCTTGAGGATGTTCTGAATGTAGAACTCAGAGGAAACTCTAACAAAGGTTCTCTGAAATGTTGGATCATTTGGGTCAATTCACCTATTGGAGATTCTTCAGGGGGATCTTCCTTGATCAAACCTGATTTTCTTTACCCAGAATGAATCCACAGCCTCTCATTTCTTGTGGAAACAAAAGCAAAACCTCTTCTCTAAAGTAACATATCTTTTTACTTAAATTTTGAAGTCAAGGTGTTTTATATATATATTGGATTAATCCAGTAGCATTTGTAATCAAATTCTTTTAGCAGCTGTTACTCCTTCCCCAGCTTCTTTCAAAGACAACAGAATAATACACAGTACCCAGATTCTCTGTATAGTTTCCATCTTTACATGGCTTTATTTTAAACTTTATTTATTTTTTATGTAGTAAGAGGTAAGGGCTGTGTTCCCAGCATCTGAGAGGAGCGTGGGCATTTTGTTCTGTCCCGCCCAGCTCCTGGCCACTGGGCTAGCTTACATTTGAAATAACCACATGGAAATTGTATTAATTAAATTACTGCCTGGCCCATTAGTTTTAACCTCTTATACATATTAGCTTAACCCATATCTAGTAATCTGTATATCACCATGTGGTCGTGGCTTACAAGGAAGATTCTAACCAAAGTTCATCTTGGGCTGGAGAACCATGGCATCTGCCCCAGTGCCTTCTTTCTCCCAACCTTCCGTTGTGTCTACTCCGCCTACCTAAGGGCTGCCCTATCAGAAGGCCAAGGCAGTTTCTTTATTCAACCAATGAAAGCAACAGAAATACAGAAGGACCCTCCTACACCATTTTTAATTTTTGGTTTTTTGAGATAAAGTTTCTCTGTGTATCCTTGGCTGTCCTGGAACTCACTCTGTAGACCAGGTTGCCCTTGAACTCAGAGATCTGCCTGCCTCTGCCTCCCAAGTGCTGGGATTAAATGTATGTGCCACCACACCCAACTACTCTCTTTTTTCTCCCAGGCCTACATATATTTTTAAACACACTGCAAGGCAGTTAGAGGTTTTCCTTATCTGAATCTATCTTTACTGTATATCTCTCTTTTTCTGACCACATGAGTCTTTAATTTGCTAAGTGATATGGCTAGTATTAAAACCGTGACTTTGACAGCTGGATCTGCCCCATTCCTTAGCTTTCTGAAACTCTAGCTTTGTGACAGTGGTACTGGCAGGAGCCATGTTTATTGCCACAACTCTATGAAGTTCCAAAGTCCCTGCTCTGCCACTACCAAAAAGCATGCTGTCTGCTATTCATAGACACCATTTAAGTGTTTTGTGGCAGGTCTACTTAAAAGGGCTGCAAGGTTTTTAGAGTTAAAGCTGAGTCAGGAAGTCTCTCTTAAATGAGACGCACTTGCCTCTAGCAAACAGTGCCCACCCGAGAAAATGCTGCTACCAAGAAGCCATGCTTAACTGGGTTCTTTTGTGTTTAGAATTAGTTCCCAAGCTCTTTCTGGTTTTATGTGGATATAGTTGTCCACGTTGGCACTATTTTATTGACAGAGGTTTCTGTCCCACCCAGTCCTGTAGTCATTCAGCCTCAAAGAAACACACAGACCTACATTAATTATAAATTGGTTGGCCTATTAACTCAGGCTTTTCAGTGACGGACTATAGTATAGAAGTTTCATAAAAACCGGAATACCGAACAATCGAACCTGTTTGGGCAACTTGTCTCCTGGTTTTTATGGAACTTCTATTAATCACTGTACTGATAGAAGTAATGTGTGACAAATCTGTTTCGGTATTTCTAATAATTGAGTGCTTTATTCTTTGGATAATAACCATTTTGACTAGGTTGAGATGATACATCCTTGTGGTTTTGATTTTCACTTTTTTCATCTATAACAGCATTGAACATTTTTATATACTTGTTTGCCATTCTTATTTCTTCTTTTCAGAAATGGCTGTCCAAATCCTTTGTCCCTTTCATCATATAACTTCATTTTATTACTTTCTTTTTTATTTAATATTTTTAATTTTACATGATAGCCCCAGCTTCCCCTCCCTTCCCTTCTTCCACCCCAATCTCCATCACCCCTCATCCACTCCTCAGAGGAGGTAAGACCTCTCTTGGGGAGTCAACAAAGTCTGACATACTAAGTTGAGGCAGAACCACACCCCTACTCCCTGTATCAAGGTTGAGCAAGGTATCCTACCATAGGGAATGGACTCCAAAAAGCCTATTTATGCACCAGCTTTTAAATTTGATGTAACGTAAAATCAGCTATCTCCGTGATCTGACAGGGGCCCCACAGAAAGACCAAGCCACACAACTGTCACCCACATTCAGAAGGCTTAGTTAAATTCCATGCAGGATCCTCAGCTGTCAGTCCAGTGTCAGTGGGCTCCCACTAGCTCGGGTAGCTGTCTCTGTCTAATCATGATCTTGCCCCCCATCCCGTTGCTCGTATGATCCCTCCTCCCTTTCTTCAACTGAACTCTAGGAGCTCAGCCCAGTTCTTGGCTGTTGGTTACTGCATCTGCTTCCATCAGTTACTGGATGAAGGTTCTATAATGACAGTTAGGGACTAATCTGATTACAGGGGAAGGCCAGTTCAGGCACCTTCTCCACCATTGCTAGGAGTCTTAGCAGGGGTCATCCTTGTGGATTGCTGGGAATTACCTAACACCTGGTTTCTCCCTGCCCCAATAATGATATCTCTTTCATTGCTCCCCTTATGATTTTACTATTTTCACATAATTGCTTTGTAATTTGCTATTTCTTTCTTGTTACTGCTGTGCTTATTAATGTTCTGTTTGTTTTTACCTTGTTTTTCAGCTTTTAAATTTGATGTAACATAAAATCAGCTGTCTCTATGATATGCTTCTATCTAGCTATGTCTCACCTCTCACCACATCTCACCTCACTCAACGTGGTTCTACCCTGTTCTCACCCAGACACCAGGGATCTTTACCTGTCATGTCCAGGGGACATGTTTCCATTCTTCACTGCTCTTTTTCTCAGCCTCTTACATTCATGACAGCTTTCTCCAACAAATATTATACTCTTTTATTTACTTGACTCTGCCCTCCTACACTCTGCTTATAATCTAGATATTCTTGCTTTTTTACTATTCATATTTTTAAGCTGTTCCTATACCACTCGCCCCTTAGATACTGTTACTTCCAGATTCTATACTTAGTAGTTTTCCACCCCTATATGCTACTCTTTGTCATTTCAACTCACATAAGATGCTGGTTCCAAATTACCATTTTCTATCTCGTTTATATAGGCATGATGGTTGTGATATCTAACCTTGTCAGTTATGACTAGATTATGATTCACCATGAAATGTACTTTGAGGTGTATTATGAGGCTGTTACTAAAAAATTTTAACTGAAGAGGAAAGGGCCACCCTGAATGTGGGTAGCAGCCTCCCTGGATTAGGGTTCTGGTCTGCATATCAAGGGAAAAAATGAATGGACAGCAGAATCAATCTCTATTTTCCTCCTGTTTTGGATACAATATGACAATGACTATGATAGACTGCTCTCCCCAAGTGTAAGCCAAACAAACCCCTCCTTAAATTGCTCTTGTCAGGTATCTTGTCACATCAACTAGAAATGTAACTAATATAATAACATTTGGGCATTTCAAAAATCAACAAAGTGTATCATCCCTACTCCCAATTTTATCCTTCCTGTGATTTTGTTTGATTTGTTGACATAATGTTAAAAAGTCAAACAAGTTGGAAAACTTATTAAGACTTCTTAAGCTCAAAGTTGTATATCACATACCACCATTTCCCATTTCATGCCCAGAAGCAATAAATGACTCATGTCCACACATACTATGGTACCTCTTCCATTCTCATAATGCACACATGCTTTCCATAGTAGAAGATCCTTTTAATATTGGATGGCATCGCATTATCCTTTTGAATGCTGCTTCAGGCAACCACTGCCTATCAATTAGAACTCATACCCTACTTCTGCTCCATGGCGGTGCCTCTGCAGTTACCTTTAGGACTATATCAAAACCTTTCTTGTCAGCTGGCCCAATAGAAGTTACGCAGAGAAGAACATACAGTGGGAAGAGAGTAAGGCCAGTGGCTGCATCCCTTTACTTTCAGTAACAGAAATTGCTCTTTCCTAGTGTGTTAATAGCTTTCTAGTATCTTTTTCCCTGGGGTCACCCACTAACCCTTGTTAGTTCCCCTAAATTTTTGCCCTTACCTTTGTAATATTTCTGCATGTTATCCAGTTTGAATATATAGACTTATTTTCTCCTAGAGTCCTGATTAGTAAAACATGTAACTTCACAATTGTTTGCCATGGTTTTCTGAAAGTCCTATTTCATCCACAGACATAGCACAGCCATGTATTAAAATTATCTTACTCTTTTTATTTTCAATTTGAAAATCTTAACTAAAGCACTCAATAAAAAGTAGAAAATAAGAAAAGTGTGCAGTTTGAAAGAATTAATGTAGAAGTAAGCTATTTAGCAATGGTTGTCAACCCCTGACAAATTGATTACATGGTCAGCTAGATTGTGTTTGACTTCATAATTCTCTGATTAATTCATATATGTGTATCTTGACCCATGTTTCTGCTTTCTGATCCTTATAATTTAAGAAATTATACATTTTTGTTTTATTAATATTTTTGTATAATAGATTCAAATGGAATTCTAATATATAAAAGAAACTAAAGCTGGTTCTAGTTAAAGAAGGGTTAACACCTAAGATATTATAGAAAAATTGCTTCTCGGCATATACTAGCAGTGTTTGTGAAGTGCTTGCCTTGTCTCTCTTTCTCTAGCTCTAGCTCTGCCACCATCCTGGACATGTTCTGAACTGGCACATAGACATCCTCACTTGCTCTTTGCTATCATACACTAGTAAATAGGCTGCTCCATTTTACTCTCAGAAAGCCTGTCATACCCATACCCACCACCATAAGAAGAAACTGGTTATAATGAGATCCTGGCTTCCATTTCATCAAGGCAGAAAGGTTCTTTCTTCGTTCAAAAGCATCTGTAATTTCCATCTGTTCTGGAGATTAATTTGTTCTCACTTTTTATCCTCAAAAAGATTTGCTAAATGAAACATGGAAAATATCTAGTTTGTCAGAATACCATATATTAATGTAGACTAAATGTCATTCTCTGATAAATGAGTCTTCTTTGCCCTTTTACCAATTATGTTGTATGACTAGACCTACTGAACAAAAAAAAAAAAATCCTTACCCTATATACTATAAATGGCATCTCTCCTATTTTCCATTTCATTTCCTTATGCGGCAATTTTTAAATTTTTGTTCTATATCTATCTTTCTAAATCGTTATATTTTTGAAACTTACCATTCTCCTGATTAATGAAAATGTTACTTATTTGGCTAGACTTGGAGTAGTATAGAATTCTAATAGCAGGTTGACCTTGAACATGGAGATCTGTGTTACTCAAATAATAAAAATCCATTTGATTTTTGAATTATTTAGCTCTGTTTTGTCATCTAGGTGACAAAGAAGCTTTTTAATTTTTTTAAATTATTGTGTTTGGACTTGTGTATGCATGATGTGTATGTGAACACACATGTGCTGTACCATGTGGAGGGGTCAGAGAACAATGTTCTGTAGTCTTCCCCACACATTTATGTGTGTTCTGAATATAAGCTCAGGTCACCAGTCTTCCATGGCAAACCTGATAAACCATCTCATCCATCCATCGACTTGGCCAATTACTTCTTTTTTATATGTAATTCATTTATTTTTATCTTATGTGCATTTGTGATTTGCCTGCATGTATATCTGTGTGAGGGTGTCAGATACTGGAGTTACAGACAGTAATTAGCTGCCATGTGGATGCTGGGGATTGAACCTGAGTCCTTTGAAAGAGTTAGTGCTTTTAACCACTGAGCCGTTTCTCCAGCTGCCAAGGCCAATTACTACTTTAAAATGAAGTCTACTGTGACTAGAACATTTTTCAGAGCTGCTATCCAGTCATACTTTCACAAAATGAAATTAGTCTGACACGATTTGTTCTTTTGAAGCCAAACTATCTCATAAATGTCACTGACTTCCTTTCTAAATGCATGCAAAACTATCTTCTCATTAATGCCCTGTCACAGTTTTGCAGGATGGAACCAGTCTGGTGTATGGTTTCTGCATTTTTTCCCTTGGAATAAAAGCAATCGAAATTATTTCATCTTCTAAATTCTATCTCTGTGGTTCATCAAAGATTACCATCAATCTAATTATGTCACCTCCAGCTTCTCTAATTTGTTTCTTTCAGAAAATCGTCTGGATCAAGATGACTGGCATAATTTAAAAAAAAAAAAACCTACTACTACTATTGCTCCACCTCTTTAAGCTTGTGACTCGTAACTTTAAACTGAAAATTTTAGACTTAGACCAGGAAAGACTTCAAAACTGGTGTGCAGCATTTCCCCATACCCTTTACCTACTCTCTCCTGATATTAACACTTAAAAAAAACACACCCAGTTATCAGCAATCTCATCACTTAGAGGTAGAAACAGGAAAATTAGGCCTTCTGAGCTACATGAGATTCAGTCCCAAAAGAAAAGAAAGACCACATTTTGATGTTTTAACATATGTAAAGCCATCACCACAGTTAAAATAGCCATGCATATAACCACCAAAATCTTTCATTATATTTTTCCTTAATCTCACCCCTTCTGCTTTTCGCTTTCTTATTTTCTGGCACTATATCTTAGCTTGAATTTCTCATATTTTATATAAAAAAAATAATACAATATACACTTTTAACCATATGATTTATTTCAATGTAATTTTTGAGACTTAGTGCCACTGTTTTGTGAAAAACTAGGTTTTCTATTCTGTTATATTTATCTATATGGAATAGCAAAACTACTGTATTTTACTGCTGACCTATTTATGAATATTTAGAAGTCTCCCATTTTGGAAATTACAAATAGCTATTCTAGCTTTCCTTATTGTTGTTATTTTTCTTTTAATAGCTCTTCACAATTTTATTAGCATATATTCATCATACATTTCGTTAGTATGTATTCATCTAAAGCAATGATTTGCAGAATATTTTCATTAAAGTAGATCATGCACTATGACCATATTTACCCATTTTGAACTAATTCCCCTCTTTTCCTATGCTGATCTTTATTTTCTTTTTTTTTAATTTTTATT
>JAQHUG010000061.1:5668489-5719483 GCA_028555095.1 Dicrostonyx torquatus | reverse complement strand
TCTGTATCTGGCTGTGTGGCTGGGTGACTGGCCCCTTTTTTTTCTTGCTCTTCGATCTCCTCTTCATCCTAGATCTCTTTCTCCCCAGATTTCTCCTCCTATTTATTCTCTCTGCCTACCAGCTATGCCTATCCTTTCTCCTGTCTCACTATTGGCTGTTCAGCTCCTTATTAGACTATTAGGCGTTTTAGACAGGCAAAGCATCACAGCTTCACAGAGTTAAACAAATGCAACATAAAAGAATGCAACACATATCTAGTTTCCATGCCAGTTAGCTTATTTATTTAGGAGTTTTCTTTCTGACTGAAGGACTTGTACCTGCTATCCACATCACCAACTTAATTATATAAGATACAGAATTCATATTATTCTCAGAAGGTTGTCTGTTGATATGGCAACAGAGCAAAATAAGACAAATCACGGTAGGGACAATTTTACCCAATAAGGAAAAGTCTTATCACAAGGCATGGCAAACAAATCTCTCTGAAAGCCAGGATACAACAGAGTAAATACAAAGTCTTAAACATACCTTTAAAAAGCTTATGTTTCTATTATTTTCTAAAAGAAAATTATTTTTCCAGTGGTAAAATCCATTACATTTGTATCTCTTAATAAAAAGTAAATTATATAATTTTATTCCATAATTTTCTGATGCTAGTATGAGTTCACAATAATGATAATGTGATATTGCAAACAGTGGCGATATGGATTATATATGAGTTGGGAGTCTTCTTGTAGTCACTGACTCAAGAATCACCAGTTAGGGGCCAGCTCAGTATCACTGGTGAGACTTACTGTGTGTTTATGGCTGTAACTGGTTTAGTGGTGCCCCTGCACATGCTAAGAATGTATACTAGCCTGCTTAGTGCCCAATCTCCACCCTTCTGAAGAAATGAAAATACAGTTTAAACGATGAACAAAAATTAATTTTGCCTCTTATCAAGGCTAAAGTGTATGCTTGAGCTCTTATCTCCAAGTCCTTTTTATTTCAGAAGTTGGAAACCTGATCGCTTACAGAGGCCAGAATGGTGGAATGAAGCAGGAAGACGCTGAAGCAAGCTGGAGAGCCAAGCCCTTTCTGGAGGAGCAGCCTCTGCTCTGCTCCAGATAACTGTGGCAAGGCAGGAATGTTGACCTACCGTTACCACACTCACTGTCTAGTTTCTCAGGTAAACAGGAATGGTATATTTTTATTGAAGTCTTTTGATTTAAATATTGCCAATTAATTTCTTATTATTGTTGTTAATTATAAGCTTGTACAAGTCAAACACTTTTGTAAGTAGAATTTGATTCAGTCTTTATTTTTATAACTAGTATCACATTTTTTATTTATTTGTTGGAGACTTTATTTTCTACAGGTTGTAGAAATAGAAAAGGTTGGCTTTTCATTGATATTATCCTCTGAGTTAATTTATGCTTCATTTTGGACTTTTGAAATTCCCTTGCAAGTCTCCAAGTCTCTTTGCTCATAAGTTTTCTTGTTTAAGCACATTTTCATGGCCACTCTTCAGTGTTCCAGTGAGAATCAGTCCCATGCTAATATGATTCTCTTTTCAGACATTACATATGATCTCATACATTTGTAAATATCACTAATTATTTTGCTTCTGATGTCTGAGATTCAACACAATAAAAGATCACTTATTTCATGTAACTTGTATTCTTTAGGCAATCCCTCTCTAACATGCAGACACAAGATTTCTTTTCCTCTCGTTTCTTGAGAGAACTTATCAGAACTTTTATAAGACCATAGTTATGCAATATTTAATCATATTGACTGAAGATCTAGTAGATCTTTGTGGTCCTAGGTATTTATTCCTATGCTGAAATGCTGTCTTTGATGAGTGTCTCATTGACTAAGTTGTTGTGAGTTTTTACTTCGAGTAATCTGGTTTTCATTTAAAATGGTTTCATTCTTAAACATAACACCTAAACTTATAATACTAAAAGGAAACATAAATGAAATACTTAATGACATTAACCAGGTCTAGGATGTGTGTGTGTGTGTGTGTTTTGTGTGTCTGTTTATTTTATGTGTATATATACATATATACACACAATTATATATGTATAACTGAAACAAAAGCAAAAATAGACAAATGATATTGTACTAAACTAGAAGATTTTTTTGTGCAACAAAGGAAATAATCAAAAAGTAGGAAGAGATAATCTACAGAATGAGAAAAATATTTGCCAACTCTACAAGCTGAAAAATATTCAAACCTTATGTTTTAAAACTCATAGCAAAATCAATAAGACAATTTAAAAAGAAAAAATATCCTTCTCAAAATAAGACATACAGAAATTTAAGTTAAAACCCCATTGAGATATCACTTCACTGACAAGCATGACTGTTGAAAAGACAAAAGATAACAAGTGCTGGTGTAGATATGGAAAGATGAAAACCCTGTATATTGTTGGCAGAAAAGTAGATTGGTATAACTATTATGGGAGAAGTGTGATGAGTTCTGGAACAAACTAGACTAAAGCTATTGTCTGACCCAACAGTCTCATAACTGGGTATGTATCCAAAGGGTTGAATCAGGTTGTGGAAGAGAAATTTTAACTTATATATTTATTATAGATATACATATGTATAAGCAGATGACTGACTATAGAGAAAATGTGATACACAGGGGTGGGGAGAATTTAGTGCAGCTATAACAAGGAACAAAGTCCTACCATTTGCAACCAAATAGAAGATATATCCTTGTAACATGAGGGCTAGCTTGTTAGGGTTTCTGTAACACCAAAGAAAATCACACAGAGAGTCTACATTTATAAATTGAGTGGCACATTAATTCAATCTTCTTACTAACTCTTGTAACTTATATTAACCCATTGTTCTTAGCTATGTTGGCCAGTACCTTTTCTTAGTCGGGCAGCTCACATCCTGGTGGACTGGCAGGAGTGCGGGAAGAGCTTCCTTCTTCCCTGTTCTCCTTGTGCCACCTCTACTTCCTGTCTGGTTTTCCCGCCTATACTTCCTGCCTGGCCAATCAGCGTTTATTTAAAACATGATTGACAGAATACAGATAATTCTCCCACACCATATCCTGAACTGAAAAGTTAGACAAACACAAACACTGCATGATCACACTCATTAGTGGATTCGAAAAATGTCAATTGATCTCACAGAAGTGATAAAATATAATGTAGTTTCCCATGGCAGTGTTTGCATGTGGAACAAAGGTAATAAGAAAGATATTGGTCAAACGGAACATGGTTACATTTAGATTGGAGGGATAAATTTGAAGAGAACTGTTGGGTAACTAGATGATAACAAGGTGATTATTTTCAATAATAATTTGACCTGCGTAAAATAGCCTGCATCTGAAGCAGTCAAAATACTGTTCTTACAAGGTTGAAGTGTAAAATCTGCCACTTTTAACTTACATGATCACTCTTAAATAGTTACATAAATATACCCAAGGATTCATTATCACCATTCTTCATGAGAATCTTCAAATACAGAAAAGCAAAAAAGTAACATCATAGCACTAATAGGTAAAAATATATCACAAATAATTTTACTTCAGAATTATAGTCAGTTTATTATTTTACAGATGTCCTATGAAAACCTATTATTTTAAAAATAATACTGAAAAAAAGGCTTCAGCTATGTAGTTGAGACTAGGTATTGCTCAGTTTCAATTAAGAAGAAAGGCATTGTTTACCTGTACTTGCAGACACTCTGTTTCCACACCCTTCTATATTTGTAAAGTGACAAAGAGAAACTTTAAGAGGAAATTCTGGCTCTCATCTGCTTTTTCTTTGCAATAAAGTAGACGGGAAAAGGGCTAGCCAAGTGTTATGTTGTAATTTTTATAAAAGAGAGGTACTGGATATTACCAGAAAGATTACAGGGGGAACTTAAATGTCTCAGGTTTTTTTGTCATCTTGACAAAAGCTAGGTTCATCAGGAAGAGAAACTTCAGATCAAAACCTGCCTTCGTCTGATTGTCTGAAGGCAAGTCTGTGAGTGTTTTTTTGATGATGGAGGTGGAAGGGACCAGCCCACTATGGGCAGTGACACCCTTAGTCAGGGCATGAGAAACAAACCAGCACGCAGCGCCCCTCCATCCTGTCTCTAAGTGCTTGCTGTGCATGCCTGCCCTGACTTCCGTCATTCAGCACTCTAGGCTGCAAGGTGAAGTGTACCCTCTCCTCCCCACGTGGTTGTGGTCATATTGCTTACCAGCAATAGAAACCAAATGAGGATACTAATTTACTTGTGAAGTCATAAAAAAAAAAAAGCTGGGAAATAAGGAAGGGTCTTGTGGGATGACATTTTTAAAAATGAAAGAAATAAGACTGCTTTAGTGATGTGTAAGAAGCTGGGATGAGACATGAAGTTCGAAGCAGAGAAATAGGAGTGATCCCCAGAGGAATTCAGAACACGGCAAACAGCCTTGGCTTTTCATTCAAGTCATTCAGGTGAGGGGTTTTTCATTCTCCTTATCCTATGCTTCTTTTGGAAAAAAATACAAAAATAATTTGTAACGTCCTAAAACACAAAGTTTATGAATGTTTCCATGGAGAGTTTCCCTAGTACTTTTGAGGAGTGGAAACCATTAATTCCCTGTTCTAAGGATACTGTACTGAGGCTTTTAGAAATAATATTACCCAGTTAGAGCTATTATTTGCTTATTGTACAAAAATTGAAATAAAATGTGTCCCTATTACCAAGGGACATGAGATGGAATTGAGAGGACACTTGGTACCATGTTCCTATACTTATATACATTAGTAATTACAAGGCTGCTGATACACTGTTTTTATACTGACATATGATCACACTTTTAAAATTAAGGTTATCACGTTAGGTGTGTACTCCTTTAATCTCAGCACTTGAGAAGAAGAAGCAGAAAAGCATCTGTGAGTTCAAAGCTAGCCTAATTTACACAGTGAGTCCCAGACCAGTTATGGTCATAGCGAGACACTGACTTGATTTGAATGGCTATCTATAAATAATAATTTGAGTAGTACAATGTTCTAAGCATTTATGAGAGCCGTTTTTTTTTCATAAAACTGTTAAAATTTCTGTTATAAGAGTTAAGGCTTACACTGTTTACCCTCGACTTTACCCTCATTGTTATGAGTAGAAGTTTTTTCTGCCTCTACTGATGGTTCTGTGTGTTTGCAATTTACTGCTCATCCCTGTTCCACTGGTGATCTCCATGTTCATCTTCTTGACAGGCCTCAACTGAGCTGGATAGACAGCTGGGCTTCTCTCCATCCGGATCCCCTCTCAACTGCAAGAGAGCTGGTTGAGGTTGTTGACAGGATAGGGCATTCTAAAGTACCAGAGTGAAAAGCATCAGCTTCTTGAGGTTCAGAAACAAAGTAAGAGCAGTGTCACACCTGTCACGCTTCACTGCAGATCACCAAGTCCGGGGAAATGGCAAAAAAATATGCAGGGCCACTTGCAATCTCTCCTACCCATAGCTTAAGATTACTATATGGCTCAAACATTACTGTACTGTTCTTGGCCATAGAGGGGACCCAGGCTAGGGTACTTGTTGCCTTGGCTATGAAGAGTGCCAAAACTTTGTGGGCTTATCCCAAGACCTTCAAGTTTGTGATGGATACCTTCCTGTATGACTATCACATCATTCTTGTGTTATAAACTGTTATTTTTAATGTTTTTTATTTTGTTTGTATGGGTACTTTGCCTACACATGTGTCTGTACACAACTTGGCATACTTGGTGCCCAAAGAAACCAAAAAGGGGCATTGGATTCCCTCTAGAACTGGAGTTTTAGACCATCACCACCATGAGGGTGCTCGGAATTGAACCTGCTCCTCTCTTAGAGTGGCCAGTGGTAACGACGGAGCCACACAGGTTGTGGACTGTTACACTTTCCGCTTTGAAAGAGGAGAACATCTAGAATTTGAGAACTTTGATTATCAAGCAAGGAAAGAGGCACTATTGAGAATATTCTGGTCCAAATGATTAATGAAATATAGTTATGATGATGGTTGTTTGGGGAAACCACGCCTAGCAGAGCATTTTGGTTCTCTTACAGAGGATGTATCAAAAAGATGTTTTAGAAGTGGTCACCCAGTCATAATAAGAACCAAATGGAAATAATAACTAGTATAAAATGAGTTAATATGCTTCAGAGTTTACTTTCAAAATGAGAAAAAAATAGGATGCTTAAAAAGGCATGACTTGAATAAATATGTGAACATTGCTTGAGGGCTGGATAGGTGCAATGAAGGGTGCATTTATATAGTTGATATTTTATGAAAAGATAATTAGAGAAAATGCCATCTAGGATTACTCTAACAAACATAATTTAACAAAAAGCATAAAGGCTGTGGTTATTTTACTTATTATTCAATCAAATGATAATTATGTTATAGTCATTTAGATACAGCTCTCTATAGTGCTAATATTGTGTTTTATTCCAGTCAAATCCATTGTTGTACATATACTGTTTGAGATGTAAGCACAGAAGATTGTTCTAAATGAAACTTACTATCAGTTTGAAAACTGAAACATTCAGTCTTGCCAATGCAGGATGGGAGTAGACTTCCTATTTACAAATATTTCATGAACTAACTTTAAAATCATATTATAAAAAGTTTAGTGATGATTTAATTACATCATGTATCAAACAGTATCCATATTTTACTTAACATACAGTCTGTTGCTGATAATTGAAGAATCATTGACTGTTTAATTCTGTGCTATAGAATACAGATCAATTTGTCATCAATAAAGAATATCATCACACAAAAGCCAATTCATTATGTTTACTGTTAAGTTTGTTTAACAGTATTCTAGTGACTTTATGGCATTTGATGTCATTCAGAAAGTTTTAGGAAGAATATCTATTTAGTACTTTTATGATGTCATATTATCTGATCTTTAATCTTCATAGTCTTTTTGAGTTTGACTTTTGACTTTTTAATACATTTAATAATGTATAATAATTTTCTTATATTGACAAGAACATCAGTAAAACAGATTGAAAAATGAAGTCTACTGCATTAATAGTACCTTGTTCAAATGTAAGCTCAATTGTTATATTGTTTTATTAATTTTCTAGTTCCCTTATTAATACAATTAATGTATTATTTAATAAAAGTGAGAGTTCCCAAAAAGTATACTTGTCTTCATAGAAGCCTTATATTCTCTATAAAAGTTATCACTCAGAAGTTGTGAGATCCTTAAGGATAAATCTAGACCACAAAAGAATGCTTCTTAGATTTTATCAACATGTATACATTCGTTGGCTTCTTTTAAAAACCTCTCATTTTAGACTTGTGATGCTAACATGTATCATAAGCTTAAGTGATAAACAGAATATAAAATTGTGTACTTAGAATATATACAGTCATCAAGAAATAATTAATATGGGAAGCATGAATGCAGGAAGGACAGTGAATCAAGGTCCCTGCTCAGTGTGTGTGTAGTCCTGTGAAAAGGGAGTCAGGAAACAGATTGATGCTGCTGGTATACTGGAAATAGGAAGTATCACTGAATTAATTACAAACTAAAGCGTACCTATGGTTTTTATAGTTTTGGCGAAAAGTGACATCTTAAATTCTGAATGTTCAGAAGATACCAGGGCAGCAAAGAAAATGAAGCCACTGAAATTCAGTTCTCTCAAAGCCAATTATCAGAGACTGATTTACTATTGAAAGGAGGCCGAAAATAAGAAAAACACTGGCGGACTTGTAGCAGCTCTCTCCCTTAGAGCACACATGTATGTAAACTCACACATTTGATTTTCATCATTCCAGAACTTCTCTTTTTTGTTTGTTTGTTTGTTTTCTTTTATATTTTTATTTGTTTCCTTTGGTTTTTGAAACAGGGTTTCTCATGTAGCTGTGGAGCCTGTCCTGGAACTCACTCTGTAGACAAGGATGGCCTCAAACTCACAGAAATCCACCTGCCTCTACCTCCTGAGTGCCTCCACCACCCGGCTCACTTAATACTCTTATGGAGGACACAAATATGGTTCCCAGCACACACATGGCAGCTAATGGCTGTCTCTAACTCCAGTTCTGGCATCCTCTTTTGGCCTCTGCAGGTGCTATACACATGTGGCATACATATATACATGCAAAACACTTTCACATAGAGGTATTGTATTAGCGGGGAGTGGGAGGCGGTCCACATCATGATGGGGAAACCCACAGAGACCTGACCTGAGCTTGTGGGAGCTCACAGACTCTGGATGGACCGCTAGGGAGTCTGCATGGAACCCACCTAAGCCCTCTGCATCTGGGTGACAGTTGTGTTGCTTGCTCTTCAGTGCCCCACCCCCCAGTAAGATCAGGACCTGTTCCTGATGCATGAGCTGGCTCTTTGAAACATATTCCCTTTGTTAGGATGCTTTGTTCAGCCTTAGTGCAGTGGGGAGGAGCTTGGTCCTGCCTCAACTTGATGTGCCATTGGTTCCCTTGGGAGACCTTGACCCATTTTAAGTGGAAATAAAGGAGGAGTGGAATGGGGGGGTAGGAATAAGGTAAGGGAGGAGAGGAGGGAGAGGAAACTGTGGCTCATGTGTAAATAGTTTTAAGTAATAACATTTCTTAAAAAATCAAAACAAAATAATAATAGAAGTTTGTAAGAGGACGTGAAGTTGGGATCCTGGAGTAAATTGGAGCTGGGAAGGGGGAGTAGATATGATAAAGAAACATTGTATACATGCATAAAACTTTTAAAGAATAAATAAAATATTTTAAAAATGTAAACAAAGAAGTAAATTTTAAATGTATATAAGCATAAATGTATACATATAAAGTTTTCAAGAAAAAGAAAACAAGTTATATTCATTCATTTAGAAGCAATACGACTTCTTTAGAAAATAATCACTGGTGTGTACAGAGTTGAAAATATTCAGCTCGGGAATCAAGAGTCATATTCCTCAGTGATGTAACACTCGCGCTCCAACAAATAGAACCCCACTCTGTTCCTATGAGAAATCATAATTAAGTGTGTATAGCACTTGCGCTCCAACAGACAGGACCCCACTCTGTTCCTATGAGAAATCCTAAGTGCTTTGAGTCACCAGAAACTGAAAGTAAAGGGGGAGTTGGGAAAATAGACTTTATAAGAGCGGAAGAGAGTATAGTGGATTGGGACTGTGATCGAAGACCATTTTATTTTTTGTGTGTGTGTGTGTGTGTGTGTGTGTGTGTGTGTGTGTGCAATTTTAAAAGAACAAATAATGTTCAGGTTCTGTCATCCAGCATTAAAATGTTATGCCAATACATAATGATTATATAATAGTGCCAATAAATACTGCTCAAATATTAGAATTTAATGCTTAGGGGCTGGTGAAATTTCTCAGCGGGTAAAAGCATGCATACCTGGGAACTTGAGTTACATCTCAGGAGCCAACGTTAAAGTCTAAGGAAAGAACCAACTTCAGTGTTATTACTGACCGGCACACACAGGCTTGCATTCTCACATATGTCAGACACAAGAGCACACAAAAAATTTAAGGAAAATATTGAGTTAATTGAGCCTGTAGATCCACAACAGAAATATACGTGTCTGAAGAGAACGTATAGGGGATAGGAGATATGTCTAAATCTCCAATGACCTTCAATGTAAGATGGTTTCTTGCTTTCCTAGGGAAGGCCTCCTGAAAGACTTTGGCAAGTTTAAATACAGAAACACTAAGGTTTTTTTTGTTTGTTGGTTGGTTGGTTTTTCGAGATAGGGTTTCTCTGTAGCTTTGGAGCCTGTCCTGGAACTAGCTCTTGTAGGCCAGGCTGGCCTTGAACTCACAGAGATCAATCTGTCTTTGCCTCCCGAGTGCTGGGATTAAAGGCGTGCACCACCACTGCCCAGCAAGACTTGGAATTTAAATTGAGTAGCTGTATGCCTGCTTGCACTGTTGAGCATGCTAACTTGTACATACATACTGTTTAGCAGTTACCTTCTCACTTCAATCTTTTGAGATAATTTAAAACCTCCCCTGAATTCTGTCATTTGACAGCTTCCCGGTGATTCCTCACTGCCATTTCAGACGCTCAGGTACACCATTTTTTTTTTTAAATTTGTGAATTATACTGTCACTAAAACTTTTTTTTTTGTAAGGAACCACATGTCCCATTCTTAAAACACTAGGAGAGTATTCTTCATGTTTAGTATGGTTTCTTGGCTTCAGTGGCATGACTGTAGTACATGTTAAACTGACCACAGAACAGGATCTTCACAACCCAAGTCTACCAACTATGACATCACAGTTTCCATAATACTGAGAGGTTAGATTAGACCGTTTTTAATTTACTTATTTTTTTATTTAATTGCTCTATCAAGAGCACCTCTATAAGCATGCTGTACTACCACTAATCCCTGATGTTTCTTTTTCAAATAGCACCTTGTAACTTGCCTATAAATCAACTCTCATCCCATTAATAATATGAAGAAAAATTTCCCTTACATTTGGAAATGTCTTTTTATTCCTTCTACTGTTTCAAAAAAAAACTTTAAAAACCTTAGAAAGAAAAAAGACTAAAAACATTTTTTTTGAAAATGCAAAACTGAATTTTACATATGATTTTGACAGCAAAGAACATAAAAGTAAACGGGTACATTTAAAAGTTTATTTTTAAATTACATGACTTCTCAACTTTCAACATTAAATTTACAGTTACATATTTACCTATATTTCAGGCTACATTATTGGAATTCTGAAGTCATGAAAATGCCAGAGGAACCAACCTACAACACCTTGGATTCACATTGGAAAATCAAGAGAAAGCTTAAAGAATGTGGTCTATAAAGGCAGGGGCACCTGGAAACAGTAGCCAGCTGGTAGTGTCAGAGCAGACCCGTTTCTAGACAGTCAAAGTTATTTTAGTCCAGTATCAAGGTTCAAGAAAAAAATGTACAACTAAAAACTTTTAGCCCCTCCCTCCTCTGCTTCAGACAGGTACCAGCGTAGGCAAACTATGATTTTCCCTGGTTGAGGGTATTTGTTTTTGTCCATGTAGACCATGCCTAGGAATGAAATATTTTTTATTTAATGTAGATTATAATGGGAAACATTTTCATGATGGCAGATTTCAAGGACTTGGTTCCAAACTGAGCCGAAGCTTCCCGATGTATTTTGTAGTCCAGGAAAACTGTGCTATGCTGGCCCAGTTTTGAAGGCCACCATGCTCTGTACTAGAAGGATATCATCTTATTGCTGATATCTTTGGAGCGCCCCAAGCAGACACAGAAAATGAATGGAGGCAAAGAGTGTGACGGGGGAGACAAGGAAGGAGGTCTTCCAGCTATCCAGGTTCCGGTGGGTTGGCAGCGGCGTGTGGACCACAATGGCGTGCTTTACATCAGGTGAGCCCTCGTGATCTCTGTCACCTCCACGTTTGCAGTTTCGAGATTAAGGCAGTAAAAGACTGATCTCTTCTAAGGGAACAAAATATTGTGACTGACAGCACCTAACATAAACTGGAATAAATGACCTATGTGCTAGAAATGCACAAATATTTTTATTCTGTGCTGCTTTGCAATGTAAATTCCTTAGATTACTGAGAAGAATCTTTATGCGTTACGTGTGTCTGTGTAAAGTTGTCTTTCTGCTTCTCTGTAAGAAGGATAAAGAAAGTACCAAGCTTTCTAAAAGAAACATATAAACAAGAATACTATATCCATAGGAAAATGTAAACTAATAGAAATAGGCCCAATATCTCCCCATATATTAAATAATTGATCTCTACATTCATTACTTTGTAGTTTCTAATAAATAATTGAAGATTGGATACCATAAATCTTTGAGATACAATTTAAGAACAGAAGTTTTTCAAAGACACATCACATCATTATATTCATGGTATTACTTTCAGTGTGACTTTTGCAACCTATTCAACAGAATTCTTCAGTTCTACAAAAATATACATAATTGGTGGTGCATACCTATAAACTCAGCATTTAGGAGTTAGAGGTAGGAATACCCAGGGCTCAAAGCAGGCTTTAGCTACATAGTCAGTCAAGCCAGTCTGGGATTCTGGAAGCCCTGCCCTTAGGGAAAAAAAATTAAAAAGACATGAATGGGATATTCTTTGCTATATGAACATAAAGAATAGATGCCAGAACTCAAAAAGTCAGCTGGGTTTGTTTGGTTTGGGTAAGGTGGTTTTTGAGTTAACTTTAATTCCAATTGAAATTCCATTGTCATGTATATTTCTTTTTTCTAAGTTTTAAAGGTTCTCTTTGCTAATTGTAGTGAAGGATTAATAGAGAATGTGAAGTCCAGCCCGTGGAAATAAGATACACAAGTACTCATAACTAATCTTCTCAAAGTATTCCTACTGCCAGTGTTGTCCATAGATTGTCAGAAATACTTTGTCATTAATACAACACTGCACATTATCTGTGACGGGTTTGTGTTTATGGCTGTTAAAGACTATAAAGAAAAAATGTATATTCAGCCTGGACCAAGTGAGTCCAAAGTCTTGATAACTGCTTATGAAATCAGCATTTCACATTGCTGTGAGCAAAAATCAGGTCAAGTCTAAGAGCCAAAAACCAGATTAAGATTTAAGAATCCACAGTTACCTTGTTCATGAGTTTCCAAGTCTCCCTAGTCATGAATGTCTGATAATCCTCTTAGCATGAGGTCTCCAGATCAAATCTAAACATCAAGAATTCTTAGAAAGGAACTTCCCAGATAAGGTAAAATTAAAATGCTTTCGCATTCAGTTAAGCCAGCATGGATCTGATCTGTCCAGCTAGGACTAGGTGAAACTCTGCTGGAGTGTCTGTGGGAAGTCAGGCCGCCTTCTGCTGCCCTTTCACTGTGCAGCTTGGTTCTCAGTTCAGCCTACAGCTGTCCTTGCCCCCTGGCACAGAGGCTACAGAGTAAGTTCTCCACCCTTTTCCAATCCTTTAAGCTTTATCTGTGATTTAAGACATAACTATTTTTATGATAATTATTACTCCCAAAAGTTAATTAAATAGCTGTAACTGAAGGGAATACCCTAACTGGTGGTAGGAAGTTTTTTTTTAAATATCGGAAACATTCTTAATAGAATTTAGGAATTCTTCACTTTAGGCTAAATTTACAAGTAAATCCCTCTAGATTACCATTCATACACTTTCTTTTAAGTAAAATATTGAGCAGTTTCTTTTTACTAAATTTACTAATTCTTTATAGGAAAAAATTAATATGATATATTTCAGTTACACTCTTATTAAACTTATCAAAATTTTAAAGCCATTACTGCCCCTGTGTGCTCTGGTGAAACTCCAGTTCTAATGTGAAAATTATTGTTCTTTCATGTAATCTGAAAGACCTAAGTTGAGGATGTTTGTAGGTTTCGCTTTTGTCCCGAAGTCACTTATGTCATTTCCCATGAACACCATATGAGCTGCATGTTAACCTAGCCAGATTAGAGTGTTGGCCCGTGTTTCCGTGGAGGCAGACTAGACTCCATCCAAGAGTGACGCTTCGCATATGAAACAGGATATATTGTTCTGGATGAATCTAACCAGAAAGCTTAAGGGAAGGTTTTTCTAAATAGTTGCAAATAAAATTAATCTCAAAGCATATCTAAAATTCAAAGCAGAGTATGCATTTATATTGTAAAAATCAAGCTATTAATAATAAAATGCAAATTCTGTTTTTAATTAATCCCCTAATGTAAGTAAGTAGTACAGACTTATCCTCTCGTCTGACTTAATACCTACTGTGTAGACCTGAAACTGATCCATGCCTACTCATTTAAGTGACTCCAGAGCCTGGGCCTGTGACCTACACAGCTCTTTATGACTACCTAACACTGCATTTCTTCCACAGTTCACCTTCTCCTGTCGGTTCTAGCTAGTACCTCCCTCCCTTTCTGTACAGTCTTTCTGTTGGGTAGCACACACTGAGGGTGTGGGAAGACCCTGCCTGGAAGCTGCTCTGCCTCCACACAATCTCGCAATAGACATAGGAGGAAAGTGTCATCTTTTTTTTGTACCTTCTATCTTTCTACTTTGAACCTTTTCCTGTCCCAGTCTCACTTCCTCCCCAAGGAGCTTAAAGAAGACCTCAGGTTCAAATAAATAGCATTGCTTTACATAATTTTTGTGGTTTCTTTCTTTTTTTTTTTCAAGACAGGTTTTCTCTGTGTAGCCCTGGCTGTCCTGGAACTCACACTGTAGACCAGGCTCAAACTCAAAACCTGCCTTTGCCTCACAGGTGCTGGGATTAGAGGCATGCAGCACCACTACCCAGCATACTTGACGTATTTTTCTTGTTTCTTTCTTACCTGTTTATGTCCTTTCTTAAGAATAGAATCCCATCTTTGATCTATTCCTGGTTTTCAAAATGCTTTCTTTCATCTTCTATGAATATATGTATTTTTCTGAAAAATATTTCTGTTCCAAAGAAATAGATAGTGTTAAAGTCTGTAATTTAATACCTAACATAATATTGGCAAAGAAAATGTTTTTTAGAAGGAAAATATTATCTTATGAAGGGACAATAAGTTTATAAACTGTACTTTTTTATAGTATGTGTCATCAAAATTATTTCCTGACTTTTTTTAAACTATTTTTACAGTCCCAGTGGGTCTTTGTTATCTTGCTTGGAGCAGGTTAAAACATACCTGCTTACTGATGGAACATGCAAGTGTGGCTTGGAATGTCCTCTTGTTCTTCCCAAGGTAACCCTCACAATCGAGTGTAGCAGTGTGCTTTGGGTTGTGGTTTTGGTTTTCTTTGGTTGTAGATACTTTATATATTTGCTTTTCTTATTTTGCGTCTTTTATGTTATTTTCCATTCTTTAATTTATTGTAATTATTTTATTGCATTTTGGAATGCTTAAAGATTGTGAAGAAATGATTTTCATTTTCAAAGGTGACATAGTGACATCGTGCCTTTGTTTATAGTGTAGCACGTTCATTGGCTGCTGTGGCTGCTCAACTCTAACGTTCTTAGCACTGGAGGAGGGGAGGAGGGAGGGCTAGGGAAGGGCAAGCTTTGATCAGACTGGGGGAAATTAATTAATTAACTAAAATAAAATTTGGTGAGATTTCTGTGGTAAATAAGAATTTTTGACATATAGCAGATTTTTAAATCACTGAGGAGGAAATAGTAATATAGCAATAAAAATAAGCAACAGAGAAAGTAAGCATGTGGGGATGTTGTGGCGAAAATAAAGCTATAGGATGCTGTGGCTTTTCATGTGTTTCACTGTGTGCACCATTTGTTTCTATGCTGTTATGCCGTCACGTGTCAAAATCAGAGATATTATCAGATAGTATACCATTCCCTATGTTTAATTAGCTTAGCTATCATAAAATGTGTATCATTTTTATTGTCTCAAAAAATGTTATTTGGCCAGAATTTTTGAATTATGTAAAGTTGTTTTTCTTCCATTTCAAACCTCAACTGTTTAATTCCTATTCATAGCTTAATCTATGTACAGCATTGCTCTTTGTAACCAGAAGTTTTTTGTGAGATATTTTCATGGACCTACTATATAAGCAGATGCTGTGGTTTTTTTCCAGGTGTTTAATTTTGATCCTGGAGCTGCTGTGAAGCAGAGAACTGCAGAAGATGTTAAAGCGGATGAAGATGTCACAAAGCTTTGCATCCACAAGAGGAAGATCATCGCGGTGGCCACACTGCATAAAAGCATGGAGGCCCCACACCCTTCTCTGGTGCTCACCAGCCCTGGAGGAGGAACAAGTATGTCTCATGGCTGTAGGGTTAGATGATCTCTCTGGCTCACTTTGCCAGGGATTTCCCAGGCCACAGATGAATATCCACAGTTTTGTGTGTTCTGTCATGTTATCTGAAAAATTACTGTGGATCTGTTTCTCATATTTTCTTATAGCATGCAGTAACACAATCAAAATCAATTCTAATCAGCAAACTAGAATTCTATTTAAGTGCCTACAGACGAGCTAACAGGGAAAAAGGCTACATTGTTTCATAAGAAAACATCCACTTACATAGGGCTAGATTTCAAGGGACAAGATCAAATCCCAAATACAGCTTAGCAATATTATTAGGAGTTTTTTTAATCTTTCCATATTTTATTTTATTATTAGCCCTTAAAAGTTTGTTTTCTAATGAAAGACAGAAAGTGAGTAGATACAGAAGGAAGGGAAGAACTAGGAGGAACAAAGCTGTGGAAACTGTAGTCAGATTATATTATTTGAGAAAGTCCATTTTCAGTCACAAGTAAATAAAAGGAAATTAGCCATGTTGGTTACTTAGTCACAATAGCTATTTATTAAGCACCTACGCAAGTACAAATCACTAGGCCCAGAAATTTTTATGATATACTCCCAATGTAAACACATACACACATTCCTTTTTAAGTAAAACTTTTAGTACAGTTGCTTATTGAAGTGTGTCCATGTATGCATGCACATAGATGGTCGCAGTGTAGACATGGAAATCAGAGGACAACATGCAGAAGCAGGCCTGGTGGCAGGTGCCTTACCCACTGAGCTGCCTCACTAACCCTGACACTGCCCCTTGGGACAGATTGCAAAGGCACAGGGAAGTGCCAGGGAGTTTGCTGAATTCCCGTCAGCTGTTAAGTTTGATTGCCCACGTTGGACATAAATATTTTTACTAACATCAAATGTTCCCTGATGAGGAATGATACAATGTCGTCTGAATGTAGATTTAATAAAGGACATTCCCCTATGCCACCACAGTCCAGTGATACTGGTAAAATTCCATGAGCTAACATGTAGTTTATGTTAAAGTTACTTTTACTCTCCATCTAGCTTCTTTAAAAGTTCATTCCTTTTTTAGAATCTAAAATATAATCAGAGATTGTACACTATAATAAGCTTTAATCTTCAGTTCCCCAGTGTGTGTCAATCTTTCATGACACTGACATCTTAAGGCACACGGCTTTGCAGAGTGTTCCTCCATCTGGATTTCTTAATTGCTTCTCACATTACATTTATGCTCAGTTTGGTAGGAATGATGTTGTGTCTTCATCAAAAAGTACATGTCAGCTAATCCTGTGTTGATAGTATTAAATTTGATTACTTGCTTAAGACTGAGTCCATTCGATTTTTCCACTGTTAAGGTATGTCTCCCTTAATGATGAGTTTGTACTATATGGGATGACTTGAAGCTGAGGAACTTCCTTCAAAACAGCGCAGCCTGTCTAACATTTAAACAGTAACTCTAAATGGATGCAGCTGAACTCCCAAGTGTTTGCTTAATGGGCAGTTGATTCTGTTTCACAAAATTCTGAAAAATGTCATCATGATGTATGTAACCTATAATAATTATCCAAGACTTAGTGACAGAACTCAAAGACTAGGACTCAGAATCAGAACCAGCTTTGAGAAGAATGAAACTATTCCCCAGCATGAGTGTACCATAATTATTGGATGATGTGGAAAATAACCTGAGTTGAGTAGGAGATTAAATAATAATGAATGAACTGGGGACAAACCATTGCGAGCCCTGAATACAAGAACATAAGCACATCATACACATAATTGAAAGGACTGAGGGCAAGAGTGCAGAGGAAGAAAAATTGACCTTTAGTTGTTGTTGACATAGAGCTGCTTTCCAGTAGCCCTCTAACTTTAAACAAGGAATAATCAAAAGAATTGCTCCACTGAGGTAGGTGATAAAAAATATCTTTCAGGGAATTTAATTCTTAACAAGGCTAGTTTTTAAAATACAAATTGACTCCAATGTTGTAAAGGTATTTTTGATGGTAATAAATTAAAATCACCATTGCTCTGCCACCTTAGTGTGACTGTTACCACTTTGCATGTATCTGGCACATGTGTTGTATATGTTCTATTTATGTAGATTTATTTATTTTATATGTGTTTACCTGTATGTATGTATGTGTACCAACTGGATGTGTGTGGGGGGCAATGGAAATGAAGGATGTCTGATCTCCTGGAACTAGAGTTACAGGTGGTTGTGAGCTGCTATGTGGTTGATAGGAAGCCAACCCAGTCCTCTGTAAGAATAGCAAGTGTTCTTAACCACTGAGCCATGTCCAGGCCACACTGCACTTAAATGTACTGATCCTGCATGCCTTATATCTCAACATATTCCATTCTCCACAATCTGCCCTGTTGCTCTAAAGACCCAGCAGAATCTGGATCTAGGTCTTTTTGCTGTACCTCTCCATACAAGTTTAGTTCTTGAAATTAAAGATACAATGAGAAGTATGCCTCATCTCCCTTTAGAATGGTGTGCGTTGTTGAATTAAGTCTACTGCTTTACTAGCTACAGACTGTTATCATAAATTGAGGTTTAAGTAATTAAAAACTTCAGACTTATTGAGACAGTTTTCACCTCCCTGTAGCATAAATATTAACTTAGTTTCCCATATGCTCTTTTAAATGTTCTATTTGAATGTACTTGTCAGCACCTGACCAGTGCCAAGCTCTCACCCTTGCTAACTGCCCTTTAGCCCCTGTCATTCAGCATCGGCCTGACTCTTGTTTGTCTATTTAACATCCCTGCTATTTTAAAGATAGTAACAATTTATCCTCAGGGATAGAAGAAATTCTTTCTAAATCATAGCTATTGTATAAATTCTATTAGCTGAATATTAAAAAATGTCACTACTGTTATGTCTGAATCATGGAACTATAGATAATTACATAAATATATTGATAACTAGGAAATTTGCAGACAGGTGACTCATTACTATATAGAATATAGTCCATGATCTTGGTACTACATTAACCCTATTCTCACTCTGCACCAAGTACAGTGTCCTGCATATCTTAATTTGTGATTTCTTTAATTAAAAACATTTAATAATTCCCTCTTTAACAAGAAAAATATCCTCAGTTCCATATATCTTCTGTCTTCTGTTATATTGTTGAGATGTTCAAAGAACATCTACCGTGCTATAATCAGAAAGTCTACGTATTCCAAGGGGGAAGGGGACACATGTTCACTTCTCTCTTTGTCCTGGCTGGCATCTGTGTACCCCAGGTTGAGAAATGCTGTCTTAGAAGTTAGTATATGATTTGACCTGTATACTCTCTTGCACATAGTAGAAGTTGATTCATTTTAAGTGTGTAATTACCCCTTTAAGTCTATCTCTGATTGCAAATGAATCTAAGTATAATTGCTAACATGCTTTTAAGTCTCAAAATAGATATGGCAAATACGTAGTATGATTGGTGCCACTTTCATCGCCTTTGCCTTAATAGACTTTCTGGCATTTTCTCATAGAGTATAGCTATAACAGCATTCTTTTCAACACAGCTCTCTAAGCAGCCAACACAAATTAATGGGAATTAGCATAGGAGAATATTATTCGGCATTTTTGTTTTAGAAGGTACAACTGTATATAACATGTAACTCTCCTTCAGGCCTTAAAAAATAAAAAAAATTAAACCTAGAATTCTGACGTGATAGGCTGAAAATTCTATATGATAAGCCAGCTTCCTTTTGTTGCCCATATTCCGTCTGATCTCCAAAGGAACTGAAGGGATTCCAGAAGGATGGAGAAATCAACTGATGCAGAAAGGGAATATTCAATTGCTACATGGTGCTGAAGACTCAAACACCCCAACTAAATTTTAGATGAAAAGTCTGTCCTTATATAAAGGGATTTTACCTAAGTTGGCAGAGTAAAACTATCTTTAGGATAAGAACCAATTAAGAAATTGTGTTATACAGTATTTTGGAGATGATAGGAAGCTAAGTATGACTGTATCACTACATATATTCTTGCTGTCTTTTTTTTTCCGGGTATTCAAAATACTTAGTTTTATTTTTTTTATTTTTTTTATTGTTAAAAGAAAAATTTACATTTACTCCCCTTGTTCCCGGCCCTCCCGCTCCCCGACTACCCCACCGCCCTCCCCCTGCTTGCTTCCTTAAGATGGGGCAGGATACCCTGCCCTATGGGAAGCCCAAGGCCCTCCCCCCTCCATCTCGGTCTAGGAAGATGTGCATCCATATAGAATAAGTTCCCAAAAAGCCAATACATGCAGAAGAGCTAGGTCCTGGTGCCATTATCATTGGCTTCTCAGTCAGTCCCCACTGGCAGTCACATTCATAGGGTCCAGTTAGGTCATATGCTCATTCAGTCTTGGTCCAGCTGGATTCGATGAGCTCCCAATAGATCGAGCACACTGTCTCTGTTGGTGGGTCAGTCCCTCACGGTCCTGACTTCCTTGCTCATCTTCTCCCTCCTTCTGCTCTTCCACTGGACCTTGGTAGCTCAGTCCCTTGTTCTGATGTGAATGTGGGTCTCTGGCTCTATCTCCATCCATCATGCGAAATTTCTATGGTGACGATTAAGATATTCAACAAAGTAACTATGGGACAAGATCAGTTCAGGCACCCACTCCTCTGCTGCCCAAGTACCTAGCTGGGAGATCCCTGTGAATACCTGGGATCCCCTCTAGAGACAAGTCTCTTGCAAATCTTAGAATGACTCCTGTTAATGTAGATATCTTATTCCCTTCTCCAATATCCACCCTTCCTCCATCTCCACCCTCCCACAACTGGAACTTCATTCACTTGAATCACAGAAATTAAGATCTTACTCTTACAGTGACAATTTGGGGATAAGGAACTATTACCATAGCATCTAGGGAGGTTTCAGTCAAGTAATTGAAACAGTAACAGAGTAATGCATTGTCTTGTAGAAATAGCATTTTATTTAAGTAACGTAAGAAAAAGTGCTACAGAGATTACAACTTTCAATTGTGACTGTTCTTAAAATTTGCAAATTCAGTAAAACAGTAACAGTGCCATCACCATCTGGGTTGTCAGTTTTGATTTTGCAAATTCTAAATATTAAAACGGCTAATGTGAGTCTGTAGTGACTGTTATGTCCATGCTTTCGTGAGAAACAAGGAGTAAGCAAGTGTAACAGTTTTTAGGAACCTTCCATGAACTAGTGGTGAATCATGTCCTTTGTTTAAAGTTTAGTGTAGCTTATAGAAGTTTTTTAATTGCTTAGTGTCACAGCTTTTGTTCGTAAATCTGCATTCCCAGGTGTCCTTGTCTCACCCTCCTAAATTTTCTCTTTTCCTCCTTTTTCCCAACACAAACTAATTGAGACAATTAACAGAATTGTTTTTTCTCTTTCACGTCAGATGCATCTCCAGTAGCACCTTCACGGGCGGCAGCTCCTAGATCAGTAAGAAACAAGTCTCACGAAGGAATTACAAATTCTGCAATGCCTGAATGTAAGAATCCTTTCAAGTTAATGACTGGATCAGCAAATGCCATGGGAAGACTATATGTGCAAGACCTGCCTGGAAGCCAGCAGCAAGAACTCCACCCTGTCTACCCCCGACAGAGATTGGGCAGCAGTGAACATGGACAGAAATCTCCATTTCGTGGCAGCCATGGAGGCCTACCCAGCCCAGCATCATCAGGTTCCCAGATCTACGGAGATGGCTCAATCTCTCCAAGGACTGACCCACTTGGAAGCCCTGATGTCTTCACAAGAAATAACCCTGGTTTTCATGGAGCTCCCAATTCTAGTCCTATTCACCTAAATAGGACTCCTCTTTCTCCACCTTCAGTAATGCTACATGGTTCTCCCGTGCAGTCATCCTGTGCAATGGCTGGAAGAACTAATATACCTCTTTCCCCAACCTTGACTACAAAGAGTCCAGTAATGAAAAAACCAATGTGTAATTTTTCAACTAATATGGAAATACCACGAGCAATGTTCCACCACAAACCACCCCAAGGCCCACCTCCCCCTCCTCCACCTTCTTGTGCTCTTCAGAAAAAGCCATTAACATCTGAGAAAGATCCACTTGGCATTCTTGACCCTATTCCTAGTAAACCAGTGAATCAGAACCCAATTATCATTAATTCCACCAGTTTCCATTCAAATGTCCACTCTCAGGTACCTGTGATGAATGTAAGCATGCCTCCTGCTGTTGTTCCTTTGCCAAGTAATCTCCCTTTGCCAACTGTAAAACCTGGTCATATGAATCATGGGAGTCATGTACAAAGAATTCAGCATTCAGCTTCAACCTCCCTGTCCCCTTCTCCAGTGACATCCCCAGTGCATATGATGGGGACTGGAATTGGAAGGATTGAGGCATCGCCCCAAAGATCACGCTCATCTTCCACATCATCAGATCATGGAAATTTCATGATGCCACCTGTAGGACCCCAGGCCACTTGTAGTGGCATAAAGGTTCCACCTAGGTCACCAAGGTCAACAATAGGTTCCCCAAGGCCATCAATGCCATCAAGCCCTTCTACCAAGTCTGATGGACATCATCAGTACAAGGATATCCCTAACCCATTAATTGCTGGAATGAGTAATGTACTTAATACCCCAAGCAGTGCAGCTTTTCCTGCTGCATCTGCCGGAAATGGTTCTGTAAAGAGTCAGCCTGGTTTGCTGGGAATGCCTTTAAATCAGATCTTGAACCAGCACAATGCTGCCTCCTTTCCAGCAAGTAGTTTACTCTCAGCAGCAGCCAAAGCACAGCTAGCAAATCAAAACAAACTTGCTGGTAACAACAGTAGCAGCAGTAACAACTCTGGAGCTGTTGCCAGCAGTGGCAACACTGAAGGACATAGCACTTTAAACACCATGTTCCCTCCAACTGCCAACATGCTTCTCCCTACAGGTGAAGGTCAAAGTGGTCGAGCAGCACTAAGAGATAAGTTGATGTCTCAGCAAAAAGACTCGTTACGGAAAAGAAAACAGCCACCCACCACAGTGTTGAGTTTGCTCAGACAGTCACAAATGGATAGTTCTGCAGTTCCTAAACCTGGACCCGACTTGCTAAGGAAGCAGGGGCAGGGGTCATTTCCCATAAGTTCAATGTCTCAGTTACTACAGTCTATGAGTTGTCAAAGCTCTCACTTGAGTAGCAATAGTACCCCGGGTTGTGGGGGATCGAACACTGCTTTGCCTTGCTCTGCTAACCAGCTGCATTTTCCAGATCCTAATATGAATTCCAGTGTTCTTCAGAACTCACTGACACAGAGCATACCTTTAAGAGGGGAAGCCGTGCACTGCCACAATGCAAACACTAACTTTGTTCACAGTAACAGCCCAGTCCCCAACCACCATCTTGCAGGTTTAATAAATCAGATTCAGGCTAGCGGGAACTGTGGGATGCTCAGTCAGTCGGGCGTGGCTTTAGGAAACTCATTACATCCCAATCCACCTCAGTCAAGAATTGCAGCGTCCTCCACTCCAGTGATACCAAACAGCGTTGTTAGCAGCTATAATCAAACAAGTTCTGAAGCAGGTATGATTTTACTAGAAAAAAGTACCCAAAGGTACTAAAGTTTTCTACAGTTTTTAAATTTTTGTACCAAAATATTTATTATGATATGAAATGTTCCTTTCCCCATTGTGAAGATTCTCACTTCTTTGGTATTTATAATGCTATTTACAGAATGGTAGGGCCTTGTCTTTTGGAAAGGATACCAGCTAAGAGGATTTCATGTGTTTTGTCATTTGTTGTCCATCTGTGTCATTTTGAATATTGTTTGACTTTCAACTGGTTTCATAACCATTGGACTGTACACTGCAAAAGAAGCCATAGAAGGCAAGGTTTCCTGCTTCATAAGATGTGTCCTTGGTCTTCACCAATATAAAAGTTGTTTACCCAGTTTTAATTTGTGTACAGGTAAATGAAGCTTGCCTTGGAGAATCCAAAAATACAAAAAGAGGGGATTTTTTTTTATTGCTGCTCAAGAGAAATAGGTAAATAGGAAGGAAAGGGTCACTAGAGGTTGTGTGAAGTAGGAAGCTACCTTTGAATGTGTTTCTTACCATAGTTTGCTTTCCTTTATTATTTGTTCAAGAAAATTCAAGCATGAATATGGCTACTTCCTTTTTAAAACAAAAAAAATTTAAATTTTCTAATAAAATAAGGCTTTCAAACCTGATTTCCAGAATTTTTTATCATGGAATTGTTTTAAATTTTCTCAAACTAAACTATGTTTTTAGCATCAGTATTAAGATTTTGAACCCAAATTAAGTATAAATCTTCATCCACTATTAATTAAGGCAAATTTAAGCAAAAAAAATAGACACATTAGAAGAAAATAACTATGTTTTTGCACAATAAAATCCTTAGAAATTGTTATTTTAAAAAAAAACTATCCCAGAACACTAGAGAGATAAACTAATTCAAGCAGCATAAAGTTGGTCCTGGAAACATTAGAGAAAACCCTTGAAGTCCAACACTGATGATTCCAGACCCGTAGGAAACAAAAAGGAGAAAAGATGATTGCAGGGACACTAGCATTCATATCAAAACTAAACTGTTTGGGGTTGAAAATATAGCTCAGTGGTCAATCCCTTGTCTGACATACACAAGACCCTGAGTTCAATTCCAAGCCCCATAGAATAAATAAATCCAGATTGCTGGTACTGGTGGGGAAACCGCTGACACCTTTGTTGATGTTACCATGTAGATGTAGACAGGCTTCATTATGCCACTGTGCTGGAAGAGTGCTCTTGTCCACATGTCTGGGGAGGTAACGTGAAGTGTTCTCTTTCCTGGTGTTGCCGCCTTACACTACCATCCTTCACAGTTTGTGTTTTGTGTTGTTTTGATGTCAGTATTCGATGAAGAATTGTACAATGATCTTTTGTGTTTAAAAAAGAATGCAGGCTTAAAAGATAATTTGAAACGAGTAGTGCCTTCCTGATAGTCTTAATTTAAGGACTCTGGTGAAACTATGTGTTTAGCAGGATGATTGATTATAGGTACATAAGGGGCTTCCAACTTTTCACTGACTCATGCTGTCTTAGCTAATATTGTACAAATAAAAGTTTAATATATGCACTTAGAAATTAAAACAACATCAAATTCATATTTGTTTCAAGATGTACCATATTTATTGAGCATGCCTCAGTCATTTTGCTGAAGCCTTGTTAGTCTCATTTATTATTTAGTTTTGATATTCTTCACCGTAGTTTGCTTCATGTCAGGTCTATGTTCATATGTGCAAATGTATGTGTTTCAATAATGATGTATTTCAATGTTTCTATAATGGAAAAGACTTACATTTATTTATATTTTTGTTTTTTTCTGATTGTGAAGTTTAGATTTATTTTATAGAGCCTCAGTCATTTATTTTCTTGTTCCATTTATTCATATAAACATTTATCCGTATAACCTAGATTGCTATTGCGGGGGTATCAAGGCACATGGACTGCAAATTTATTAATGTAAAAAAGGCTAGCATATGAGTAACTCAAAGGCTAACGACAGATGTTGGGCAGTGTGATGGATGTGACTGAGCATGTGTAGGTTAACAAGACATATGCACGGTAAAAATCTAGGTCAGTTAAGAATTCGAAAACATTAGACCTAATAAAATTAAATAATTACTATATAGATCTTATTGCAGCTGGTTATGAAAATGAGTTGATTTACTGATGAACTCCTTTAGAGAGATAATATTGAGAAGGACTTTACCCCCATAATTCTTTTTGTTATGAAGTGAATTATGTCAACTGAATGTGCTGTCATACTTGCCTAGCACAAATACCTGTTTAAACTGATACTTGTTCTTTCATGAATACTCATTGAGCAGTGAGGCTGGGCATTCAGAATGAGGCATCAGAAGATAGTACCGCTTTCTCTGTAAGAGTAAAGAAAAAACACCTTTTGGTCTTTTGATGTTGTTTCGAGGTAAGGTACATAGCTCAAGCTGACCTCAAACTCATGATCTTCCTGTCTCAGCTGCCAGAATTCAGGGATTGAAAGCATGTGCTAGGATATTTTATTTGTAAAATGCTGCATTAGCTATCATGGATTACCTGTTGTGTGCCAAGTGCTCCACTCATTCATGATCTGTATATATGATCCGTAGTATAAAGTGTTGTCTTCATTTTACAGGTGGGAAACTTGAACCTCAGAGAACCTTGCTATCCAAAACCCTATGACTAAGCCAGGATTAGAACTCAGGTTATCTGATCCTGAAATACCACCTTTCCAGCTACACAAGCTCATCTGAATTGTTTAGTCTCCAGAAATACTGTTTTCCTTTTCAAATAGCACACTAAGTCATATGACAATCCACATATGTATATTTTTAATATTCTTTTAGATAAAAGCCAGTTCTTTTTGCCTTCTGTCTTTGGAGTCTGATATCATAGAACACAGGATTAGAATGTTTTTGTCAGTACAGATGAGCTGTTCAAAATTTCAAGAGAATTCCCCACATATGTGAACCACATTTGGTGACCTTCCTGACTGACAAAGGAATGGGTCCCTGTGGGTGATGTTTCTGTGGACCTCTGAAGCAGTACAGTGCCAGTTCTTCCCTTCTTGCATGGCTTCATGGTGCAGGAGCAGACGGCTAGGAAGCATGGTCCAGCTTTTCTTTCCCAACAAAGTCTAAGCACAACTCAAGTGACATACCCACCCCAGTGCCTTGTCCAGTCTTTAAACAGCAGGTCAGAAATATGACATGAAGACATTAAGAATGACTTGTTCTCGTGTTTATCTCAGTAGGTAACTATTGTGTGTCTGTGATGTGGGGAAGGGACACCTGCCATAGCACACTTGTTAAAATCAAAGATAACTCGGACAAAGTCTGCTCTCTACTTCCACCTTTGTGTGGGCCGCCAGGATTGAACATGGCTAAGCCTGCATGGCAGTTGCCTTTACCCTCTGACCACCTCTTTAGCCCCTCAAAATCTCCTTTAAGGAGGATCATTCTATCTTTAAAAACTAAGAATATTGGCTTGCAAGCCAATATCTGAATTCTGTGTTCACATTTTTAAGTATAGAGTTCAGTTATAGGAATTACATGCAAAGAGTGTGGCAAATATATAAAAAATACTAAATTTCTTTATTCTAAAATCTTAAGACTATGTGTTTTATTAATTCTATTGAGTGTTTTAAAGTTTCCTTTCCATGAATGCTTCTAAATACTCGATATTGAAGTGTGTGCAAATGTTTCTTTTGAATATTGAATTGCAGGGCAAGCCTAATATTTCCATTGAAGAATTTTTAGTTCATAACAGTAAGATTCTTGGTGATATACTTAAATGGTCAAACAATGTTCTGGTGGATCTGGAAACCAGACCTCAAAATCCCTAGGCCCCAGTCCAGTCACACAGTGCCAAACACACTGTTCTAGAAATATATAGGCAGTGGACATTTACAATAAATGCCAGGGGCCTGGGAGATGGCTTTGTCAGTGAAATGTTTGCTGTACAAGCAGGGGACCTGAGTTTGGAGCCCCAGCACCCTTGTAAGAAGCCATACATGGTGGCACAGTCCTATAATCCTAGTGTGGGAAAGAGGCAGAAGGACCCGGGACTTGGTGACCAGCTAATCTTTTACATTGGTCAGCCTCAGGTTTTGTAGGAGACCCCATCTCAGAAAGCACTATGAAGAACAATAAAGGAAAACAGCTCACACTGGCCTCACCTCCACATGTGCTCTCCTCCACACACCCACAAACTCATACTACACATATCACATGGTTTTAAGAAAGAAAGTTTACCACCTAAGGGTGGTGTTCTGGTTTAGAGGGGGTCAAAAATCAAGTGTCCTTGACCAGCAAACTTTAAGTAGGCCCACATCTTCCCAAATAAGAGAAACACCTGTAACAAAACACAGGTCCTGCCTACATCCACACAACTAGTCCCTCCCTTGGTCCTGTTTCACAGAGTACAAACAGAAGGATTTAAATTATTGTATGAACATACTTAATAACAACCTTCCTGTCTTCCATATGGTAACTCCATTAAACTCTTTATAAAATACAACTCAGCTACATGAAATGCTCTGAGGGAAAAGAGTGTTGCGTTTGTGACAGAAGAGAAACTAACACATTTATTTGCCTTAACTTTTAACTCTATGCATTAACTCATCAAGATATAAATAAACCTATGAATAAATACATGTTTATGAGTATTTACATATGTAAGTGTGTATGTATATTTTTACTGCAAATGAAAATGTTTTCACTCAGCACAAAAATACATTTGAAACTCAGGACAGCTAATGGTAGGTATGAGGCAGTGAAATCATGAGACCACAAAAAAATACTTCGTGTAAAAGACTATGATGTATTTAAGTTTTAGCTCTATGTGTTTATTTATTCTCATAACATGCCAGTCTAGAAAGCAAAGGAAAGTTACACCCTGCACTTCCAGAGGAAATAACAAATGCAGACAGATAGAGGTGACAATGTTGAAGAGACAGGTATGGGACATTCATTAGCCTGAAGAAGGTGGCAGGGGCACCGTGATAGTTGTTTCTGTTGAATGCATTTCATACTAAGTTTTTAAAGCCTATATTTTCTTCCCCTTATGATGCATGTTTAAAGTGTTTTGTGCTCTTGTTATTTAGCCAGACAACCAAACAGATTGAAAATCTATTCTTAGTTAAATTTTTGCAGAATGAACCCTTCGTTGTCGAAAGATGTTTTTATTATAGGCACTGTCTCGGTCCTTGAGAAGGTCTCCTTATACCAGGGCTACACCACTTGTTTTGTTTACATATTATAGGTTTAATGTTTTCTTGTATATAAAAGGAGTTAAAATATGTTTTACATAAAACATTAATTAAGTCTATGTAATCAAGAGTGATAATGAAACTCGGAGTGATATGATGTTTGCTGATTCAATTATCTATTTTGTACCTTTAAAGAAATAAATTGTTCTAGTGTTCTAGTTGGGAGAAATTTATTCCATTGTAATATATTAAGCTCTCTTATACAGCTGTCAACTTTCAATTCTTTAGGAGATACCTAAGCTATTATTTACTAAAAACCTAGTCCAGAAATATCTAAAAAGATCCAGATTCTGGGAACTAATAATATCAACCCTACGAAAACTTGACTTATGAAAAATAATGCTAAAATACATTCCAATCAAAGTAAATTTTATTCACATTTATCCACATTCATGTAGTACTAAATAATTCAAAATTGTTGGATCTTGCATTCTATGAATCTAGCAGTATCAGTGCCAGCCAAGCAACGAGTAAAAGTTACTTTTTATTATTAGACTTCTTATAAATTCAAAGTAAAAACTCACATGTTACAAACTAGAAGTGAAGCCAAAAATAGAAATCCCAAAGAGTTGCTGAAAGGCTCCTGAGGTTGGAAGTGCTCTTCGGAGAAGCACCCATGGGCACAGGTATGCACATTCATCAGGCAACTTGGTGTGGGGCTAGTAGGTAGCCCAACTCTGCAGGAATGTTTTCACACTTCAGTCTACAAATAGTCTGCTCCCTAGAGCACACCTCAGATGCCTGACCCTAGCCTGCCAGATGACTCAGCAGGACCCACACGGTAGAAGGAAAGAACCCACTCTTGCAAAGTGTCCTCTGATCTTGTGTCCACCATGACATCTACTCACACACAAACGCATAGTTACGGTTTTGAGGTAACTGGCATTACAGCCCACTAAGCACATCACTGTGTAACAGTGAAAGCTTTATGTAAACGCTGAGGTTTGCTTTCAGCCTTACTGCATCTTGCTTCCATCCTCCACATAAACATTTAGCCACTGTCACGACACTGAGATGATTGTAGCACCCACTAACACTGATGTCTATAAGCTATCAGAAACAGTTTTCAAACTAGCACTACAGTGTTCTCCAAATTTCCTATTTTACTTGTCAAAATAGTAGGTGGAGCATAATAAATTGATTTCTGTAGTTCATTGGCATGTCATAATGGTTTTAGAACATTCGTGATGTAATTCAGTGTTTATTGAGTTAGGCACTGTTTTACAGCTTCAGATAAAACCGAATATAATAGGATACGAAGTTGACTATAGTAAAAATCCAGCATTATCTGTTGAAATGCATTTTAACTCACTCATGCATGGTCAGAAAACAAATCCTACCAGAGATTTAACCACCGTTTTCAAGTCTTGCTATTACACAAATACCCTATTTACCTAAAAACAAATGAGCTTTGCCACTTGAGTAGCCTGACATTTTCCAAGCATTTTAAAAGTAATTCCATTAGGTTCTGGGTGTTAAAAAGGAAACAGGCTGGGCCTGTATAAAGCTCAAGGGTAGAAGTGCTGGCATAGCGTGTTTGAGGCCCTAGCTCTGTTCCCAGCACCACAGAGGAAGACTGGATGGAGAGACATAATGTAATCACACGGTCTGTTTTCTTTCACTGTGTCATTTCATCATCGTCCAGAAACTGATCTAAACATCCTGAGATATAAGTCTTTCTGCTCTCCTTTCCCTTCTCCAGCATCTTGACCCTCCAAGGCCAAGAGCATTCCCTGGGATCCTGCAATGGCTGTCTTCCCCTTCACCTTCAGTGTACTTTTGTTTGGGGTCCTTTTCTCCCTTGTGGAAAAAAAAATAGCCCGAGGTCCCATCCTCTGTCTTCCTGTTCCTTATACAGGAATGTCAAGAATCTGTACTAGAACCCAAAGCAGAAAGATGAAGTTGATGTGTTTCTGTAAATGCACATTACTATGGCTGTTGCTAAGGGTTGAAAATGTTTATAAAGCTTTACTGCAGTACCTATACTTCTCATAAAAGTTATCTTTCAACTTATTATGTTATTATCATTAAAAATCAGTTCTTTAAAAGATTTTTTTCATACTTCAATGGAACTTAGAAATAAATTATATTTATTAAACTCACTAGGCCATGATATTTTATCTCTGGAAGGATTTATTTTTATTAAGGATTACTTCTGACTCTATGCAATGAAAGTACTGTTAGCAAAGTAAATGATAAAGGTCAAACAGTGAAGGAATATTTTTCATAAGACTTACTCCTTAAGCTCTTGAGTTGCATAGATAAAAAGTATGTGGCCATCTCAGTTTAGAAAGTTCTTAGCACAAAATGATACTTATTCAAAATTGGACATTTTTAAAACACTTTATTGATCTGGGGTTTTTTTTGACACGTGTAATAGTAGTAGTAATATTAAGTTATACAAGAGTTGATCACAACTGTCAAGGAATGTTGTTGACCAGTGAGATAAATCTGGAAGCAGAAGCATTTCTAAAACTAAAGCAAATTAAGCATCTCAAGAACTAAATTAGTAATAAATAATTTTTGATGCTATTTGTATTTACACACCCTGTACTCATGCATGTGAGTTGTGTGTGCAGAAGGTTGCTGTGCAGTGCTCACTGAGCAAGGCAGCATACTCTTCGTCACCACGCTGGACTGCCCACCGCTGCAGGTCTAGGCTGGAGATCTGGCAACACCTGAGTGCTTTCCTTTACTTTGAAAATAATAAAAAGAAATTGTCACTTCATAGCGATTGCCACAATGTAATCTTATTTTTCCTTACTAATTAAATGACTAAAATTTGCTAACGTCTTCCAAATCCCCACATGCCTTTTGATTATTGATGTTTGATGAAATTTTCACCATTAAGAACAAAAACCTGCTTTAACAGACACTTTCCTTACATAATTTAACTGAATATACGTTTTTTCCTATTTCAGCAGAAGTCTGAAATAGGTTCACAGAATATTACAGTTAGTGATTCAGAAATAAGTGTTCTCCAAACTGCCCTCTAATATAAAACTCCATGCAAATTCAGGACTCTCTTTGAGCAACTCCATGCATTAATGAATGGCTGTAGGACTGTCCTTTGAGGTGGATATCCCCTGCTGTGAAGTGACTTTTAACTTCTTGAGCTACTTGGGAGCTTTCTAATGTAATTTGTCATTTTCAAGCCACCTCCTATGTAGTGTTCCCTATCTCCTGGCACTGGACCAATAAATTGGAAAGTCAATCTTCACCTCCCCCATGTCTACTTTGTTGTTAATTCCATTATAGACATGAGTGCAGATATTAGCAGATTCATTCAGCTAACAAATACTTTTTTAATCTAACCATGTGTCATGGCTCTTATGTCTTTGAAATACAGCGAGAAATAAGAAATGATACTTGTCTTTAATGGCTTAAAAATGTGTATTCAAATATACTTCCTGCTTGTGTAAATTGGCAGGTTTAACCATGGACTGAATCAGAGTATAGAAAAGCCTGACACATTTCAGTTATTTTTGTGCTTGTGAAAAACGATTCATTATCCTTCATCCGCCTTACTTTCTGTATTTAAATATATATATATATATATTGCTTCTACTTAGAAGCACTTTTTATCTCTTTTCATCTATCAAATGCATGATAAAATATGTAGTTTTCTCATTTGGCCATTTTCTCAGACACCATCAGCTTTATCATTGTCCCCTGGTTGTATATGTCTATATAGCTGTTACAGGCCTAGTGTTGCAGTCTCATTGTCCTAGCTTGTCAGTAGTAACATGACATTCAAAAATTCCTACCTTGTAATTATATATTTGAGGAGGGGAAGATTAGGAAATTTCCGCATTTACCACTTTTCCTAAACTCTGACATTCATTCTTCCAGGAAAAGGGCAAGATTTTTAAAGTCGTGTCACTATTTCAACCCTATTTTCCAACAAAATACATCTGTTTGTTGAACTGACTTGTTAGAAATTGGAGAAAATTAAAGTGTGTGTGTGTGTGTGTATGTGTCCACATCTTGCCTTTATAAAGCTTATAGACTCATCCTTGTTGGTAGGGTTAAGAAGAAAAACACTGTGACTGTGCTTTTAATTATAATTTCTCAAGAATATTTAGATGGAGAGCTTTTAAAATAGTGTTACCCCCAAATGACTACTACTTTGAATCATAAATATGGATGCTTCTCAGTGGCAAATTAAAATAATAAAAAGTAATCTCTAAGGAAAACCACCATCTACAAAAGCCTTGCTACATATATGCTAAATATTTTGAAAATATAATCTGCATGTGGTCAGAAGAACAGGAAGCTCCATGTTTAAGTGTGTCATTATTATTTAGAAAGTAGAAAAAATGACATTGATAGTGATTCCTAGTAAATAAGACTCCCTGGCTCATTTAAAAGATGCCTGCCAGATGCAAATGATGAATCGTACGTATGGAAATGACAATTTTAAGAAGCAATGAAATATTTAAGGTGTTGATTGTTTTGTGAAAAAATTCTGAATTAATATTTAAATAGATGTATACCGTGTGCCTACTTCAGCATTCCGTATGTCTTCTTACCCTAATCTTTGTGAACATGTCGTTATTTCATGATAATATTTCATAAATATTTATATATGTTCAAGAAGGTTTTTTATCTCAGCCTTTAAATAAAACACTGAAAATTTTGAAAAGAAAAAAAAAATCAGACTATGACAGATGGGAAGGCAGAAGCCATTGTTGCAGCAGCAAGGTGGTGTTGGTAGGTGGTAACTTGAGTTTCCACCACCCTGCTGATGTCAGGGATAAGGGCAACAACGCCCCTTTTGTTCGTGTAGACTTGTCACCTGACAAGCTCTTTTTACCTGTTTTGACTCTCATAGCAATCATAACAATGATGGAAATTTTTCCTATGAACACTTTGAAATAAACTTTCTCAGGGAAAATTCAGTGGTAGCTAGGTGTGGTGGTATGTATCTGGAATCCTAGTGTCCACAAGCTGAGGCAACAATTGTGAGGCCATCTGCACAGCTTGAGAACACCCTATCTCAAAATAAGAAAACTCGGTGGTATAGTTCTGGGATTTGAGGGCTTAGGTTTAATCACACACACAAACACATGCATGTCGGCACACACACAAATCAAGGTATATGAGAAAATGCTCACCACTGTGTTAATACGTGGTGATAGAGATCAACATATAAATGCTACATTTCATCAGCATGGCTTGGTAAATGTAGTTATTTTATATACTACATAGTTTTTAAACATGACTAAAAGTATGTAAAAATTATTAGCTTATTCCTTTTGATTGAAACAAATACCATATTTCTACTGCTGTACAGTTACGGAAGCATATACACTTTCAGAGTAACAGATTATTAATCATTATTTTTGCTGTTAAAAATAATGATAGTGTGTTGGTGAGAAATATTATATACCATTTAAAGGGATATAAATTAAATATATATTGATATATATTTGAGGGAAGTTTGACTATATATACATATATATATAAACTTTTGAGACTTTGAAAATTACATGTTCAAGAATGTATCCTTAGAAACTATTATGCAGCCCGGTATGGTGACTTACAACTTTAATCCCAGCACTTGGGAGGCAGACACTGTGAGTTTGAGGCCAACCTGGTATACATAAAGAGTTCCAGGTCATGCAGGGCTACACAGTGAAGCCATGTCTTTAAAAAAATATATATACAATTGAAAAGATACATTGATAATATTAATTGAAGTGTCACCAGTAATTGTTCTCAATGTTTTGCAAAATAATTTAAAGCAAAAATATTCATGATTATAGATAGTAAATTATCATATACCAATGCATGAAACTAGTAAATAATTCAGTATATATCAACTAACAAGAGAAAGGTATTCCCTAAATTGATAAATGAAAAGTTAAAAACTGCAGCACAGTTGTTTTGTTGTAAAGTTACATGGAGTGCGTGTGTGTGTGTGTGTATGTGTGTGTGTGTGTGTGTGTGTGTGTGTGTCTGAATGTAAATATACATACTGGTATGGAAAGTCATAAAGCTATGTGCTAAGATGTTTGATATTTTGTATTAACATAGGTTATTTTATTATCTGCTTTGTTTCATGTACATCCTAGTTTTAAAGAATTCTATTTTGTTCATTAAAAGAAAGTACTACTCTTAGAAATAAGGCAGGTATGATTTTGAAGAAAAAGGATGCATTGGTACCAAACCAAGTGGATGAACTGTAATATCCTTGCCCAGCGTCACTTTGTGGAGTAATGACGGAAACCTATTTTGCTTTTCAGTATACTTATTTTCAAAGTCAGTTAACTTCCATTAATAGATATCAAATCATCTATGATACAATTAATCTACTACAATGAAATAAGTAGAGCAACTGAAGTGCACCTTAGGGAAGCTTTATGGGTAGTCTTACTGTCCATAACTAACAGCTGTGTTTCTTCTCATTCTAGGTGGTCCAAGCCTACCATCTTCCATAGCTATAGCTGGCAGCAACCACCCTGCCATCACAAAGACAACATCTGTTCTCCAAGATGGAGTCATTGTCACCACCGCAGCTGGAAACCCACTGCAGAGTCAGCTGCCCATTGGGAGCGATTTTCCTTTTGTTGGCCAGGAGCATGCCCTTCATTTTCCATCCAACAGCACTTCAAACAACCATCTTCCACACCCCTTGAACCCCAGCCTCCTCAGTTCTCTACCTATCTCTTTGCCAGTGAATCAACAGCATCTCCTAAACCAGAATCTATTAAATATCCTCCAGCCTTCAGCAGGAGAAGGCAAGTCTGAGATCAACCTCCACCCTTTAGGTTTTCTCAACCCGAATGTAAATGCTGCTCTAGCCTTTCTGTCCGGTGACATGGATGGGCAGGTATTACAGCCTGTTCATGTTCAGCTTTTAGCAGCCCTGCTTCAGAACCAAGCACAAGCAGCTGCCATGCTTCCCCTGCCATCTCTCAATCTGACCATCTCAGATCTTTTGCAACAGCAAAATACCCCTTTACCCTTATTAACACAGATGACAGCCCCAACAGACCGTTTGCCAAGCAATCAGTCAGACAACAGCCGAGCTGAGACCCTTTTAACCAGCCCCCTGGGAAACCCTTTACCAAGCTTTACAGGCAGTGACACTACTTTTAACCCCCTGCTCCTCCCAGCTGTCACTGGGGCCTCGGGATTAATGGCCTTGAATCCCCAGCTGTTGGGAGGTGTCCTGAACTCAGCATCCGCCAACACCGCTAATCATCCAGAGGTTTCCATAGCAACCTCCTCCCAGGCAACCACTACCACAACCACTACATCATCAGCAGTGGCAGCACTGACTGTCTCAACACTTGGTGGGACAGCAGTGGTGTCAATGGCAGAAACATTGCTGAATATATCTAATAATGCTGGGAATCCACCTGGTCCAGCTAAACTCAACAGTAACTCTGTGATGCCACAGCTACTTAACCCTCTACTGGGGACAGGTCTGCTTGGTAAGTTAAAATTTTTTCACAAATTTTTTTTAAGAAACGTTTTTCTAATTCTCTTTTCTCCTTTTTAAAACTCCATTTTATCACACTATTTTTTAAAATGTTTTTATTATGTCACAGCTTATTAAGGAATTAAATATAACAAAGCCCACACAAAATGAGCTAAACAAACATGAAATGACTTTTTCCTTTTCTCCGATTCTAGCATTACTAAATACCACTGTAATCTGCTTTCTCTTATCTTCTAATTCTGATGCCACCTAATCCTAACCTTACCCATCATTCTCTTCAGTCAAGAACAGTCTGCCTCTTCTAAAGAACCTTTATTTCTGTTTTAGTTGGTGTGGCATCACAGGGTTGGTATGAGCAGCTGCACTAGAATGGGAACCATTTGAGGAGAGCTTCCAGATGAACCCTGAGAAGCCAAACTAAAAAGGCGAGGCATCAAACTACTCCAAGCTGAAATTTCCCCAAAATCAAGGAAACCGTCCCTCTAAATAATATTAGATTTCCTCGGGATTGTTATCTTTATAATTATGCATTTGCAACATAAAAACAAAGTGATTCACATAGATTAGCTTTTCAAAAACAGAACTTGAAAATAATGTCAAGTATTTAAATGATGGGTGCAGGTAACAATCGGGGGACGTGCAGGAAGTGCCCATGAAGCCCAGAAACAGAAGCAAATGTCCATGATGGTATCGAGAGCATCTCGACACACTATGGAACTCATTATTCAGACTGCGATAGCTTATGGAAACTTTTGTAATACAGCACACTTAGTTTCATATAGACCTAAAATAGTTGTAGTTAAACCACTCAAAAACATAATAGTCACATTACGTCTCAAGTGAAAAAACTGTTCTCAAAAGAATTTCAACAATTTAAAACAGTTCTGAATTTCAGATATAAACATAACCAGTTATTAATGCTATCCATGGATGACATTGATTTTAAAATCTTTAGAACAACTACAGTGAATTCTTTTGGATTGTTAGATTTCTTTAAAGTTTTGATTTTAGCTGACTAACATTTTACTACAAAACAAAATGCATATTTATTTTTTTTATTTATTTTGGTTTTTCAGAACAGGGTTTCTCTGTATTTCTTTGAAGCCTGTCCTGGAACTACTTTTTGTAGACCAGACTGGCCTCGAGCTCACTGAGTTCCACCTGCCTCTGCCTCCCAAGTATTAGGATTAAAGGTGTGCACTACCACTGCCTGTCTCAAAATGCATATTTCTAAACTAAGCAGCTAATTTTATTTGGTGATATTTATTGATGAGTGTGACTTAAGACTGAACTTTTATAAGTGTGACTATCTCATACCCACTCTTTGTCTCCATTTAGTCAACTACTTAGGATTGTTCAGGAAAATCTTCAACCTTTAATGTAGTTGTCCTAATAATAATAGATATAGGGAATCATCTAAGTCTGAAGCTTAACATTAAGGACTAACTAATCTTTATGTGATATAAAGTACAAAGTTAATCATGCAGATAAAACTAAATGCTAAAGGTACTCTTATGGCCGAGTGAGGCTGAAATAAATGGACAAATAGCCCAGCTTTTAGTTTTTGTTTCAGGAGGTCTCAGGTGCAATAAATAAGCACAAGATCTGTGGAGAGACATACTGACTTACACTTGATGTTTTTCGGAACTGCAGGTGACCTGTCATCAATAAGCAGCTCTTTGAATAACCATCAGCTGAGTCACCTGCAGTCGCTGCTAAACAGCAGCCAGATGTTTCCTCCAAGTCAGCCGCAGCAGCACCTCCTCCAGGGACACCAGAACCTCCAGGCCTTCCAAGGACAGCCCACAGTCCCTTGCCCAGCTAACAGTAACCCCATGGCTTGTCTGTTTCAGAACTTCCAGGTACTTTCCTTCCACGTGTGACTTCAGCTGAAAACAATGTCTGGTTTTATTGAAACAACTTGAAGGAGTGAAAGAATGGGTTAGGCCCTTCGAAGTCTATTGGCAGTTATTTAGTAATGTTGAGTATTGTTAAGCTTTCCAATCTTTTGTGTAAATATAATTTTATTTTGTATAAAGCAATACTCTTTTTGGAATTTTGAGTCAAACCAGGTAGTTGTGCCCTCCTGTGGCCTTTTGTGCCGTGTACCCACATTGCTGTCAAGATTAGTGCCCATTTCCTTCGACGTTAGTGTAGTCTCACCACACTCCATCCTTCTGGGTTAGGCTATGAGGTCTACTTCTACCAAGATGCAAAATATACTAAAGATTATATAGAAAAAGTAATATCATATGAATGTGAGAATAAAATATACATGGTTTTAAAAAACATGGATAGGGCTCACTATGTAGCACAGCTAGCTAGTCTTGAATTTGCACCCTCCTTCTCAGACTTCCTCATGCGGGTCTTACAGGCATCCACCATCACAGACTATAAAGAGTAAAACAGTAAAAGCTCTTTAAACAAGACATAAAACTAGATGGTCAAAAGAAAAATGCGTAACTAATACAAAAAAAATAATTTCTATATGATCAAAGATATTGTAAAGTTAGAGAAGAACCAAATGTCAGGAAATATATACACAATACATTGCCACCTAATTGACACCTTTCATATTAAAACACCTCCTATAAACCAAGAAGAAAAAAAGAACAACTGACTAGAAAAATAAGGAATAAATATGAACAGATAATTCACATAAAATGAAATATGAATTATTTAATATGAAAAGAATAACCAATTGAGTCCATTAGTGTGTGTGTCAGATTGATGATATCCTCTGCTGGTAAAGGTATAAAGAAACCCTCCCTTTCATTGTTGGTCCGTCCGAACACTGGATAAGCTTTGCTAGTGTGTTCTTTCTTTTGTGATGGAGTTCAAACTTTGCTGCATATTCAGCCTGGCTCATTTCTTTTGGAGGATAATTTGGTAGTTTACCAAGTTTTAAAGTACATTTGTATATATGTATATATGTGTATATTCACACATATGTCCAGTAGCCCAAATGTTCAATTCATATGTGTTAACTTAAGAAAAATCTTCAAATTTGAGCAGAGGAGCACATAACAAAACATCCATTACAACATGGAGTCAGAAATTAAAAACCACTTAGGTATTTATCAATCAAAAATAATTATGTTATATAATGGCCATCAATAAAAGAATAAAAGATTAGGTAGGCTTATCCAAGATGCAGAGACCTGCAAGTCAACAAATTCTATCCCTGTAGTATCCCTGTAGTATTGACAGAAGAATGGTGCAGTACATTTCTACATATATTGAAAGGGTAGGGAGGAAAGGAAGGGGATAAATTAAGTATTTACCTACATGCTTTAATATTTTCAAGTGTTAGCCAGGCTGTACTATAGCACTGGTCTCCTCTAAGAAAGGAATTAAGGTTAGAGTTGCATAGAAAAGTGTTGGTCTAGATAAAGAGTGCTGATGAATATACCTTTCACAAATAATGAAATATTTACATACATATAATAAATTAAAACATAGTAGAATATGTACATACCTGTGTTACCAAGAAGCAAGCTAATACCTGAAGCCAGCTCATTATACATGAACTAGCCATTAAGATGGGAGAGTGCAGCTTAGGGGGAGTGGTGGAAGATTGAAGTGGTTAGAATGATGAATAGGGCATCGAGAAATACAAAATGAGTTATTGCTTCAAAAATCAAACTATGAAGAGCAAGAGACCTGGGGTACTGCTCCAAGGGGAACATCAGACTGAGTGCTAACCTTCTCAGTGGGAGGCCTGCACATGGTCATATGCTAAAAGGAAGAGCCAAAAAAGTGCTTGAGGGTCAGCACGAAGAGAAGAGGGCCAGATCCCTGAGAAATGGAGAGCTTCCCCCACCCCACCCTCCGTGGAGCAGATGGGAAACTGGACAAGATCCCTGAGAAGTAGAGAGCTCCCCCCACCCATGGAGCAGATGGGAAACTGGACAAGATCTGAAGAAGGTATAACAGCTGGGAAATGTGTGTTGTTAGGGGTCAACAAATACTGGAGTGTAGCACTTCTTACTGTGAACTCTGTTTCTCTGGTAAGTAGGACCATCTACCAAGAATAGGCTGGGACATGTTATGGCAACTAACTTGAAGACATAGAAGATTTGAATAGTTGTGGAGAAGATGATATCTGACTGGAAGATCATAAGATTGAAGGATCACCAACAGGCCATAGTGCAGGCTGGACACCATAAATTTCTATTCATAAAATACTTTACCTTCCTGTGGATAGAGACAGAACTTAAGTTTTATCTGGCAAGGTTTTATAGACGGGGATGGTGGCACAAGAGTAACATATGGGCTGTTGAGTCCTAGATGCCGGTTTAGTAAGGAAGCAGGCAGAGACCAGAAGGGAGCAGTCACTGAGCCTGGACTGAGCAGAAATAATGATTGGGGTCAGAGGAACCTAAGGTCGTAACACTAATTCTTATGTCGTGTTAGTGAAATTAGAAAAACCGCAGGAATTTTTTTCAAACTACAGTAATGCTTCCTGTACAGAAATTCTCTCCCCTTGCCTCTTCCTATCTGAGAATCACACTATAGACAGCCTGTGGCCTGTGCCCTTTTTGGTAGCATGAGGATGTACCTCAGGCAGTGACCTGATAAGGTTGAAGAGCAGGAATTCCTACCCCATCTGAAGACTTAAAGAAATACCGTGTGTGGCTGGCAAGATGGCTTAGAGAGGGTAAAGGCTCTTGTCTCACGGGCCTGGATACCTGAGTTCAGTCCCCAGAATCAAATACAGCTAAGAGGAAAGAAGCCACTCCATAAAAATTTTCCTCTGACCCCTACACATGAGCCATGGCATGTGTGCCCACATACATCATGTGCAAAATAATGAATGAATAAATAAGTAAATAAATTTTAATATGTAATATCATCAAAGTAATACATTGTTAGAAAAGAAGTTTATTTTTATTTTATTTTACTTAGTTAAAGGTAATCGTAAGTTATCAATCATTTTCAAAATCAGGCTTTTGTGGTCATCTGCAACTTGGATCTCAAGTTTCCAAAACCTGTAAGACCATTCCACAAGCAGTGTCATCACTGGAAACACCTTTGTCCACCACCTCAAGTTTCATTTTTCTAGAAAATGTTTGACAATGATGTTTAAAAGAGATCTGTTGCATTATTTCAACTAAAGAAATGACCCCAATATAAAAATATAATCAATGTGTATATAAGATGATTTTCACTTTCATTTTTATTCTTATTCTTATTCTTTGTACTTCCTTGGTTTGTCTTTTGGTAAATCTTGGAATTATGACCTTCTTCTTTAAGGTCTTTAAATTTTTCTCCTCTCTTTCTCTCTCTCTCTCTCTCTCTCTCTCTCTCTCTCTCTCTCTCTCTCTCTCTCTCTCTCTCTCTCTCTCTCCCCCCCACTTATTTAAGGTGAGAATGCAAGGAGATGCCGCTCTTCTAAATAAAAGAATAAGCACTCAGCCGGGACTCACAGCACTTCCTGAGAACCCAAACACTGCACTTCCACATTTCCAAGATACACCTTGTGAACTGCAGCCAAGGATTGACCCATCTCTTGGTCAGCCAGTGAAGGACGGCCTCGTTATGGGTGGCCAAGGTGATGCCTCCGTAGATGCCATTTACAAAGCAGTTGTCGACGCGGCCAGCAAAGGAATGCAGGTTGTCATCACCACTGCTGTCAACAGTACAACTCAGATCAGCCCTGTTCCGGCTCTGAGTGCCATGAGTGCCTTCACCGCCTCTATTGGTGACCCATTAAACCTGTCCAGTGCTGTAAGTGCGGTCATTCATGGGCGGAGCATGGGAGGAGTGGATCATGATGGCAGGCTGAGAAATGCAAGAGGGGCACGGCTACCCAAGAGTATAGACCATGGGAAAAACTCCAGCGAAGGAGATGGGTTTGAGTATTTCAAGTCAGCAAGTTGCCACACATCAAGAAAACAATGGGATGGGGAGCAAAGTCCCAGAGGGGAGCGTAACAGGTGGAAATATGAGGAATTTTTAGATCATCCAGGCCATATCCACAGTAGTCCTTGTCATGAAAGGCCCAACAATGTCTCTACACTGCCATTTCTAGCTGGGGAACAGCATCCAATACTGTTACCACCAAGAAACTGTCAAGGGGATAAAATTCTGGAGGAAAATTTCAGGTATAATAACTACAAAAGAACTATGATGGGTTTTAAGGAGAGACTAGAGAACACTGTGGAGAGATGTACGCACATTAATGGAAACAGACCTCGTCAGAGTCGGGGCTTTGGAGAGCTGCTAGGCACTGCTAAACAAGACCTAGTCCTAGAGGGGCAGTCTCCAGGTTCTTCGAATAGTTTGGAAAGTTCTCTGGTCAAAGACTACATCCATTACAATGGAGACTTTAATGCCAAAAGCATTAATGGGTGTGTGCCTAGTCCCTCAGATGCTAAAAGCATTAGTAGTGAAGATGACCTAAGGAATCCAGACTCCCCCTCTTCACATGAATTGATACACTATAGACCAAGGACGTTCAACGTTGGTGACTTGGTCTGGGGCCAAATCAAAGGACTGACTTCCTGGCCTGGAAAATTCATAAGAGAAGACGACGTTCACAACTCATGCCAACAAAGCCCCGAGGAAGGGAAGGTATACCAATCTTTATCCATTGTCAGATACTAACCTTTGTTCAAATATCAATTATTCTGTTTTGTTATCATCACTTTGGATTCTTTGGATTTGATTTTAAGATTCTTCATGACTCATTGAGGTCTCACAAGCTTCTGGAGCATAAAATGAAGAGGGGATGGTTATAGTCACCAAGGTGTCATGTTGACAAGGGGTGAGTCATGAAAACCTTACAGACCCACTAGGCTCAGGGTGCCTCTAACCCTCAACTAGATTTCTATAATCCTGTTAATTCCATCTTCTTTCTCTGTAATTATGTATTCTTTTATTCAGTAGCGGGAGGCAAGTGGCAATGACTGGGGAAAATATGGCAGAGGAAGGGGTACTCCCATGTAGCAAGGTCTGCCAACATACAGCTTTCCTCCCCATGCTTACATGTCACATCCAGAGGTGGGACATTGGTAAAATCTGGGCGAAGCTGAAACCATTACAGAAACCAGCCAGTAACATCTGAATGCTTTTCAGAGCAAGTTCTGGGTACCTCTAACATGTGGATATGTTTACATCAATAGACTGTGTCTACTTAACACAACCTGACCATATAAATTAAATGAAAATGTATCCATGAACTACCTTCTAACTTAAAAGAAATCAGTAGGAGGGTCTGCCCTCTCTTACAATTGCCAAAATTGGCTGCAAGAAACGTGCAGAATGTTTAAAGTAAATAGAAACATTTTTACTGGACCAGAAGGAGAAAATCATGCCCAATTCCCTCATATGAAGAAACAGAATTTCTCATCTTCTTAGCTAATAAAAAAAATCACCCTTATAAGCATGCGTTGTTCTCTTAAAGAGGGTATTGTGCAAAGCTATTTCAACTCTGCTCAGACTTAAGCTGGCACTTAGATTTAATGGCAGGAAACCAAGAGCATTTTGCCTGTACAATAAAAGGATTGTCTTATGTTAAGGGGCCAGGAGCTCTCAAGCTCATGCTTATAATGCCTAATATATACTTGTCACAATACACTTTGGGCCTGATGTTTCTATTTTTGATAAGAAAATGAATTCCATACTGCTATTCACAAAACATTTTATTCTTGGTATTCTCTTAGGCCTGCCAGCCAAGCATTTGTTAGGTTGATAAACCTAAATATTTTTGACAGTTGGTTCAAGAAATAATTAGAAACAGCAAAAATGGGCTCTTATAGATGGAACTGCTCCAAATACAAACTAGAGACGCCAAACTGCTTTACAATTTCTGTGTGAATGAACCAAGACTGATGCCATTTTATAAAAATATATATTTAAAGAAAGATGACTACCCTCCCCATACATTGTTCTTGCCCCATTCTGCATCTGGATGCCATTGTATGATCTCACAAGATAAAGGCATGCATTGTTGTGTGTCTAAGTTTGTATGGTGTACATGTGAGTTTGCATGCATGTAGCCACAATGTATGGGTGCATATACAAACATATGTGTGTGCCTGGGAAGATCCTGGAGGTCCCACGTTGATGTCAAGTGTCTTCCTCAATCTCTGCTTACTGTACATATTGAGGCAGGGTCTCTCACTGAACCTGCCTCCTTTGATTCAACTAGCCTGGCACAGTCAGGCTATAAGTGGGTTATAAGTGGGCCACCACACCTGGCTGGCTTTTATGTTGAGATCCAAGCTCAAGTTGTCATACTTTGGAAGCAAACATATTACCTGCAAAGACATCTCCTCAAGCCCAAATTCATATTCTTTTAACACATTTTGCATTAAACACCAGTCTGAATCTCCTGATTCATGTGTGCTTGAATACTCTTTTTTCTATTTCTATTTATTTACTTTATCTCCTTTATATTCAGACCGCATTTTCCCTTCCTCCTCTCCTCCCAGCTCCTCCCCTCCAATCTCACACACCAATCTACTTCCCCTCCATTTCCCTTTAGAAAAGGACAGGCCTCCATAGAGATCAATCAGCCATGTTATATCAAGTTGCAATAAGACTAGGCACCTTCTTTCCTACAAAGGATGGACAAGGCAATCCAGCAGGAGGAAAGGGTCCTAAAATCAGACAACAGATCCGGAGACGGCCCCTGCTCCCACTATTAAAAATCCCACAAGAAGACCAAGCTACACAACTGTAACATATATGCAGAGGACTTAGGTCAATCTCATGCAGGCTTCTTGGTTGTGGGTTCAGTCTCTGTGAGCCCAGATTAGTTGATTCTGTGGATTTTCTTGTGGTGTCCTTGACCCCTCCGTCTCCTGTCTCCTCTTCTGCAGGATTTCCCAAGATCTGCCTGATGCTTGGCTGTGGGTCTCTGCATCTGTTTCCATCAGTTGCTGAGCTAAGCCTCTCTGATGACAATTGGTCTAGGCACCAATCTATGAGTATGGCAGAATATCATTAGGAATCATTTCATTGACTTCCCCACAACCCAGTTGTGCTAGATTCTATCCTAGGTCTCTGGGCTATCCTGCCTCTAGGTCCTAGCCATCAGGGTTGAGCTCCCTCTCATGGTATGGGTCTCAAACTGGACCAGTCACTAATTGGCCACTCCCACAATTTCTGCACCACCTTTACCCTAGCACATCTTGTAGGCAGGACAAATTGTAGGTAAGAGGTTGGTGGCTGGGTTGCTATCCCAGTTCCTCCACTGGAAGTCTTGCCTGATTACAGGAGATGGCCAGATCAGGGTCTGTCTAAAACCAGTTGGGCAGTGGAGTTGTATATGCCTTTAATCCACTGGCACTCAGGAGGCAGAGGCAGGCAGTGTGAGTTTGAGGTCAGCCTGATCTACAGAGATTCAGGACAGCCAAGGCTACACAACACAGTAAAACCCTGTCTCAAAAATTGCCCCCCCACAAAGAAAAACAAAAAACCCTTTTATATCAAGATACATGAAAAGTAATTTTAATAATTCAAAATGTATAACTTAGAGCATACATTATGGTGAGAAAACAAAATATATGTAATGAAATATTAATGATAATACATGAAATATTTACCTATTATTAAAAAGTAAGGTACAGGGCTAACAAAGTAGAGAAAGGTATTTACTGCCAAGCCTGACTACCTGAATTCGATCCCCAGGATCCATATGATGAGAGGCAAAAACTGAATCCTCTAAGTTGTCTTTGGACCTTCACATGTGCATGTGCTCACACACACACATACATACATGCATACATACATATATACATGTAATATTAAATTTTAAAGCAAAATACACAGCCATAAAAGCTCTTAGCTACTTAGCATTTTTTTAAAAACATGCAGTCTTTTCAAGACCCATATTGCTTTTGTACATAAAAAGCAAAGTACTTATTTTGCTAGACTTATTTTTCATGAGTATTTCAAAAAACAAAGGGCTTCCTCACCTTATTTAATGATACTTACTTTTCTCATTTCCTTGAGATCCAAAAAGACTCAAACAGGACTATCAGAATTCAAGCCAGGTGACTTTGACTTTTGTGTGGTGCATTAATGACCCTGATTTACCGAGGAAAGATTAAAATATATTCTGAGTACAGCCAAGAGAAGTATCTCTAGGAGGACAATTTTTAGACTTGTCCTTTTATTCACGTGAACTAATTATGACAATGAGTTTATTTACATAAGACCCCTCAGCAATAGTGGGTAAATAAAGCCTTGGATGCTAATAAGCAGGCCTCTGCTTTTAAAAAGTGAGAACCATAGGTTTCCTTCTGTGAGCTGAGTGGTCAACACTTATTAAAGTCTAGGTCTGTAACAGCAAAATCGTATTAGTTCCACTAGGCTGCTGTAGACTGCAGGGCCACCTTTCCTGCTTTTTACCTTTAGGGTGAGCCAAACAACTCTCTTACATGTTGTCACTTTAAGCCTTCTTAGCCTTTGACACTATTTATATATACAACAAAGTAATTTAATCCAAGATCTTATCAGATAAAGCTGTGTTCACTCAAGTTTTAAAAATAGATTTGTTACCCTCCCAATTCCATCCCCAAAACAATTATTTTTCCCCGTTATAATCTTCATTCTCAGCAGCCACTCAAAATTCTTTCTAGACAAATACAAGTTAGAAAAATAAATAATCACAGGATCACAGATAACTATTTAAAATACCTCTCCTGTCTCCCTGTTGCATGGAAGAACCTTCAGTATGGATTAGAGCACTTGTATTGGCAATCATTCTAGAAAATAGCGCGTGTTTAGTTTAGCCTGTTAGAAAGCATTTTTAAAATTTGGTATTGTGTAATAGGTAGCAGAAGACTGGTAATGCAGAAGATAGGCTACATTCTGAGACAGTTTGTTAAGACACAATGCAACAGCCCAGTAGAGAGAACCTGAAAGCCTGTGAAGTGTTGAAGGAGTCATGGGTTTTGGGCACTCTGACAGGAGCCTATCCCAGTACTACAGGAGAGTTAAGTGCCCATGCATGTATATAATAATCCCCAAGGGCTTGGTCTCCTCTAGTGGGTACAGTAATTCCTACCCAAAATGGTGTTTCAAGTGTTCAGTGAGATTTCCTTAAGTTCTCAAAACAGAAGACCCAGTAAAGATTAGCCTATTTCCCCTTTAAAACAATCATATTAATTTGGACTCCACGGTCATTTAGGTAGTAGATCTTTGTTATTGTTGACTTGTTATCTGTGCATAGAAATTTTCTCACCAGGTTGAGAGTAAAAGGATCGTAGAGAATATACCCAACAAGTAAAATAGTTTGTGATGTTTTTATGAATGTTATCACATAGCATACAAATTGTATATCTGTATGCCCATCAGTGTTAGCTGTTAATTTCAAGAAGGGTTATACCAGCAACATTTTAGAACACTTTGTTGAGTGAAATTGACGATCAACTTAGTCTTTCGTCCTCTATCTCCTGGCCCCCAGCCCCTGACCAATTAACTGGTGGAGATTTTTAATAATGTGTAAAAGAAACCAAATATGCCTCAGCTATGTGTGGCCATACAGGAGGGTGTGTTCTGCTCTTATACATGATTCAAAAAGCCCTGTCTTTATTTCCCTTTGGTTCATTTGTAATGAAGCATGTTCTGAGAGACAGTGAGAACTGCTGTAAGTATACCCGTGCAAGATTCTTTCCAAACCATGACTTTTGTCTTTTGTGGCTTGGTGGACAGGGGTAAGGCCTCAGGTTGCTGTGCTCCAACACATGTACGTGGCCACACAGATGCACCTTGAATCTTCACATAGCAGTAGAGACTTCTCAGAAAGATGAATAGCTATTCTGGTTATCACGCAGATCTTTCACAATGTGCTAAGATTTTTTTTTTAACTTATGCAACTATGAGGGAAAGTGGTTATCCTTACATGATTATTAAATTTTAAGTTTTCAAGTAAAGTGCACATTTTCAATGCATTTCATAATTTCACATTAAAAAATATTGTTAGCAGTTTGACAAATTCATGTGTATAATGCATTTTAATTATTCTACCCCCCATCCTCTCTTATCACCCTTGCTCCTCCCTCCCCACCAGCAACTTTCCTACATCCATGACTTGTAGTTTTGCTTTGTGACCATTTAGTTTAACCAGGAACATCTGTGTGGGCATTGTATTGAGAGTATCTGTTGGAGCCTGTTGGGATCATCAGAGGACACACAACTGAAGGCAAGGAGTCCCCCTTAACTCTTTCAGTAACAAATAGTTCAGCAATGAGGGTTGGAGCTGCCAAAGCTCCTCCTCCAACTCACTTTTGGTTGGCCTGTTCTTGTGCAGACAAAGGGCAGGCATTCACAGTGACTGTGAGTTCACTATTATGAGGGAATTCTTTTATCTTGCTCAGCTGACATTTCTTTTTTAAAAAAAAAAGATTTATTTATTACTTATACAACATTCTGCCTCCATGTATGCCCGCATGCCAGAGGAGGGCACCAGATCTCATTACAGATGGGTGCGAGCCACCATGTGGTTGCTGGGAATTGAACTCAGAACCTCTGGAAGAACAGCCAAGAGCAGTCAGTGCTCTTAAACCACTGAGCCATCTCTCCAGCTCCTCTCAGCTGACATTTCTCATCTCTTTCTTTACCTTCCAGTTCTTCTTTCTACACTCTTACACGATGTTTTCTGACCCTTAGAGAGGATGGTATAATGTCTTATTTATACCTGAACACCCAAGCTATCCTATCATATTCTCAGAACCTTGTACACTCAGGAGTCACTACATTGAAACAAGATGATTCTCTGATGAAGTTGCATTTGTCTAGAAGTATAAACATAAATATTCAAAAAGCATTTTAACACTATGTCAATCTAGCTAAACAGCAATATTGAGTTCACCCTGAGGCCTTTGACTCACCCCACCATGATGTGATTTTTTTTTTCCTGGATTTACTATACCAGGAACAAGTTCAGTCCTGTGGAGTGGACTCCAAATCCAATTAGGGAATGGTAGTCTATTATCCCTATAGCTATTATGCTACTATTTCAAAAGTGAGTAAATCTTCTCTGGGAGGTTTATTTTGTAATTCATAAGGTTCACAGGTGGGTGAGATGGTTGATGCCTTTTCTCCCCCAAAAGTGTATAGCATCTTCCAACATATTAAAGTTAGCCATGAATGAGGAAACTTCCAGTTCAATTACAGCAAGATTTCTCATGTAACTAAGGTGTCCGGTATACTCACCACTAGGACCTTATCATCTAGTTCTGGTGAGCAAACAAGGAATGGCAATATTCTGCATTGTTTTGGGCGTATATGACTCCTGCCTGACCAGTAGCTCATAAGGAGGTGTCTTAGTTAATTTTCCATTGCTGTGAAGAGACACCATTACCAAAGCAATTTATAAAAGGAAGCATTTAATTTGGAGACTTGCTGACAATTCAGAGAGTGAGTCTATGACCATCATGGGGAAAAGCATGGCAGCAAAACAGGCAGGCACGGACTGGAGCAGCAGCTAAGAGCTTACATCATGATCCACAAGCATGAGGCAGAGAGAGAGCTAACTGGAAATGGTGTGGGCTTTTGGAACTTCAAAGCCCATCCCCAATGACACACCTTCTCCAACAAGGCCACACCTCCTAATATTGCCCAAACAATTCTAATCTTGGGAATAAGCATTCAAATATATGAAAATATATAGGGACCATTCTCATTCCAGCAACTTGAAACCACTGTTATTTAATAGTCTGTGGCTAAAAGGAGCATCTGTCTCCAGCCATACAAGATGTTTTCCATCCAATTCTTTCATGAATAAATGTGGGGGGGTTAGGGATTTATTTTAGGTAGATAGTAATAGTATTATTCCTTATGACTTTTTCTTTTTCATTTTCTCATACAGTATAATCTGAATACAGTTTCCCCTGACTGTACTCCTCCAAGTTCTTTCCTGCCTCCTCTGCCATCTGGGTCCACTCCCTTTCTGTCTCTCATTAGAAAAGAACAGGATTCTAGAAAATAGCAACAAAACATAACAAAATAAAATATAATAAAATGAAACGAAAACCATCATATGGCAGTTGGACAAGACAAGCAAACAGAAAAATAAAAAGAGCCCTAAGTGAAGGCATGAGACTCAGAGACCCACTGGTTCACACTCTCAGGAGTCTCATAAAGTACTACCCTGAAAATGATAGTAAATATGCAGAGGACCTAGTACAGGCCATGTAGGCCCCGTGCCTGCTGTTTCTGTGAGTTCTATGACCTATGTTCAGTTGTTTTAAAAGCCCTTGTTTTCCTGGAGTCCTTCTTTCCTTCTGTCTCCCCCACTCCTGCCTCCTCTTTTACAGGGTTCTCTGAGCTCTAAGGGAAGGGATTTGATGGAGACATCTTATTTAGAGCTGTGTATTCCACAGTCTGTGTTTGTGTATGTGTGGGAGTGCATGTGTGTATGCCTGTGTGGAGTGTGTGTGTGTGTGTGTGTGTGTGTGTGTGTGTAATATCTGGCTATGGTTCTCTCTTATTTATTCCTATCTGCTTCAGGAGGAAGCCTTTCTGTTGATGACTGACTAAGGCAGTGATCATATTTACCTTTCTGGGTCTGGGTCACTTCACTCAGGATGATTTTTTTCTAGTTACGTCTTTTTGCCCACAGATTTCATGATGTCATTTTTTTAAAAGATGAGTAATACTCCATTATGTAAATGTACCACATTTTCTTTATCTAGTCTTCTGTCAAGAGATACCTAGGTTGCTTCCCATTTCTTAATATTATGAATGGATCAACAATGAACATAGTTGAGAAAGTGTCCTTCTGGTAGGATGGAACATCCTTTGGGAATATGCCCAAGAGTGGAATATGTCAGATCTTGAGGTAGATTGATTCCCATCTTTCTGAGGAACTACCATACTGGTTTCCATAGTGGCTGTATTAACTTTGTCCCCTCACCATGAATGGAACAGTGTTCCCCTTGCCAGCATGAGCTGTCACTTGTATTTTTGGTCTAAGCCATTCTTAGGTGTAAGATAGAATCTCAAATTAGTTTTAATTTTATGTTGAACATTTCTTTATTTTTCAGCCATTTGATTTACTTGAGAATTCTCTGGGGGAGGCGGTTATACCAAGTTTTTTGACTTTATATGTTTTGGATATTCACCCTTTATCATATGTGGAGTTGCTAAAAATATTTTCCTATTCTGTAGGCTG